>MU249573.1:712371-944421 GCA_018977245.1 Lethenteron camtschaticum | reverse complement strand
ATTAAAGAAGTTGCCGCTTCCAATATCTTTCCAGTCCAGAATTATTTATTGGATCCCTTGAGCCACCTTGCGACCGGACCGGTGGCTTGGTGGTGGAGGGAGCGGCTCCCAATCAGAACTTTCTGAGTTCAAATCCTTGTTGGGGTTTGACTAGGCCCATCATAATAATGAGTACCACTTTCCATGGAAGTCAGCTGAGGTTGTCCTGTGGATGTACTAGCCCTGACATAGGAATGTAAACTTTCCACGTTGGCTTGGGGCTGTGAACAGGAGGTGACAATTGCCTCAATGCTCAATGTGAGCAGGGAATCATATTGACTTCACCTCTGGCATCGTATTTTTCTTTCCAAAAACAGTGCGTCGATAGTTGGTGCAGGTATAGAACGTTGCTGCAATATCTCTTGTTGCATTGGCGCTGATAAGCGAAACCGCTCATGTTTTGTTATAAATATGTCAGTTTTGGGAGTTGTTTGTGGCTGTATTGCCGGTACTGCCACGGGTAACATACTTATTTCTCCAGCAGGTGGCAGCACTTACTTAGTTTTGGTTTTTTTTGTATTTTAACGACGGAATAGTGAATGTTAACTTCAGCTAAAAAGGGTGGAAAATTGGAAGGTAAGTTTCCCTACAGAAAGAGTTATTCTACTCTGTGCGTGTAAACACATGAGGGTCGCAGAGAATTGTGCAATTTTAATAGCGCATGAAATGTATTTCCCTCATTGCTGTCCTCACATGGAGTACATTTTCCTTTTCTCGAAAGCCTTAAAGCGTTAATTTGGAAACTTAAGTGTATTTGGCAGAGTCGTCAATGTTCTTGATTGCAACACGAGGCTTTTAAAGAGGTTATATTTTACTGAAAACCTTCCACAGGTTACCCGAACCGCTACCCCCCCCCCCTCTCATAGCTTCATGGTATCCAGTTTTGTCCAGTCTCATTGGCAGTGGCGTGCCTCTGTTGGCTGTGTTGTACACAGCAGGAAATGTTTCCTCACCGGTCTATTTAAATTCCCCCCATTAGTGTTGCACCCCCAGTTTTTTTGTGGTTGGAATATAATGAATGAATATGTGCACTGCGTAACTGTTGACCTTCTTCCCTACAGCCTGCAGCGTGCGTTGACCACCCGTCCTGTTTGGCGCAGTCCTCGGCATACTCCGGTGAGTTTGGCGGTGGTGTGAACTGGAATCTGGGACACACGTGGGGGGGGGGGGTAAACTGATTGGCAGGGTGCATGCAGTGGTGGTGACGCCTGACCTTTGCAGCAAGAAGGGCCGGGGTTCTATTTCTTCCTCGGGCGCCTTTCTGTGTGCAATTCGTATGTTCTCCTGAATGAGCGTGAATATGAGTTTGTGTGAGTGTGTCAGTGAGTGAATCATTGTTAGGTGTTTGCATGACCTCCCCATGTTTTACAGTGTGAGTGTAAAAGTGTGAGGAGTTTGTATGATCTCCTCCTGTTCTGCATTTGATTCCCGTGGGATATCTGGTTTTCTCTCATAGCTAAATAAAAGCACACAGTGTAACCCTTATCAGCCAATATCCCAATGATTGCTGCTCAACATCTTCACTCACAAAAGGCAGTGTGGCTGATGCGATATGTAAAACTAATTTTTTTGTGAAGAAGCGTACGGTCTGATTTTTAATTTAGCTACTTTTATTTTCCGCAATAACTCTGCGTGATTTTTACGTGAGATATGAACACATTTACTCGGTATAATTTCACTTTGGTTGGTCCTGTGTGAATGGAGGAGGCCATGGTTCCTCTTTGCTTATTATTTGACATCTTGTCTCATCAGGATTTCAAATGATATACCTGTCTGTAGATCAGATGGCAATCTCCCATCTTAAACTTTTTCCCCGTATTGATCCAGAAGCAGCCCAGGTTGGAGTAGAATTCTGCCAGATGTCCCGTTTACCGCGCAGCCCTGGAAGTTCTAAAGGAACTTTTTTTTGTTAAGGCAAGGAGTCGGATTAATTACATCTCCAGGCAACACTAGCACTGTCTCGATAATCGACGTGACTTCCCTGGGCATTCGTGCATTACACAAAGATTTGGAGCACACGCCGTTGATTTTTTTCTTTTTGGTAAACTGCATCATATTTCTGCTCGGATTTGAGAATTTTTTCCAATAAGATGCAATCATTTGCAAATTGTGATTACGCTTTAACTTTCCTGAATGTTTGGTAAATGATTGTGGTCCCTGGTGTCCAGTTTGCGTTGCCACAATTTGGCGGAACATGCCATGCATTGTTGCACATTTAAGAACCATTTTAAGCAGGTTTACCAAGTTTCTCGAGCCGTGGACACTTTGGCCTGCGCAGGGTCTCCATGCAAATTGCGTTATTTCTCGCATTAGGATTAAACTACGCGTGAGTACTTTGCGTTGAACTACATCTGATTCCAGTTTATCTGGGTCATTTTCGTATGTTTAAATATAGCCCCTACGTCATTTTTTTTGGTGTGCGGTTGCAGCTTGCAGGAATAATTTAGCAATAATAATCACTTTGAAACACACCTTCACAACCGTCGTCGACTGGCAATCGTTTTTCACATGTAGTCTAAAAAAATATATATTCCGCCATGTCAAATCGGATTACTTGAACCGTTTTCTGGTTGGTGCGCCATGTTATGATTGCCGCTGCGAGGGAGAGGCAGTGGTTTTGGAAGCATGGTGGTGTGCTGTTATTTATTTAATTTCCGTTGTAAATTGTTTTTCCCCTCCGTGCGCATGTTTGGCTTGGCTTGTTTAAACGAGCACCTTCCAGTGACTGTCAGCAGTATCCGTGTAGAGCTATCAGAAAGAGAGCGCACACAGCCTGTTTACCCTTTCACCAGTTTTTGGCACAAGAAGCAGCCCGCGCACGTGCTGCAGAACAAAAGTAAATGTGTGCCTCCGTGGAATTTACTTTTTCCAAGTCCTCCAAAGTTACTCGGTTTCGCGTGCGCCCGTAAAAACCTATCTGTGCACCGTCCGCCCCGCAGAGCGTTGTGTTTGGCGCAATTGGGAGCACGTGCTCATTAATGTGCGTCGTGAAGACACTTTTCTGAAGCCGCGCACATTGGAGACACGTGCTTTCCTTTCCCAGTGTCTGGGCCCAGGGGTGCATTGCCAGGTGGATTGTGCCTTGTGCGCACACGAACAAATCTTCCCACAATGCCATATGCCAGAAACATTGTTGAATTTTGTCTGTCACATAAATTAGTCTATTTCTAAATACTTTATGTTATCATTAAAGAGCTTGACTGTTACCCAATGGCTACTATTTGGTAACTATTCATATGCTAATTTAACAACTGGTCTTCATTTTTTATGTTATTCTCATTAGGCCCATAGCATCTATTCCATTCTCTGGACTCTCTACGTACTTTGAAGAAGGGTACCATTGCCCAAACATCACCTATTATTATATATATTTTTCTTTTCAGGCCCGTGTGTTATACACGGACGTGTTAGAGTAGGACACGAGCTTGTGCACCACCACCAGCGCAGCTCTCCAATCAATCTGTTAAAATTCTCGACGTCTGCTGTTTTGCAAAATTCATCTGAGCTGGACCTTTTCAATGGCCCACACGGTCCATGTGACATGACCACCACACCGTGCCCGCACGGTTCACAGGTAGTTGGCACATTCCAGCTCAATAGTACTTGGAATCAATTTCAGCGGCGCCAAAGGGATCTCGGGCATATTCATCTGGCAGGCTGTACCGAAACGGCTTTTTTCAAGTCGTGTGTAAAGTGCTTTAAGCATGAGTGTGATTTTCTACGCGTTGCAACAAAAATTGAGTGATGTTTTAAGGACGTGTGTGAACGCAGCCTTTATAAAATTTATTTTGGTGACACCATTCATTTATTTGTCTATTATCCAGTAAGAGTCTATCCTGACAAGTCCTTCTAAACCTTTAGATAAGCATTGTAATAATAAACCTATGCTCTTAGCACCCGAGCAGCTGCTTGCATAGTTTAGTAAGTGATTTTTTTTACGTGGGCGTATCTTGCAAAATTACTTAGGCTCCCAGTTCTACCAAATATTCAGAGAATTACCATTCAGTTTTTGTTTGTTCGCGTCACTCCCTGCGACGACGGCGGTGGAGATGGCGCGGATTATTTCCCCCACTCGACGCATGTTTGCAAGTCCGGGGGCTCGTTTTATACAAGAGCGCTGGTGCGTGGCAACTTCTCACTTGGTGGTGCGGCGCGTTCGTCAGAGTTACGTAAAAAAGCGCTCGCGATGACAAAGACGATCGATAGGGAATAGCGTCCCGATCGTGGGCGTGATGGGAGTTGTGGGAAGGGCAGGTATGGATGGCGTCTGGCTTTGATGCCAGGATGATTTTGCACGCAACACTGTCTTTGTGTTATTTTCTTTATTCGTTCATTTATATCTTTCATGTTTGAACACTCCTACCGAGCTCCTACAGCTCTGCTCTAACAACAATCCATGCTCAATGGAATGTAGGTGTTATGTATGGAGACGCATTAAGATTTGTGCCTTTATAAGGAAATTAAGGTGTGACGGAGGACAGCATGTTCTTGCAGGATAGGCAGGCATAGTTTTACGCGTTTCACTGGGTGGACGAACACGCGGTGCAAAAACCTTGGCCGGCAGGGTGCCTCAGCGGTAATACTGGTGCCTCGCAGCAAGTATGTCCTGGGTTTGATTCCCAACAATGAAGTAAGTGGCAGGTTATTTTTCAGCATCGGGATGTTTTTCGCCAATACCAGTGACATTGTATGTTCTTGTTAGCAATGGAGAATACCGAAGATGCTGGAGGACTCCATACAGAACCGGGGGAGAACGTGCAAACTCCACACAGAAAGGTTCCCGAGTCAGGAATCGAACCCAGGCACTTCTGGCTGTGAGGCACGAGTGTTACCATTGCGCCACCCTTACACCAAGTAAAATCTTAAGATGTGCCCATTACCTTTAAATCGCACAGATGATGGGGAAACACAAAAACCACTCGGAGTTGTTATCGAGTTGTGTCTCTTCTTTGGGGAGTGCTTAGCAGCCAGCCAGTTGACCGTGTGTTTTTGCCGTGCTTGTTGTAACAATGATCATTCCAGAGCACTGCTTGCGGATGCCGCCGGCGCTTGGCCTGTGTCGGCCATTACGCGCCGCTTCACCGCATCTTTCCTGCGCGCCAGGCAGCAGGACGACGTGCAGCAGGTGGGCGCCCTCGCTGGCCACGGCGATTGCGCGTCCGCAGGCCGGCCAGCCGGCCCGGGCTGGCCCATTCCCACGGGCTCATTTCCTGACGCTAACACCGCTCGCAAAAAAGCGTAGTCGCTATTCCGTACTGAAATGTGCATTCTTCGCCTGGAGAGCTGTTTGTGAGCGGTGCCACCGACGACGTAATAAAGCCGCACAATGGCGTGATTGTGGCGAGCTAATGGTTCGGTCTCGTGCGGGGTCACCCCGCCGCTCGCCTTCTGTGAAGTTAATCGCCCCGATCGAGCGAGGCGCTGGCGCGGCGATGAGGCACGTCGTATATATTCTCGTCCCCGTCTGCGCTTGATGGCCCAGGTGCAGATCCCTCTTCGCCTCTACTTTCCAGCGCTGCTTCGGCCGCTGTTGCCTCTGATTCTGCAGCCCTGCGAAGGTAAGCGATGTGACCTCCCCCCCACCCCAGGGTCATTGTCCTTGCAGTGATGATGTTTCGTGCATCTCCATGGGTTTAGTTGTATTTTTCATCTCATGGGTGAATTAACGACACAACAACAACCAAGGGCAGGCGTCGTCAGCAACCGTGGTGCATTCGTTAACGGTGAGGACCGGGTGCCTAATTGTACCTAAATGGACTTTAAAAGAAAATAGTGACGTAACAACAAAAAACATTGCAGACGATACACTACCTCCTTCACACACCTGTGCTTTTTGCACATCCCAATAGCTACACAGCCTTCGGGGAGTGCATCATTTTGGCGGCAGAAATAGGTCACACAAACACACTGGACTGGTTTCAACACGCAGCGTCTCATCAGATTGATATTTTCTGTACAGTATTGCTTTTGCTTAATGTCAGACACACACACACATAGTAATACTCGAGCGTGAGTCACCAATGCCATACAATGCACACAACGGTTGACCACTGGCTTATTTATCCGAGATTATTCGCATAACACAAACCCATAAGGGTGGTAATGGAATTATAGGCGTGTTGTCAAATGCCTTTTAAGGCTGCGAGCATGGCGTGGGATTCGAGGCAGTTTGGGAGTAATTTCTTCCAGACGAAACCGAGCTGAAAAAATTATCTACGCCGTTATGTACGTTGGCCTGTTTGCTAGATTCCGGAATGGTCAGATGTTGTTCTGTCCCATCAACTCGCGCACGCCCCAGGGATATCTTTGCATGCACGACTTTCACAAATCCCCTTAAACTTGACCATTTGTTCCCCTCCATGAGAATGTTAGCTCTCTAGTTCCTAGAGGGTAACATTAAATGCATGCTGCGTTGGGCTCTGCGCCAACTTCTAGAAAATCCTCGACAGCTAGACAGCCCCCCCCTCCCCCAACTCTCGCTGACAGTCGCGCCTGTTTCTCATCACGGATAGCCCTCAGAAATTGAAATGCCCGAAAAATGTTGGCTGCGGCTGTGCCTTTCAAAATGTGCACGGTAACTTGTGAATGTAAAATCACTTATTAAAATGGACGGCGAAATCTGACCCCCACCCAAGAACTAACGGGGGGAGAGGGGGAAAAAAACTGCCTTAGCTTATTGAAGCCGGCACGGAACGGAACATACAGAAGGAGCTGTTCTCTATTACCAAGGTTCACGTCACCCCCCCCCTCGCCTCGGACAACTGTCACGGGCATAGTTAATAAAGATGTGTGGCACTGTTCTTCTCCGCCACCCTTTTACTTGACCTCCTGCACACACACACGCTTATTGAATGCTTTGCTTACCCAGGAAAGCCTCACTTGAGTCTCGAGGCTTCCCCCTCCCCTCCCCCCCTAGAGTTTCCTGTCAAGTTTTCACAGTTTGGGGGCGATGTTGCTGTGTGGAATCCCAATTGAGACATTTTTTGGTCATTTATTCAGCATTGGGATGTTGTGTCTATTGCTAGCTACACTGTGTGGCTTTTGTGTGTTTTTTATATGAGAGGAAACGGAGAACCCGGAGGAAACCACCTTGCAGAATAGAGGGAGAACATACAATTGCCACAGAGAAACGTGCCTGAGTTGGGAATCGAGCCCAGGTTATTCTTGCGGGGAGGCTCAAGTGTTTCCACTGGGTCACCCCGACCTGTTATCAGATAACCTGGCATCCTGTGGACAGCTGCCAATGGGCTTAAACACAGCTGGGCTGTGCGTCGTATCTTGCCAGCTATCGGGAAAAAAAACATTTGTCACGGCAATGTAAAACTAGCAGCAGGTTAACTAATTTCTGGTTTTCTCTTAACGGATTCACATTTTTCGGATTTTTCTTCATGGTAAAATGGTTTTATTTAAAACGTGCATTCCAGTGACAGAACAGTTTCCAAGGAGTGACCATTAGGGACGTTTTTTATTGGCTACGTCAACATGCCCCAAATAGCTCTCGTTTCCCCAATGCAGGATCACGTCTGCTTAACGCGAAGCTTCAATGCACTTGTTTTACCTAAAGCCGAGCGCTGTAATTGCCCGCTTATCCAGCAAAAGTCACTTGTGTTAACACGATTGTGTAAAAAAAACACATTCTCTGTGCCAGCAGTAGCAAGTGACGATAACATTGCATGCACAAGGGTGAACTTGTATACGAAGCCAAGCGAAGTCACTGACGTGAGTTGTCAGATTGCTAGAGCACTCTACTCAAGCATGCGTCTCTGAAGGCAGACAGGGATAGTAAAGCAGACGAGTATCAACGCTGTCGGCCTTTGCCAAGTTCATACCTGCTTGCCAATGTTTGTGGCTGTGAGCAGTTTTTTTTCTTCACTGGAATTCGTATTAATATTATCGTACGTATGGACGTGGAACTTCTTTTACACCATACGTAGCCAACCGTGTCAATCGCTTGTTTAGCCAGGAAAGCCCCATTGAGCTTTTGTATATTTGAATCGAGTAATTTGCGTCGTGAGTTTTAAAGTTTGCCGAACTTGGACCACGGCACACACACAAACACTGGGTCTGTGGGAATGGCATCACGGGACATTCCGCGTCCGCTGTGAAACGGGCGGCACGTATTTTTTCGAGTGAATGCAACTGCGGCATGAATCGGGGTGGCTGCTGGATTGTAGCCGTGAACCTCCCTGCAGAGCGCGGTGAGCTCGCCACCGCTGGGCCGTGTCACCGCCTCAAAGATCATTTCTGAAAAACAAATTGGCCAAACGTCCCAGTGGATCAGCATCCTCCCGAGAAAAAGCATCTCGAAACTCGGCGACGCTCTACCGCACAGGGTAAGCGACGTCGATGTTTACAACCGTTGTTATTACGCGTTACAACGCCGCATGCACGTAAAGCCACTGCACGTTTCTTAGTTTTGCTTGGGCTTGCCCGTCCGCAGCTTGAGCCCGGCTGCGCTGCAGGTTGTGCAGACCCACGTCGCTAACCATGCCAAGGCGTTGCTTTCCAGCCGCCAACAAGGGGAGATGCGCGCCGAGTGGCTTTGGCACCGTCGCCGAAGATGGCTTTCAACTTGGCCGCTACGCCGTGCCAGCCCTCAACCAGAGCGCTCACTTTACATGCATTTGTTATTGCTGCATTACTTTATTAGCCATTATAGCTGCCAGGTCAGTGGAATGGTATTCTGTTTGGTGGTCCAGTTTCATCCCGCCCCCCCCCCATCTCTCCACGTGTTCACCTCCCAGCATGCCGGCATTGCCATATATTTATTTAATTGCACTTACGCACACACGTACATATTTTTTTGATTGCTTTTTGGCACGTGGTGTGAGCAGTAATTACAGCCCAGGGTGGTGGGCCACCTCCCAGAGTGCCGTCCTCATCAGTGTGAGACAGAAGCAGCTGTATTCGTGCCCTCTGTGGTAGGCCGAGGCACGCGTTGCCCCCCCCCCTCCCCGACCTGTATTTTGTCAGGCGGCTGACACGTTCACGGAACTCAGTTCTGTACTGTTGTCACATCAGTATCCTCGGTGTTGTTTAATCACCACAGCTGATGGTTGTTTTCACATGCGGCACCGGCAGCGGCGTATCGATGACGTTTGATTCCGCTGTCCGCAATGGATGTCCTTCAACGTTCACAGTGGTGCATGTTGAAACTCTTCCTATGGCCGGTTGGCTACGTACCGTGCGAAAGAGTTCAACAAATGTACAAAATGACATTTTTGCACAGCTAAAATAAGACTGCTTTGATGGGATAAAGGAGCAACAGCGTCACCTTGCATTGACACTTTACTCAAAAGTCCAAGGAACCTGCTGGTTTCACCGTGCTTAGCATCATTTCCCGTACAGTCCTCCACGTGTCATGTGATTCTGGGATATTCTGCTTCAGCTGGATAAAAGAGGGACGTGATTTTTTTATGGAACAGGAACAAGTGACGTCACGTGATTCCATAGAGTGCAATGAATATCACAGTGGAGACTTCCTGCATTTAGCAACCAAATTAACCACCACGTCGCCTAGATTTCGTTTTTTTACACGTCGGCATTGTTTGACGCTTCGTAGCTCGAGTGTTTCCCAGGATGTCTCCAGCAGAGCACGTTTCCAGATAGCTCGTGAGCTGGAAATTGCAAGTGCGAGTCGTGCACACTTAGGGCGGAACAGAAGAAACTCCAACTCATTGTAAGAGTCGCGGGGGCGGTGGCGGCCACGCTGCTGCACGCGGCTGCCTGTAATGATCCAGCGCTTTGAAGGCCACAGTGAGGGTCGGTGGATCACCGCAGGGATTTTGTGAATCTCCGTTCTTCCAGTGGGTGGGTGTCACGGTGCCATACTTGATTTTCTGGCCGATGGCAGTAGCAGCAATGTGTGGACAAACCTCCAACTGTTCCATCAGTAGAGGGATAGAGTGTTGCCCCTTCACACTTGTGGGTTTTCTCTGGGTGCTTTGGTTTCCTCCCACACATATAATAAACAATAATTATCGTCAAAAAACATCTTCATATGCGCCCTCCATTTGTTGCTGATGATACAGCGTTGTCAGATGCAGTTTGCATGAGTGACGCAATATAAAAAAGACTGATCATTATAACGATTCAATTGTACTCGGTTTAAGTAATTGCAAAATAATTAACTCAATCGCATGGAGTTTTCTATTTTGAAAGCATTTAAAGAAAGACAAGTGTTAAGGTTTAACTTGAATATTTAACTCCAATGTGCACCTTATAGAGGATATGTTAATGGGCTCTTATTGAGTAATAGCAGTTACTCCCTATGTATAAAGAGGAAAACCTCACTGAACTTTGAGAATCTCTTTCAAAGGGCTCCTGCATTCGTAATACATTTGGCCAATTCAATTAATGAGCATTAGGCATTTGGGAAGAAACCAAACTTCTAATGTTCAAAGCTCCGCACAAATGGATTCAGCCCGCCTGTTATACTGCCAACTGCGGGCCACTTTGCAGCCTAAGCGAGCTTGGAAGCTTCACAAATTTGCACGCTGTGCCAACCTTTGCTTCCAGAAATGCAGGCCCCCGAAGCACTAGACTAATGGTGTGCAGGAATATCGAGGCGACTGACTGTAATTTACAGATGAAAATGCTTACCTTCGAGCACTGCACCCTTCCGCGGGCAGCCGATAGCGATCGTGCACCGCCCGCTATAAACGGAGCATTGTTCACCATATCATTGTGATAATAGGCAGGCAGCACGCGTCGTTTATCACCCGCTACTTATGAAGTTTGCTTCACTCAAAGCCTCCTGGCACAAGCCTTTTTTTACCTGCTTTGAAGTTTGTTGTTCAAGAGCTGTAAATATATACTGGTATCCAAAAACGTTCCCTTTCCCATGCGGCGCTTTACCCTTGATTCATCTCGGCCGCCCTCGTGCAAGAGTGTAAAGTCAAGGGCAAAGCGTTCACGGAACAGCGCGTTATTTAAAGCAAAAAAATAATTAGCGCTGTAAATGTTTTACCACGTCGTGGACGGTGCAACAGCTCATCTTCACCATTACCACGAAGGATCACGCAGGCGCCGTGGTGCTTCATGAACTGATGAACAATTGCAGTATGAAGGAGTTCAAGTTTAATTTAAAGCTGAACAGCTGGAACCGAACAAAATTACCCTTGCCACAAAGTCACTCCCTCTTACAATTACATTACAGTTATTCGTGTCAAATTACATTTTATATAATTGGTTAAACAATCCCCATAACTGACACTACGTGGGAACTGACAATTGGCTGTAAATCATTAGTAGTTGATTAACATTAGATGCACAGTATATATACGATATATGACTTTGCAGCAGATTTTGCGAAACTATATATTTATTTTGGTGTTGGTATGGATGCATTATAATTTCTCTTGGGGTAATTTATACTGGGCTGGAAGGCATGCTTAATTTTAGCAAACTGCCCTTTGAAGATTAACATGGGCTCCAGATTTAGCAGCAGTGGAGTGTGGCGATGGCGATTAGAGTTTTGCGTGTCTGGCTGATAAGAAACTGTAACGGCTCGCACCACTGTAACTGCCCACCAACCCAAGTGCCCTCCTGTCAGCACTCGCAATGAGGCTCATTTTCGTGACACCCGTCTCAAGCTTCTCTGTGTGTACTTAGCGGAAGATTAATTAACGGAGCATAGATTTTATTTTATCCGTTACAGGGGCCGTATTACTGTAATCTTTCCCTTCCATACATACATTGGCCCGCAATCCGAATAATTTACACGACAAATCCGCTTTCATTTATTCAGTTGAGCTTGGCCAGCAATCATTTTTCAATTAACTTGTTAGAACCCACGCTGCGAGTTAACCGCCTTGTCCGAGGTCAAACAATAACAACAATGCAAGAAATGTTGTCGTTCCAAGTCGCTTTGCCCAGGTCTAGCTATTTGAATAGCACAGCGTAATGAAACCGAACGTACAGGATATTAAATATGGTATTTTATTTTGGAATGTACAGGATATAAGTTTTGTAGGAAAAACACGGAGGGGTACAGAAGCGTGCTTATATGACTGAAGTTTTGAACACAAACACTGCCGTCTATTGATCAAATCCCACGTCCAGGAGAAATGCAGTCTAGGTGGATAATTTATTCCAGACGAGGGAAAAACAGCCCTCTCACAAGCAAGCACACCTTGGCCCTAATTGCGAGTGTCTGTGGTTTTAATGTAGAGCTCAAAACAGTACATTGCGGTTGAGATGTTACAGTCTCCTCCCTTGTGGCCACAGTGGAATCGTGAAGAAATTAAAGGCTGTCTATCAAGATGCAGAATCAACATTTGTTTATATTTCCGCAACTGAACTAAATGTTGAATGTGGTGTACTGTATATGTATAGTCAGTCATGCTATCGATGTTGCCAGTGTGTTAAAATTGTAATTAATAATGAACTCCGTTTTATATTAAAACTGCCCTATTTTGTTCAAGTTCATGAGTTAGTTGGCTTAGCCAATTGGTTATCAATGAGTGCATGTTGTGTCTTGAAAAATAAACCCCTTATTGTGTTAGGTTTTTTATTCCACCCAGCTGCTCACTAAATAAGTTTGGCAGGCCTGATTACAATTTGTGAAAGCTCTGGTCCCAAAGCCTGCTGCCAAAATAAGCATCCTTCATGCCTGGAAAATGTGAGGATTGGGTTTATTGCGTTATTATATTTTCACTTGAATTCCCTCTCCCAGTCATCCCGGCAAACTTTGTTAAATAAAAGAGGATGGAAGAAAAACAGTGAGACACGTACCGTGTGGAGCGAGTGAGCAGACACGCTCGCTTGCACATTTACACTCGCACTCACTGACACGCACGCACGCTCTCACACAAACACGCACACTGACACACACGCGCGCTCTCTCGTGAGCCTGGAAAGGAAAAAGGAAGGAAACCCATCTGCAACAAATTACGTCGGGACGGCCCCAAAATAGCAGTGGCGGGCAGCTGGCAATGGCAGGGAAATGGAATCAAAGGGCGTCTTAGTCATCAACCCGACCCACACACAAATGCCTTGTTGTTTGCTTAATCCTTGCCACCCCTTCCATCGCATCTGACTTCTACCGTGCAGGGGCGGGCGGCGGGCGGGCCGTGGAGGACCGAAGGGTGGCAGCCCCAAGTCGTTTCTGTTTGTCCCGCCGGGTGGGTGGGCCTCGGTGCAAGAGCGTTTATAACGCGGGGTCCAGGGTGCCGGTGGTGCCGCCGCCACGGGCCGGCGCGTTGTCGGGNAGAAAGCTCCCTTTGTGTGGCGCAGCCTCGCACCGCCGCGTTTGGGAAATGGTGCTGTCGATAGGCTTTGTTGCGCCCAGCAGTGTTCCTGGACTGCCATGGTTAAGCACATTAAACGGTTTTTGTTGGAGCACTGGTCCCAGGTTCAGCATCTCAATTACCGGCTTGATTGATTGTGTCAGACTGCCGAGGCCGCTGCTCAACTTTAAAAGACACTTTACCGCCGAGAGCACCCCGCCAGTTTTTAACCTGCATGCGCTTGTAAAAAAACACGCGCATTTGTGCTTAAAAAATTACGTGTCGTTTTTGTTGTGCTCTATTATTCCAGTTTTGTTTTAATATCTACCTAAAATAATCCTGCTTCAATAAGCATGAGAATTCGGAGTGAGCCTTGAGAGCACGGCGGCGGTGTTGAGTGTGAGTGGCGGTTTTCATTATTCACCAAAACGAGGAGCTGGCGTTTCACAGCAAACACCGACGACGACGTTGCTCACAGCGGCCATGTCGCCATGCAACCTGACACCTCGGCTCAGACAAAGCGCCCGCCGCTCCACGACCAACGTAATGACCCGGCCTCGGCACCGCTGAGAAGTCCCCNACCCACCCACCCGCGTGCACACGGGCCCTTCCTGCACAACTTGCCATGGGTTTGGCGGATGCAAGGGATGTCATTAGACGGTCTGCCCGGGCCCAAGGGCTCTGGCCGTGATTGGCGCCATAATCGCAGACCGCGGCGGCTCCCTTTTGCTCGACGTTGATAATCGCAGCGTCTGCTTGAAATAATTTCTCTTTTTTTTCCATTCTCGGAGCTTCACTGCCGATTTTAAAATGTCAGTGTCTAGAGGCTCCGTGTGATCCCTACTGTGCGGCCTGGCATGTTTGCGGTCTGCATTCGCGCAGCTTCGCCCCGTGCATGATTTTTTGAAGACCTCTTGTTTTTATTTTCATTAAATTTTTACAGTATTTTTTTATTTTGTGAAATTGACCCAATTTTTTTCCATGGCTTCTGAAGCACCAGGCCAGACATTCCTTCCCTTGAGGTCTGCCAACTCGAGGCTTGTTTGTTCCATAGTGGAAACTGTTCTCGTTTAAAATACACAACGGTTCATATAGCGTTGTGTGCAGCAGCCACTTATCAATACAGTATCGGTGTAATAAACTTAATCTTTTTTACCATACAGATTACACAATACAGTACAAAAAAACTAGCTTTTATGAGGATATAGTCATATTACATAATATCTATAATCTGAACTTGAAAAAGAAATGTCCGCAATTTAAACAAATCAGTTTGTGGAAATTTCTTCTAATCGATGAATATCTTTCTGATTTTAATGTTATCAAACACGTATGAAATATGTACCTGAACGCAGATATTCCCGAGTCTAAAACTGGCAGCACTTGACCAATTTAAATCTGACTGAACTGTAAAAGGTTAAGTGCTTGGTTATCAGCAAAGGTAGCTGGATGGTTTACAGAGCAAAGAGGATTATAATTCTTGGGTTGTTGGACTGCATTTTTGCCTTCGATTCCCGGGTCAGATCTCAGGAACTCGCATTAAGCAAAGGAGCTGTCTGAACATGCACCACTCGATGTAATGAGTGAATGCAATTTCACTGGCTTCACTGTACCTCTGAAATGGCATTTAAGGAGGTCTGCTCGGTTGTGTGACGCAGTGATAACAGCAAGAAGGACCTGCGTTTGATTCCTGACTCGGGCGACTTGGTTAAGTTTGTGTGTTCTCTCCCCTGTTATGCAGGATGTGAGTGTGTGTGGAGTCTCTATTCTCCCACCCCCCGGTGTCCTCCCAGAGCTAAAAAGAACGTACAATTTAACTGGTCATTGACCAAAAACATCCGAATGTTGAATAACGATCTGCAAACTCCTCAATTGGGATTACACGCAGCAACACACCTTGCCGATCTGGCAAGCTGGCTTTAGCAATCGGAAGGTTGCGAGTTCAAATATTGGTTGGAGGGACTCTTGACTCAACCCATCATCCGTTCAGGGTCGTTCAAATAAGTACCACTTCATGAAGAACAAAACAGCGGTTGCTCTGGAGAGAAACTCGCCCCTGCCGTAGGAATGTGGAATCCCACCACTTTGACCAATGATTTTCAGTTGCCCTCGCTTTCATAACTGGGATCGGGTCATCTTATGTAATGCGTCGTGTCGACGCCTCTCCAGATGCGCTGACCGTATTGGCCCAAACATACCATGCCGGAAAACGACACTGCCAATGACTTGCTTTGGATTACACGGCCGCAACGTCGACCTTGTACTGTGAAAACTTGGCAGGACCCTCCTGAAAATATCTTGAGACTTATTTGTGATGCTTTCCTGGGTAAATGAGCACTGTACGACAATAATAATGAAGGATCATGATTATTATCGGAGCATTGTAAAACATATAATGGCACAGACTTCATCACCATCATAATCATCACTGGTCTTGTGATGCCACAATTTATCTTGTGCACGTGGGCTGATGTCATTCCCTCCTCTGGCTGCCATCCTGTCACCTTGTTGTCGTTGTTCAGCCATCGAACACTTCTTTGATGCGTCCAACGCCCAAGCCTCTACTTACTTTCTTTCCTTCGCAGTTGGTATGAATTACGTTGGGTTTCATTTCTGTCTTTCGATGCAATCCGGAGCACGCATCACTCAATATTTCTTTGCGCACTGTTTTCAGCTTTTGTCCCGTTTTGTTTGTGAGACCAGGTATTTTATGGGAAATCTAATTTCTGAAGATTGACGAACTTGTGATCGTTTTGTCTTGGATTAGTCTCAGTTGCATATGTCAGTTGGATTAGTCTCAGTTGTTTAAAAAAAAAACTGTTATATTTTTGGATGTGTTCCATTTTCTTGCAGATTTACCTCTCAAATCCTGGCACCCCATCTGCTCAGGATCACGAGTGGAACGCTGAACATTCTTAGGAACCTCACGGCCTCCCAAACGTGAGTCACGGCACAAAAATACATCCTGCTCAGGCTGATGAACTGTGAAATATGCAGTGTGTGGGAGAAAATATAATCAGACAGACCAGCAGTTCACAAAGTTCTCTGGCTGAGTATGCTCCCTCCATTATTTAGTGGGATTCTAGGGGAGACTTGCAAATAAATGGAGGCCTGGGGTCACACGTTTCTGATGATGATGATGATGATTGCTGCTGATCAGACACTGAGGGTGGAAACCGGTCTAGAGTTTTGCTTGTGTTGAACCATTGCTGCTGAACTGTTGCATTCCAGAAGGCCATGTGGCGGATGGAATGTAATTGGTGTTACGGTGCTTGTAGCTATCATTAGAGGGACACGTCGCTTGCCCAAGTATTATAACATGACAGCCAAAAGCAGTTGTCCTGTTTGGATGTCAGTATTTTGCCTGTTCAGCTATGCATGAGCAGCAGCCACCATTATCTTGCTCATGAACTTCAAAGAGGATGAAGTGTTTTCTGTAAACGCCGCGATGCAAGTCCGAGGTGTGAATCATGGGTTTTATGTGGGTAATTTTTGTGGGTAATTTTCGGTTTAAGTTGGGTTGGTCCATAACGACCCCTGTAGGCCAATTTTACTCGCATTCTTTAACCGACGGAAAACCACTGGTCTCCAAACAAGTCCAGGGTGCATATTAAAACGCCAGTACCCATCGGCACGCTGAGTGTGTGACGTGACCCTGACACTGGCAAAGACAACTCGGTTTGAATTTCTTGTTTGGCTGGGTTTGGATGAGTGGACTTTTAACCGAAGTAACTGTCAACCATGCAATCGATTTGTCTGGTTTTCGGTGCGGTGCGGGTTAACCGAAAACCATTGTAACTGGAGACGGTTCAATCGATGCAAAACATTTTCAAGAGATTCGGCTTCTGTTACTGGTTTGTTAAAACCTGGTTTAAACCGGAAAATCTTGCATATTTTCTAAAAATTATCAAAAACTAAATATGAAGGTGCACGAGATAAATACTCAGCATTGTGCAATTGGTATAGCTTAGTTTGATTGCTTACTGTGTATGCATTGTACGTACTATACTTTCGCTCTGGCATTAATGCATACACCTTAGCATCCAACTATGCAATAAACATTGAAAAGTGTATGCTTCCTTTTATAAACGCAAAAATGTTAACCCACCAACTTTTGTTTAGATTACAAACATTTACATTTAGCACGTTGGGCTACTCGTTGCAGAGGTGCTCGCGGTTTAAACACGGCACGCCGACCCGGCCCTACGACGCTTCATAACCTGTCTGTTTCTGATGATGTTGATGATGTTGATGATGAGACACTGGATGTCAAAATGTATGCAGAGTTTGGTTGTGTTGAACCGATGTTGCTAAATTTGTGCACTCCAGAAGACGATGTGGTTGATGGAATGTGTAACAGATATTTTTTCTCTGTGGATGGAGAGATAATGTCAAGAAGGATTATTGTTTGCTTATTTATGTTGTTACGTATATTCTCCACAACGATGCTAATTATAATTTTGTATAACTTGTAATGAAGGGATGTTAAAACATTTCGGAGTAATTATTAACTTTGGAAGCGTGCCGCTCTTGACCCCTCAATGCAAGAAGCGTTGCGTGAAGGCAACTTTATTTCCATTGTCATCATGATAATTATAGTTGTGGTCATCCACTGCTTGATGAAGGCCTCCCATAGCTGCTGGCACTTCTCACGATCATTTCTGTTACCCATTGGCGTAGTTTAAATGCAGCGTCGCGACGTGCTGCCGAATGATTTCCATTGCTCTATTATATTCGTCGTTTTTTTCCGTGAAAGTAACTCAACATAGCCGCAAGGGAGGGAAACGGCCATCCCCAGCGGGAGCGACCATCGTGTCACCGTCGTCGTTCGTCACAGGGCCGAGCGGCACGAGCTGTGGACGCTGTTGGTGCAGTGTGGCGACTGGGCCGACGTGGCGCTGCAGGAGACCCTCGCGGCCAGCCCTGGCGAATTGGACACCCTCTTGAGCTTCCTCGGATTCTACCACTGGCCCTGGCTCGCTGAGCAGCAGCGATTGGACGCCCAGGTACACCGCTGGCACGGACGTTTGCTCCTCGCTCTGTACGGCAGGTTCCACTTTGTACCCCAGACAAATAGTCTCCATGTCCTGCCACCACAGCCATATGCTCATCCAACATTGGACGCTTGATGATGTTTTCCGGTATGTAGCCCTGGTGAGGTCCTCCTCTGTACGTAGCTGCTGACAAACCAGGATGCTCTCTTTGGTCAATGTTTTACCACCGTCGCACAGGTCAGTATCGTCAAGAGTCGCCCCACTTCCGCCCGTTGACATGTGACCTGCCGACTCCCATCGAATGCGGTTTAAACACATTCAAGTCGACGGATGTTTTTCTGCACCAGCAGCGAAGCTGGGCAGCATAGATGTGCTTTGTGACATCCGTGGTTGTTGTGTTGAGCCGGTTGCCACGTTTCCAGCCGTGTAGCCGTCGGTGATTTTTAAGTGGCTCCATTGCGGCTAAGAAGCTTTACTGGCAAACATTGAAAGTGTAGTTGTGACCGTATAGCAGATGGTGTGTTCTCTCTATGGCTCAAGAAATGAAAAATTATGTTTAAATGATCGCTCTCAATGGGGGGAAATGTTTAGCCAAAGGGCGCAGAGATATTAGCTTTATTTTGTTTAACCAGGTGAGAACTCAATCGACCACATGAGTCTCATTTGCAAGAGTGACCTGGGGTGTAAGTTTGCCAGTAGAGGGCGATGATTGCTATGTATGAGTCTCAAATGGTATTCTGCTGTGTTTTAAGAATGTGCACATTCGACACTCAATTTGCAAGGACCACTGTTGCAGTCTCATCGCCATCATCACCACCACCGTCTGGCTTTCGGTGTCTCTTCCCGTTGGTCACATGGTCACAGACCGTTGGTGCCACTCGGTAACCTGCTCTCCTCCACCTTGCACACGTGTCTCACTCATCACAACCTCAAGCTGCTTACCCCCCATCGCTGGCACACATGGCCCACTCTTGCCAAATGACGTCAGGGCATCTTGAACGTGTCCGCGTGGAGCGGACGGCGCACGTCGCCGCAGTTGCTACGCCCGCAGTCAGAATGGTGGCGGCTGCTGTGACTAGAACCGTAAAGGTCTGCAACGAGCGGCGACGCGGCGCTGCCGCTGGGCACGTCACCGCGACGGGAGGCGGTTCCACCGGGCGAGGCTTGTTGTGGTTATGGAGCAGCATTACGCGCGTGGGTCGNCAGAGAGGTCGCCACGAGCATCTACTTTGAAATGGCCGTGACGCCGCGAGGATTTGTGTTCACCGGGAGCCATCGCCGACGGAAGGAGTTGTATTTTTTTTCTCGGATTTTATTTAGACAGAATTTGACACTCGTTAGAAGAAAGAAAAAAAATTCATGGAACACACTTGTCATAAATAATTAAGCTGTTTATTTAAATGGAAAGAAGAGACTAGCTTCGGGCAGTCATACACTTTGCACGCAGCAGCTGGTGCTTTCAGCGGATGTATCACATTATCACCGGCCGCAGCTGCTAACCTGCCTTCAAGAAATGTAGACTGCAGGCCTGGGAGGGCAGCCTTTCCCAGTGCTCTGGCCCACGCAGAAGTTTTGCGTTTGTGTTCCCAAGGCCAACTGAAGTCTCGATGCATCACCCACGTCTCCGCCTTTCCAAGAGCAGTGATCTTTCGTTTGTCTCAACGTGTTTATTTCAAATAAAGATTACAGCGTGCATCTGAAAAAGAGTTTAAATCGGCCTCTTGGCTTGGGGAAAACGCGGCTATGGATGTGTGCTACTATCGGCGTCTGTTTCGAGAAATCAGAAACGCGCCGTGTACTTTTAAAACAGGCCCCTGGGTAGATTCAGTGTCCTTTTGAATGCAAACGTGCTAAGCAGTCTTTGGCCTCAAGGTTTTTTTTTCCCTTGGAGTATATCACGTTACAGGCCTGTGTTCAGTTACTGTGGGAAACAGCTGGAACTGCACAAAATATTATTGAAGTCCAGTCCAGAAAAGTTTTTTTTTAAACGTCTGTTATTTATTTAGATAACATTTATGTAATTGCATTTTGGCTGAATATCAGGTCAATGATTTCCTTACTACTTGTGTTATTGTATCATGTGCCGAAGGCTGCCTAGCACAGATAGTTTCCGGCTAATAAAGGCCGACCTAAATGAACAGTGATGTGAAATGTCGGAGCCCTTGTGCAATATTCCCTTCAAGCCCGTAATGTGATATTTCCATTCTCTCCCGCCCCCCCCGTAACAGAATGTATTAATTCAAAGCGTGTTGCCGTACGCCCGCGTGCTCTTTTTGACAGGCGTCTCTGAAGGGGACGTGCGTTTGTCTTCGGGACCTTCTTGATGTGGACGGGCTGCATCCCAGTGACGTCACGGCCATCCTGTCGTCTGTTCACACCCGTGTGACAGACGTCGCCAATCAACTCGCCGTATACTTTCTCATCTTCGCGGAAAGTGGCCAAGGGATTTCGGAAGAGGTTTTGAAGCAAGTAAGAACCGCGCGTGTGTGTGTGTGTCCCAGCTGACGTAACAACTCACTGCTCGTAAAAGAAAATAGGGTTTTTTTTTGACAGTTTGCTATCATGTCCCTTCACACAAACTGATGGGTTCCTACCAAGTGAGTTTGGACTGCAGGAGGTACCCAATGAATGGAAGGAATTGGAGCTGACTGCATTGGCCACAGAGCCGTATGTTGCTGCCAGTGCCTCACATTCCAAGTGAGATTTTTTGCTGAAACCTCACATTTCTGAGTGTTAGCTTTCATCGGAGATGCACCATCTTTAATGGTGTCCAGAAGCTTTTGTTTGGATCGACCTGAATGTCGCGGAAGAGTTTCGGTGATGTTCAGAATGTTTTTTCAACTGCAGTTTGCGTTTTGTGAAAACAAAAGTAGAAATTTTGTATATGGCAGTGTGTAAACAAGAGGTAGCGCAAAAGGTACGTGTCGATACTCCCACCTCTTCCAGGATGTATGGGCGATGCGAAAGAGTAGGCCAAAACACACCAGCGGTGGAGTGAGCAAGCAATTGCAGGGCTGAGCCTTTGACTCGTGATCAAGGATTTGAAAATATGGTGCTCCAAAACATTCCAAGCACTGTTATTTATGTACTCGCATAGAATAAAAAAAAACATATCGATGCTTTACACACTCGTGCTTTTGGGAAAATAAAGTACCGTCTGTAATAAGTTGTTTAATTCCAAGTGTGGGTTTCCGGGTCGCGTGGGGCGCTGAGCGTTTCTTCTGTCGCGCTTTCGCCACGCACTGCTCGCTGCGTGCATCTTCACGAGTTGAACGATCCGGGCTACTTCGTTAGTCCGCTGCTGAATCGAGCGGTTCCCCGTGCTGCGCCTGCCATTGGGTTGTGTTCCCGCACTTCACCACACCTTTACCGGTGGGTTCGTATGGGTGCGGCGGGGGGGGGGCACCAAGACCAGCTTCTGATATCAATCGCCACTGATGTTATCCGCGGCCGGGAATTGAAGTCAAATGAGAAGATGCGGAGCACAGTGTGCTAACCATTGCGCCACCATTCCCCTCCTCCTGCATTTGCTTATCATTTACAGAAAGTAAAAAGCAATAATTAGGTAACGGCTTTGAAGAGTGAAAATGGTGTACGAGTACAAAACGTTCTGTGAGCCAGCCCGAAGATTTCACAGCTGAACAACTGCGTGTCTGGTTTCTGGTGTAATTCGAGCCCTATTAAATGACATGATATCTTAATACCTTATTTACCCTATTAAGGTTCCAACTCGTATGTTTGTTGTGTTAAGGATTTGCACGGTTGTGCTCAACAAAGGGAAATTTCCAGCTAAATTAGGGGTTTACCATGCGCAGCCTTTTTTAATGACAGCAGGATATTAATATGGGCGGCACGTTGGCACTGTGGCAAGACCCGCCGCGCCTTGGGTTCGACGTGGGAGTTTGACTGCTCTCGCCCCTGCTCACCGTCAGTTTCCGCCGGGTGCTCTGGTTTCCTCCCATTGCTAATAGAGAACGTACAATGTCATTGGCCAAACATCCGAATGCTGAATTACGACCTGCAAACTCCTCGATTGGGATTACACGCGGCAACACGGCTCGGCTTTAGCAATCGAAGTTGCGAGTTGAAATATTTGTTGGAGGGACTGTTGACTCAGCCCATCATCCGTTAGGGGTCGTTAAAACAAGTACCACTTTATGAATAATAAAACAGCGATTGCTCTGCAGAGAAACTCGCCCTGCTGTAGGAATGTGGAATCCCCACCGCTTTGACCAACGATTTGAAGTTGCCCTCGCTTGCGTAACTGTGATGGAGTCGCGTTACATCATGGGCCGTGTCGACGCCCCTCCAGATGCGCTGCCCGTGCGAGCTGGCGACACGCTGGCAGCTGCCGCAGCCTGGGTGGAGCGTGCCCGCGCGCAACCGGGGAGCCCGCCAGCGTCCGGGCCGCCACCGTGAGACGGGTCCTGAGCGGGTGGCGAGGCGACGAGGGTCTTGGTGCCCCCGATAGCCCAGGGGGGCCCCTCCTCTCTCAAGCACAGTACGTCCGCTTGACTTCCCGTCACCGACTTGTGGATCTTGTGATAAGCTCTTACGGTGGTGTATCACTTGCGCCTCACAGCAAGATCGACCTGAGTTTGATTCCTGGCCCGGGAACCTTTTCGCGTGGAGTTTGTGTGTGGGGGTTTGTATGATCTTCCCCTGTTCAGCATGTGTTTCCTCCAGGGTCCTATAGTTTATTTTTCTGTAGCTTAAAGCATACAATAAACACGGTGTTGGAAAAACATCCCAACATAGGACCCTCCTGAAAAATTAGTCTTGGGTAAATAGTCGTTATAATTTGTACAATCTGCGTGCCAACGTCCGATGTCCATCTTCCAAATTATTTTGGTGCAGTGTAATTTAAAAAATGTAAATGCATCCCCTACGTTTGATCTTTGGTGGGTGGAATGTTGTAAATTGCAAATTAAGTTGTCATGTGTGATACATGTGTGATACATGTGTGATACATGTGTGCGCTCCTATGGGGGTGCGGGGTGGCACACTGCACTGCGAACCTGGCTGCCCGAGCCACATCGGAGACAAATATCCAGACCACTCCTGGGCCTCCCCTAGGTCGACTCGGCCTTGAACATGTACTTTCTGCGGTGTGTATCACACATCAGCAGCTGGGGAAACAGGTGACTGGGCGTGGTACTGACCACCCAGAAAAGCCAATTCGGTCCTCTCCCCCTTTAAACAAATATATTTTGGCAGAAAGTCAACGACAGATGTAATGTGTATCTTTGTATACACTGTGCGATGAAGTGCAATTATTGTTGAATGTTAACAGACATTATATATTTATTTTCAAAATGCAAAGATGCCAAGTTTGTTTTTCCAAGCGAGTCGACCTTGTTTAAAGCAATGCCATAAAGTTAAGAATGTTGCATGAAGTAATACTGTAACATGAGTGGAATAAAAAAACGACTGATGTTAATAGTTTAATTGTAATAAAACTATGATGCCGACTGTTTAGCGGAAAGAAACGCAGCGTTTGTGAATGGGAACATTAATAAAATCCGTGGCTGAGTAGGGGCAGTCCTGGTAACCACAACGCGGCTCTCGAAGCAACGGAGCAACCTCTACAAAATGGTTGTCGGGAAGCCGATCGAGGAGGCGCGTTGCTGCCTCTTCTCACCGGACGTGAAAGGGGCCCGTCCAGGCACACCCAGACCCGTGCAGGCACACCCGGACCCCCGTGCAGGCAACCCGGACCCGTGCGCCTCGCAGTGAGTCACCGCCGGGCTCCTCCTCGGCGGGTAATCCGTACCGAGGCTTTCCCTTCCCTGACGCGCCCCAGCCACCGGCAAGTCCACGGTCGCCTCCAGCAAGTTGATGGAATGAATGGCCGGGCTTGTCCATCCCCCCCCCCACCCCCGCTGCATTCCGGTCCCCGTGACTCACCCGTCTATATAATCGGGCGTTGCGAGCAGGGGCGCGGTCACGTGGCAAAGTGACTCACAGCAATAATACCGGGGCCGGGGAAGGACCGTGGCATGTGCTCCCGGCGTAGGGTGTGGCTCCTTGTGGTCTCACGCGGGCACATTCGCGCTTTTATTTTTTAATGCCGCGATTCCGATTAGGCAGGCGATGGTGGGGGACCAGGGGGGGGGGGTTGATTCATCGCGTGGCTCCAAATAAAACCCAGCTCGTCCAGGCCTCGTTGTGCTGCGTACCACAAGGGCGGTGCTCGCGGATGACTCAGAGAAATAATAATATTGGAAATTTGTTCAAGTGCCAGTACCTTTGTTAGAAGTAATGCAACAAACACAAAGCAGTCCGCAGAGCCTCTATGCATGGACAATGTTAGACAAAATCGACCGTGAGTCACTTGGCATGTTATTGTACATTCAGTGGAGCATCTTACTCATTGAGTTTTTCCAATGAGAAAAAAAAATCGCAATTCAAATGCTTTCAGCGGTTTTCACTCAGCTGTCGTTCAACAGAGGAATTTTAAGGTGTGGCCTTCATGAATTAAAGTATGCCAATTCGAAGCCGCAAACCAAGGCAAAGATGCGCACACAACCGCATCAGACCAGTGATGGTACGTTATGGGGAGCAGAGAGCTGGACGATGTAGGAAGTGGGGGGGGAGAGACAGCGCGTGAAAAAGTAGAAATTCTCAGGCTGCAATGGATCGCCGGAGTGATGCCGAGAGACGACAAGAGAAGTGACCGCGTCAGGAGACGACCCGGGAGGGGGGGGGGGGTCACCGATTATCGCCGACAATGCTGGGTTAGCAAGACAGAGGCAGTGCGGCCGTGTGGAGTGAGGTGTGGTGGAGGGGGGGGCGACATCATACGCAGAGGTTTAAAGTGGAGATTAGAGGAAGCAGAGGAAGAGCAAAGATGTAATGGAAGGATAACAAGCAGGGACTTGACAGTGTCTTGGGTGACAGAAGGAGGGAGGGCAGCCTGGAACAAGATGCAGCCACTTGGGAGCATAGACAGAGTTATAGTCGTCTCAAGTTGTTAATACATATAGTTCATACTCGAGTGCTGCTGCTGCTGCATTAAATGATCGTCTGTAAAAATGAAAAACCGTCCCTTGCCATTTTCATTTAGGAGCTTTGCAAAAGAACAGTCGCCTTAAGTGGAGAAGGGCTTATTTTCACAAAGGCTTCGGCACGGACGGATTAAGTTTCGGTGGAAATTGTTCGGTGGTCGGCGCGGGCAATTTAATAACGGCAGAGCTGTCAAGTCGGGCCCCCCCAACCCCCCAACGCGCGCCCTCTGCCCCCTCATCGCCTCTCCCCCCCAAGCGCCGCCACCTCGCCTCTTATCCGCCCCGCACCGCCGCCACCGCCGACGCCCCGTCCGTGTCCCTGTGTGTTTATTCGCAGGTGGCATGTGGTGGGTTCTCCCGGTTTGTAAAATTGCAGTTAAGCATATTTTTTTATTAATGCGTTGTTGGGGCGGGTTTGTGTGGTTTTTTCTTTCGTTCACCATCGTCGTCGACGTGTTTTTCCCTCGGGGAGTTTGTGGCGTGCAGAGGCCAAGGCGGTGGGCTGCATCTGCCTTTTTGTAGCTCCGTGTAATGGTTGTAATAATTAACCCGACATGCCCAGGACCTTCCGATCTTGCACTAACTATAGCAAGGGGAAATGTAAGCTGCTAAGCCTATTAGGAACATGTATATCAGCTTTATTTATTTACACGGATGTTGCTTAATAGTGGGGTGTATTTATATCAGAAAAGCCTCGCTGAAATTTCATTAATAATATTTTTTGGACCGTCCCGCTCGGCATGTTTTTCACCAACGTCTCGTCGTGTGTGTGCATGCGTGCATGTCTTTTTGCCTTGAGGGTGGAAACCGGAACACCCAGAGAAACCCAAGCACAGGGCGACACTCGAGTAATAAATCTGCTTACTTTGCTACCTTTCCACAGGTACTCATTATCCTGCACGTGGCTACCTCCGCACAGTGATGTTGACTACCCGCACAGTGCCATCCAACTCCAAATTAGTTTTGTTCTTGAACGACAATAGAAAATAGCTGACAATCAAACAACTTTCGTGCGCGGAATGTTTTCCTACCCGTGTCCAACATTCACATCATCTCAGTTGACAATAATCTTGAAAGAATGATGGTCAAGAATGTGCCTATGGGTTTGCGTGTCTCTCTCTCTCCATGGTCGCATGGATTTTTTTCTCTAGGTCCTCCGTTTTTCCCGCCACATTTAGAAAAATAAATTGTATTTAGATTATTTTGGTGCTGTAAATGTCCCAATGATGGGCCACTTTGTTGAGCTATCATTTGTGGCCAGGTTGCTTCTGAAAAATCCGTTCATACCTCGGTGGGCTTTGCCTGGTAGGATGGTGGTTTAGTGAAATTTGTGTTGGGTGATTTGTTTACCTTTGTACTTGGCACTACTATCATGTTTTGTACTGTTGTTGTTGTGACGTTCTTACCCGCCCCGACTGGACATCTGTGATAAAGAGTTTTATAGATCATTGGATTCCTCCGATAAATATTCTAATTCTGTATAGTGGTGTTTATGTTCATATTCAGAAAGTACACGAGCATCTCCTCCACTTAATCTCCAATTAAACAAACCACCTCCGCGGCAAATCATCTGTGCTACAAATACTCCAGGAGGTACGCAAGACTTGTTGCAATTATTGCAGCATTTTTCCAGCCGGCTTGAAGTTCTCTCTTGCAATGTTTTTTCAGACTATTTGCAAGGACGAGAGGGCTTCCGCGGCGGTGTGTGCAGGCTTGCGAATGGCTGGGTACACAATCACAGCACGGAGGCGGCTTGCCTGTGTAACCCTGGCTTGGGGCTATGTTTTCATGGCTGAGTGTTTGCAGGTAATTTTAGAGAACATTCCCCCCCCTCTCGATCCAAAAAGCAGCTCCCGTTGTATTGCTGCTTCTTGGAACACTGTATCCTGGCGGCTAGCGCCAATTGTTACTCCTCTCCATACTTTTTAATAACGGCCATTAATTATTTAATTATTTTAATCTGGGCGCAGGCAACAAATTGCCGTTGAGCTTTTACGAAGTTTTTTTTTTACCCAAAGTCGAACAAAGAAANGAGTGTTTTCTGAGGTGGAGGCAACCTGCTGGGGGAAAACCCTTAGCTGTGGGAGCCAGGCTAATGATGTGAAGTTGATTACACTCACTTGCAAGTTAACGTGAGGGGTGGGGGGGGACATAAAAATATAAGTTTGGAGGCACTGGCATTTCTACAACAGCCCACGGTTTGAAAACTTTTCCCCCGTGGACGGAAGACGAAGCAGTGTTCACAATGATAGGATTAGTCCGCTCAGAAACGAACGGGGCGGGGTCGGGGAAAGCGCCAACTGTTGTTCCAGGTTGGCATCCAGCTCACACGAGCAACGACGAGGATGGTTTCCATACGCAGAGGCCGCTGATGGTGCAGGTTATAATCATGAGTGGCAACGTTCAGACGTGCTGGTCACTTGGGCGGGCTTTCTCAAACGCAATCATACGATTGTAAAGCATCGCCATCGTCCACACTTTACCGTGATGAGACTTGAACTTTCATCATTGTGAAGAGGAAAAACTAGTGTGCAAATTGGGTGCAAGACGTCAACCGAAAGGGCTGCATTGTCGCACTGGTTAAATTTAGCAGATGTAGTCGGGGCCAAAAGAGTGTCGATGCGTTTTTCAGCCCTCTGGACCAAAGTAGCTTTGGGGTTACTTCTGCCCGGGGATCGTGAAGAACGAGGGACGGGCAAGGCATGCTCTGGCTACACGCATCGCAATTATCGCCTTATTATGAAAGCTGAATGTAAAATGACGTGCCTGCATTTTCATGCTTATCCCGCGCCCCAGACTAGACGTTTGTTTTNGTGTGCTTTCAAAACAAGAAACGCGCCAACAGGAACTGTTTGCAACATTTGTTTTAGGAGCATATTTGTGGCAAGTTTAATTGGTGGCCCGTGGTGTGTTGCACACAATTAAGTAGACCGCACAAGTACTTCCAGATTGACGATCTTATCTCCGTGGTGGGGAGGTGGTTTTCTTGCTACCATCGAGATCTTTAAACCGACCCTCTTAATCACAGCCTTGGCACCGTCGGATAATTTACTCGTCGGCTCGAGGAGTTGAATAATCCAGGCCCGCGTTGTTTATGCAGGAAAGGCCACGCTCTGGTCGACGGGGAGTAGCCGTTATATAAACCGAGTTTGAACCCCCCCTCCCCTAACGAAGAGCGACCCGGCACATTGGCCCGGCCCGTTGACATCGCCCGGTGATATATGCTGCCCCACGCGTTTAATTCCCCCCCCCCAATTTGTGCAACGGGCGTTACTGCGAATTTATTGCGCAGTTAGCAGTGAGTGGGTGTTTAATTTCACGTGGCATAAGGCGCGGGTGCTATCGGGCCCCCCCCCCNGCCTGATGCCCTTGTGGCCTCGGTCGACGGCCGACCCAAAGTGGTGCCGCTTCGATCTGGCAGGGGCCCGCGCAGGTAATCGCATCATCGGCTTTACGTGGTCGCGCGCGCCGCAAGACGGCCTTCTGGGAGCCAGCTCCCGGCGGTCCCTTGCGCGGCAGGAATTCCGCGCAATGCTCGAACACTGCGCTTCAAAAGTTGCCATACTCGTTCTCGCGAAGGATGTTTTGTTATTTATATTTGTGCTTATTTGTTAATAATGTGAGCACTCAATGAAGTGAAATCTGATTGTAAAAAGTAGAAGCGCACGTAAACCAGAGGGTGGACACCACCCAGACCAGGGGTCGCCAACCTGCGGCTACGAAGTCGCATGCGGCGCTTTAAGAACTGCTTCGTGGCCGTTATTTATTGAGGACCACCACCGTCGTCTCGTTCGCCACATGCATCGCGCGGCTCTTGAAATATTGAGGTTTTTTTTTTACCCCTGACCTAGCACTGCCTCTCCGGCCTCTTCTCTCTCTACCCTCAGGCCCTCCATGTACTGTGAAGAAGGGCATCGCCCGAAACGTCGTCCAGTCAACGTTTTTATTATGAAGGCCACAGTGTTATTGACGAATGTATTGATTGCTTTGTTTTTTGTGCATCACTGCCAACGCAGTTTCACTACAAGATAATGTTCATATTTCTTGAAGGTTAATTAGGATGTCTTGATTTAAATTGGCCCTCGTTATCCAGAAAGTGCTGTATATGCGATGTTAATTAATTAATCTCGGCACTGTACTTATATAATGCTGAGAGAACAGTAGATGACATTTCATATTTTTTATTAATATTATTATTTAGACCACAATGACTTACAGCCAAGCTCCTGCAGATACATCTAAAACAGGAATAACAGCCTGAAAATATCGACACGAATAGGCTGTCATAAGCCGATCATTGAAAAGTAATAGTTTACATTCTTACATTTTCTCCTTTCTTTAATCATGGAAAATGTGAGTTTGTTTTGAGTGTAAGCCCGCCAAACATAACCACAATTTAATATTTAACTTCGATTCACGTTCGTTTGTGTTTGCGCATTGCTTTTGATCTCTCGTGTGTGAAGGCGTGGTCGGTTTCCCCCCCCCNTTCTATTTATTTGTTTAGTAATTTCGGTGACCCCAGGTCACTCTTGTCAGATGGGACTCTTTCGTTAGTCTCTTGAGTTCTTACACCTGCTGAAATAAAATCAACAGTTCCCGAGATGTGTGCGTGACACCATCAGAGTGCCTTTCCTGTGCGGGTAAAGCTACCGCCTATTTAATCCACCCGTGGGGGGGGGGGCTTTAATGTCATCGCCGCTTGCCCGGTGAGCTGTTCGATCCCTGGGTGGGACACATGAAAGCCGAGTGTCAAGCCGCCCGCTGATGAGTATAAAAGTGTTCTTGGAAAGTGGGGTTTAAAAAATATTAATAATGAAGGTGATGTCACGCCCTTTAGATAGACCTGAGGGATGCTCTCCGACAGATCCGCGGTGCACAAATACAAAACAAACAACACCAGTGGGTGTTGGGTGGGTTGTGATGTTTAACCCACAATGTGTGGTTATAAATCACAAATAAGCAGCACAGTGCAACCGGAGGCCTGATCGACATCGGTTTGATGTGTCCGTAAATATAGGTGACCAACCGGCTCGGCGGCTCGACGGTTAGGGGGGGGGGGGCGCGAAAAGTCGGAATGAGAACAGGTGAGCGAGTTCAAATGATCCTTGTCGGAGGGTAACTCCCTACGGGGTTGATAAAAACGAGAAGGGCTTTTTGCGGGAAGTCTCACGGCGTTTGGAGAGACTTGCCGCCGTAGGTGTGCGGGTTTGCAAGCGCTCGTTCACAGCAACAGGAGATCAAATTCTTAGGTTTTTTCGGTAAAGTCACGTAGGTAAAACATCAAAATTAATAAAGATAAAATAAAATAAAGATCACAACGTTTCGGAGGCAACACAAGTCTCCGTCATTGCCTCCGAAACGTCGTGATCTTTATTTTATTTTATCTTTATTAATTTTGATGTTTTACCTACGTGACTTTACCGAAAAAAACCTAAGAATATGAATCCTTGCAGTCACGAAAGCTTCAAATCTAGAAGGAGATGTCAAATTCCAAGTTTCCTGCTCAAGTGAGCGTCTCGGCGTTGGTGTTCATATCCCGTTCACAGCCCTGCGGAGCCAGAGGTAGAATATATGCATCCCTATGGTGTTGGTGAGTCTCTCCAACCACTGGAGACAATCCACAAAGTGGTACCTATTTTATCAACCAACGGAGGGATGTTGGAAATGAGCACTGTTCCAATAGTCGTTTGAGCAGGAAATCACTTTGACTCTTGACTCTTAACGTCCTCGGAAATATCGGTTGCCAATCATCAAAGTCCCAACATTGGCCGCATAAATCCTTGGATTTCAGTTTTGTGTACGCACCATGAGAAGGGCCACCTTGAGTGTTCGTTGGCCAGGCCCCCCCCCCCCCCCCGAGTACGTGTGCGTGCACGCGCGTGCGAGCGAGCGGGAACTGTTTGCTTTTCACTTTTATTTTCTCGCGTTATTTAACATTCTGGCAAGATCCCACGCTGTTCCTTCCTGTCGCAAGGCGCGCAGCTCTCGGCGTGGAAAGTATCCAGCGGTTCTCCAGCAAAAACAGGAAAATAAAACCCCCGTTTTCGTTGCAACGGCACGGTAGACTGCACGAAAGCCGGTCGAATGGTTTCCATTATGCGGCGGTGGCGGCGGCGGCGGCTGCGTTTAGCACTCAGACTTTGCAGACGAGCAGCCTCGCTCGCTCCGCGGGAATGCGCTTGGCAACTCGGAGCTCGGGGCTCTCAACGCTGCTGCGAGCACCGGCGATTATTGTTGTCTGCACAATATTTATTACTCGTGGAGTTTTTTCCCCCCTCCCCTTTAAAAAAACGCATGTTATTTTTTCATTTCCGCAAGTGCTTTTAATTCTAAATGCTAATCGTGTTTCTCTGCCGGTGTCGGTTGGCAGGGCAGAAAATGTGTTTTGTTTTTTTATTTTTTAAGCGTAGAAACGTTTTACGTGGCCAAATGTTGTCCAGCTGAATGCAACACCCCGAACGCCGTGGGTATCCTTGAGGGTGGGTTCGTTTTTTATCCCAGCGGAGAAATGGCAACAGCACATTCGCCAATAACACTGTGTGGCCGATAGAAACATGCGTTTAGACTATTGAGAGAATTTTTCTGTGATGAATGTCTAAATGACCACCAATTTGTCGAGCTATCATTTGTGGCCAGGTCGTTTTTGAAAAACAACTTAATGCCTCAGTGGGCTTTGTCTGGATGGAGATGGTTTCGGTTTATTTGTTTGTGTTTGGGCGAGGTGTTTGTCTTGTACTTTGCACGCCTATAATGTTTTGGTATTGTTTGTTGTAAGGTTCTTACCCCGTGCCCCAACTGGACATCTTGTAAACAAAGAGCTTAATAGCTCATCGCATTCCTCCTGCAAGTAAATATTCTGAAAATTCTAGGCGACGGTTTGAGCAAAGGCTCTTCCTTCATGCCATGTGTGTGTGTGGTGCCATGGCGAAGCATTGCCCGAAACGTCACCCATTATACATTCATGTTATCTTTTTGAAGTCCCACGGTGTTGTTGGCAAATGAGTCGGGCTTTTCGGTCATTGTGCCTGTGCACCGCTGCAATCACCAGAAATGTTTAAATTTTTGATCGTCTCGTCTAGAAATGTTTGTTGCTCGCTCACAAACAAGCTTGTTGCGTGACATCTTCTCATTCGGCGTCCTGTAAACCCGTGCAAGAACACCACGTGCTGTCGTTTTTGAGCAATTGGTAAATTGAAAACCGCTTTCGGACTCATCCTGTGGGTAGAATATGTAAAGAAATGTGGTAATACAGTCCGGGCGATGCGTCTTAACCTAATAACAGGGTTTTGTGCGTGGGAACACATGGCACGTCCAATGAGGAGGACACGGGCACGCGTGTGCTACGCTTGTGCTACGCTTGTCACGCTTGTCCAACACATCCGTGTCAGCGTATCTGTTTAAAGACTTAGATCCGTTGCTCCATGTCAGCGTCAGCCACGCGGAGAAGACGATACCTCTTGCAATAGTGTTCATCTCCAGTCCATTGATGAACATTGGGTTGAGGATTTCTATGAGGTTAATGTACGACAATTGTTCACGTTGATTAATTAAAATGGGAAGAAAGACAACCCTCCGAGAGCAAATGTCGTGTGATTGTGGCGGTGAGTGTTCAGGAGTCTCCACGGGGTTTGCTGTGGAGACCCGTGGTGTCCATTGTAAATTGTCCGTTGACAATTCCTGGGATTTTTGTACACAAGTTCCTTCAAAAGTTTTAATTTTTATCTGTAGCTTCTCCCACGGTGTTGGAACCACCCTGGCTTCGTCTTTTCCTGGCCATCTCCACTCTGCGATCTCTGTTCCCCCTGCGCGTGGAGCTTCTACACTCCCATGGCTGAATCCAGCCTCTCCGTGGGGTACGTATGTGTGTACGTTGCAATTTTTTCGCACCGTACGTAGCCAACCGCTAATCGGAGGTGTGGTAGAAGGACAACAAACTAAACACACAAAGCAGTTCTAAGAAAATGAGTTTTCAATCTGGACGATTTAAAAGTGCATCATAGCTCCGGTGACTTCCTAACATCGGAAGGAAAGAGCGTCACAGACAGCGGCAGAAATGCATGTGAAAGCGCCGCGCGATGCGGTGACCACCGTCTTTGTTCGATGGCCCAGCCAACCAAGCGGATGATGATGGATGATGATGGATGATGGATGATGATCGATGATGATTGGAAGTGTTCACCCACTGGCACGGGGATAAGTTGAGCACTTCAGCTACGATTAGCACCGTTGGCTACGTACGGTGCAACAGAAGTTCAACATACGTACGTACTCCAGCCACAGCACTCACTGACCTTGAGGGAGATCTTGTGTAACACACAGATGCTCGGGTCGGCGGCCCCACCTCGAACTACATTTGGATAACTTGCTGTAGATACAATCGTAGGAAACGTTTAAGAGACTTTATTCTTGGTTCTTTCGGTAAAGTCACGTAGAAGGGAAATAATAAAATAATATGAATATAAAACAGAAAAAATTCTCACGTTTCGACTGCAACACAAGCAATCATCATCAGGTGTGAAATCCACAGCAAGAAAAAATATTTAAATATTTTGAAACAAATTTTTCTAATTTCTTGCTGTGGATTTCACACGTGATGACGATTGCTTGTGTTGCAGTCGAAACGTCGTGAGAATTTTATTGTTTTATATTTATATTATTTATTATTTCCCTTCTACGTTACTTTACCGAAAGAACCAACAATATGAATCCCTGCAGTCACGAAAGCTTTAAATCAGAATATTCTTTGGTTCTTTCGGTTAATTAATTTGGTTAATTACTTTACTTTCTACGTGACTTCAGCGAAAGAACCAACGAGTAACTCCTACAGTCGCGAAAGCTCCAAATGAAGTTTAAGAGAATATTGTTTAAGTTAACTTTTGCCGCTGAGCACGCGAGACTTTGAACGCGCGGCACTTTGCCGCCGTCTGCCAGGCCGAGGCAAGTCGCCGCATGGCTCTCGGTCGGCTTTCCTGGGGAAAAATAAACTTCCGCCGTCTGAAAACTTGCCGCTGAGCCGGCGGCATTTCCGTGGAGCGCTCTCGGATTTGGCTGTCCACGTCCGAGCCCGGCTTGCCGACGTTGCACGGTGGGCCTCTTGGCAGCCGCTCGCACGCACCGTTCGGCTGCGTACGGTGCAAAAGAAGGTCTACGTACGTACGTACACGCACGTGCTCGGCACGCACAGCTTTTGGAAACCAGCTGTGCATGAGCAAACGTTAGACAACATAGACGGTGCGTCTCCTTCACACAGCTGTCCCTCCACATAAGAAAACAATTAAAGTGTTTCTGCTTTCACGACCCCAATCAGCCCAACGGCCTCCCTGGGAGTGAATCATTTCGGGGCCGACGATTCGGTGCGAGCAACGCTCTTGAGCGTTTTTTGACATTTAACGTCTCGTCAGCAGCCCGGCTTGCTCGAATCAATGCTGGGCGAAGGGAGAGTGGAGAAGTAGACCAAAACGCCCTGGAGAGTTCGCCCTCCTCGTGGGAGGCTCATTCGCCGGCAGCGGTGATAGCAAGCAGTCGCAGCTTTGAATGACGACGCCCAAAACCGGTGAATCAAATTAAGGATGACACCCAGTGTTGATGTGCGGCTGAGTTTGCGTGCTGAGTTTAAACGCTCGCGTGCTGTGCCGACCGAAAGGAAACCACTGCGGAGCGAGGCCTCTCCCAGGTTTTTTTGGTCGCAGTTTAATTTATTCGTCTGAACGGCAGAAGCCTTTGTTGTTTCCCTTGGCATCGGCGAATATACACGAGGAATCGCTTCCCTCTGCTGTTATTCTGCCTACTTGGACACTTCACCGTACAAAGAAAATCGGCTCTTGAGCGTGCATTGATGATCCCTGGCAATCGTTTCCTCCTCGTTTGGCTCGGAGAACGCGCGCGCGGCGTACGCCAAGCGAGTAGTGCCCGTGCGTGTGTGCGCGAGCGCTGGACTTGAAGCTGCCACGAGTAAATCTGAATAAACGCTTTGTGAGCAGCAAAGATGAATCAAGATGTTTTTCGCCGTCATGGCAGAGCATGTGACGCTTCCAAGGAACCCTGTAAGTCTCGAGAGCTAAGTTGGCGGTTTATTGTTTTGCTTTTCTTTCTCCGCACACTGCGCGGCAATAATGATGTTATTCTTTCAATGGCGATAATGTACATGGGTGTAAATGGGGAAAACATTTTTTACTTTCATTTCACGTACCCTCTCCTCCTGTTGGTTTAGGTGGATTTTTCACCAATGCTACCACGACTGGTGCGTCTGCAATGCGTTTAGTTTCAGAGGCGAGTACCTCGCCGCCGCTTTTCATTTCGAAATTTTGGCGACGGGGCGGCAGCGTAGTGGATTTCCGGGTTTGATTCCTGACCCGGGCGCCTTTCTGTTCTGTGCGTATGTATGTGTGTGTACGTTGAACTTCTTTCGCACCATACGTAGGCAACCGTGCTAATTGGAGGTGCGGGGGAAGGACAACGAACTTTCGTCTCCCCCTGTTTTGCATGCGTTTCCTCCTCCCCACAGCTAAAAACAAACTCACAATGTAACTGGAATCGAAAAATTACCCGCAGATTACTCGATTGGAATTAGACGCGCAACATCGTCCCCCCCCCCCCCCCCACTACGGCGAAAACTTGGCAGCACCCTCCTCAGAATGAGTCTTGAGGCTCGGTGAGGCTTTCCTGGGTAAGCAAGCATACCGTGCAGAACACGAGACGTATTTTGTTATTTCATTCAGTGTGGTTCATGCTATGTACCTGCAATGCAATAGAGGCAAGATTATTGTGGGTTTGAATGATGGGTGGGAGCGGCCGTATCCTTGTGCATGTTCTGCTTTGAGTTTTGTTTTCAACTCGGGAGCAAAGGAGAAGCTGGGACACAAAGTGCAATGCCGATGGAGTTCAAGCGTTTCGCGCGTTTCACTTCGCGAGATTTTTATTTCGTGTACAGTAATCGCAGCAAACATTCCGTCGAACAATTCCCGTGACAACGTTAACAGCTCTTACACATTGCCGAAAGGCAATTTTAACTCTTGGAAAAAAAATTGCAAATTCATCGGGGAGGGGAAGTCCAACGCCTTGTTCGCGTTGGCGTCTCTCCGTGGGCCCTTACCGAGAGCGGACGTCGAGGTGTGGACAAGTCTCGCTGTGCCGCAAGCCACGTGGAGTGTGAACGGCATCTTGTGCCACGGCAGGTGCTGGCTCGAGTATGTGATGAAGCGGCTTTTGACATCCCCACATGTCCTTCCCACTTACCACCTGTCCATCACGGCTTCCAACCGCAGACAGAGTCGATGAATGTTTGTCGTCTCGGTGGGTATCTGTCATCTTATTTTTCATCGAGTGCTGCCATTGATGTTTACTTCATCCGAGACCCAAACCACCGCACCACCCTCCCCTTTGCCTTGGCATTCCTCGAAGAAATTGGCGTGATGACCATCAACCGCATCGGAACAACATCGACGGGCCGATGCGCACATCTCCGTGAATGGAAAATTACAGACGATTGCCACGGCAGTTCGACTGTGGCCATGCCACTCCCACTGTGGGACCGCCAGTAAACCACGGCGGTCTGCGCTGCTTCAACGCAGGAGAGAGGGAGGGGGGGGGGGAGGAAAACTACACAAACTCCATCTGCTCTCATTTCTGTTGGCTTCCATGATGTACTTTATTCTCACCTGGTTGAAGGAGACAGACTTGAACGTGACCAACAATGCGGAATGTGTCACCTGAGCAGGTGCAGAAGTAATAATCCCCGGGCAGGTGCAGAACTTAGCCACTGTGAACACTTATCGTAAAGCGCTGCTCACAGGTGGGCTAAGCCCTCCACCGGACTGGGACGCCTTCGCTCGAATTGAATAGCAACTCTTAATTCCATCTAAGTTGGTTGTGAATGCAGCTGTTGGCTTCTGGACGCGGCGAGTCGTGCATACCAGCCGTGTGCCCTTGGGGATCGCTCACCATGGACACGAGTTCACGCAGACCCATAGACACAGATCCATGGACTCACTAAGGCGCATAGACTCGCGCAGAGACCCATAGACTCGTGCAGAGACCCATAGACTCATCGTGATACCCATAGACCCACACAGGGTAAATAGCGCTACCGATCCACCTTTTAGTCTACATTTTATTGCAACTGTTGGTCCTAACAATACTTAAACGAATACTGAACAGTGTTTGCAGGTAACGCCAGTAGTCGCCTACATGCACATCGTTTGCAATTGCCGTGATATTTTTTGGTTAAACACTCTCACAACTCGTGTGCGGAACGACCAACGCCGTCGCTCTCCCGTGACTTGCGTCATTTCGTCGTCGATCGCACGATCGTGCCGTGCGAGGAACGCGACCCTTGCACCGCGTCTCCCGTCTGCTACGGCGGGTCGGTGGCTCTCCCGACGCCGCCGGTTCGATTCGCGGGCCCCGCTATAACGTCGGCGGCAAGCGCCGTCTGGACCGGTCCGGCCCACCCGGAGTCCCCGTGCCCCTCGGCAAGCCACACCGACCGGCGTGGTGCAGTACGGCCAGGCGAAAACCCCCCACAACTCGCGTCGTCCACGGGGACTTTCGTCCGGCAGTGGGTTGACAAAGGGCCGTCGTTCTTGTTGGAATAGCTCTGCGGGGTCGTTTCGTGCCGCAGTACCCAGCTCACAAGTGCTAAGCAGGCATCGTGTACATCGACTGCGTGCATGCGCTTGTTGAATGATCCCCTTTGGCCATCGCATGGCCTCCGTGCAGATGATTTTATGCCAGATTAATGTCTGCGCAGATTAAAACAGCAACAAAAACATCTCCAAATTGGATGCAAGGCTGGTGTCCGATTAGCGCGGTTGGCTATGTACGGTGCAAAAAAAGTTCAACCCACACACGCACACACACACACACGTCCCTTCTGTTAGTGACGTCCCAAAGCACTTCAGTGCATTTTCTGTAAGCTCATGCTATCCTGCAAACGATAGACCTCAACCAATTGAAATCCACCTGAGGTACGGCTATTTGCCCCACCCCACCCCAACCTCGTTTCCGTATACAAAACGCAAGCGAGGTTGAGAGTTTACGAACAAAATGTACGACGCGCGTTCAATAATCCACGTGGTCACTGCGTGCTGCCGCGTTTTGCGTTGGCGAGTTCAATATCGCTGGCTGACAGCACAAAGGACCGAGACACTGATGTCCGAAGTAAAGGTTCGATTCTGTGAAGATTCCTGGCTCGCGGGCAACAAAGCCAAAATACGGTGCACATGATGGGCTCTTTGCAGTGCCTCGTAAAGATTCTTGTAAAGATCTTGCAAAGCCGGCAACCGTTTGCGGTGGTGTGCTTTGCCGGCGGTCGCCTTCGTTGGGTTTGATCCGAGGGCCAGTGGTAATCCCTGGCAATGTGATTTTTCTTAGAAACGCAGTCGCAAATCACCTTGCCAGGAACCCTCTGGCCCTCGGCGTAGCTTCGGGTGTCTTCGCGCACTGCCCACGGGAAACGAAACCCGACTGGAACATTCTTGGTGGTGTTTTTTTTTTAGAAGACACGTTTCGAGATGTTTTGCATGCTTCTCAGACGTGGCGGACTTTTGTTTTAATCACGAAGACTTAGTGGTGGCGGTGGTGTGGGAGGGGAACATTATGTGTAAGTTTTTCCGTGGCGCACAGTAAAACGTTGCGATCGTGGCGTCGAATGGCCACAAAGGACGGATGATCCACTCCTTAGACACAGCGCGAATCTCGGCACCAGCAGCAGCAGCAGTAGCACCAGCAGCACCATCAGCAGCAGCAGTAGCAGCAGTAGCAGCAGCTTGGCCTTGTCAGAGAAGCGCGGGGCTACGCAGCGCATCCGACGCCGAGAGCACGTTCGTCAAAGTGAATTGGATACCCGCGCGGATCACCGTGGCCCACTCTGCCGACTCGCTGTACTCGTCTGAAATCGCCGAGCGTGCCAGGGTGATACAATTATGGCGCGGCGCCTCGGGAAAGGTGTCAGACCAAAGGGCGACGCTGATCAGCGCTCATCAACGTGATGGGAAGATTTTGGGCCAAGGGGCACACATGGTTAACTCCCCCCCCTCCCCTCCGGTAGTGGTTGACGTGGGGGGGGGNCGGGGGAGAGTTAACCGATGGGTGCCCCTTGACCCCAAATCTTCCCATCACTTTGACGAGCGCCGATCAGCGTCGGTTCGAGCGTGCCGATACCAACTCCACCGAATCGGTAAACTCAGCGGTGCTACAATGGCCAGTTGTTGTTAATTACCTCGCCTGGTGCACAGGCGAGGTCACGTGGGTTTTTCTCCGGGCCCTTTGTCTTTTCCCCCCACATTTACAATCGACATCGCGCGTTTAGAGTATTAAGGCCGCTGCAATAATGATAAGCCACCTCGTTGAGCTTCATTTGTGATGGCGTGGTCGCTTCTGAAAAAAGACTAGAAAGCTCAGTGGGTGGGCAAAAAAAATGAGTTTTAGTTTAAACGTGAATGCTTCAGATGGCATCAACCGCCACGATGGAGGGAACTGGTGGAACGGGATAGCGCGCCAGTCACGCGAGTTGCCACTGCTCGTGCCACGATGAAGGCCAGGAGCCTCTCGCTCGAGCCATCGGCTCGCAGTCACGAGGTTGTGAGGTCATATCCCAGTTGGGGGTTGGCTCAGCCCATCATCATCCTTCCCAGGTCTATATAAGCACCATTGCCTCAATGTTCATTTAAGTAGGAAATCACTTTGGCTCCGTCTTCGGGCGATGGGTTTATTTTGCTGTTATGAGCAAACGCACAGGACTCTCCGCTTCAGCTATTAATAGGCCTCTGCATATGTTTTTGAGAGCCTCTCTGGGAGGCACTGAAATTAAACTTCTCGCAGTGCGAAATAAATGTGTTCGTGGGAACGTTCGAATTTGCGTGCTTACCACTTGCGTGGCCTTTACAATTCGTGATTGGATCATCGTTTCTGTTCACATTTTATCAGATTTTGTTCCATTTTGTCCATTTCCCCTTCTTGCCTAATCCAGTCACATTCCTTTCCAGAACTTATAATATATATTTATATATATACAGTATATCTTTACAAGCTTAAGTGCAGTTTACCTTTTTTACTCGGCCTTAATCACATTGTACTGTATTAACTTATCGTCATATTCAGTCGGCTTTTGTTACATTGAAACGCTTTTAAAATATCGCGTTATTAAATTGTTCTTGATGTGGCCCGGGTCGCCGTCGCGATGGCGGTGCCTTGTGGGTCTCGGTGGACCCAAAAAAAAGCATTTGTCAATATTACATTGGCCTTAATTATAAAAATAAGTATTCAAAAGGTGACGTTTCGGGAAATGACCCTTCATCAGCAGCACTGCTGCTGCGAAGGGCCATTATTGAGTGGTTTTGTTATTTGTGCTTCTGCACCACCACCAACGCGCCTCAATGGATTAATTGAATCTCCCGCTAATTAGAGACCACAACAACAGCCACCGCCCGCCGCTAAGTGGCGGTGACATCACCATGGCGCCTCTGCCAGGCCAGGTACACTCCGAGGCCACGCCAAGTGTCGAAACCTCGCTGGCGGGAGGTCACTGGACAGACCCAGATGCCATGGGGTTGACTGACTGGGAGACGCCGCTTTTGCAGCGAGTGCTGTCGAGCGTCCGTGCGTTTAATTCAGTCCCGCGGATGGCATGGCGCTCGTAGTATCGTTTCCCCCACACAGTCGAAGGAATGCACTGTTCACCAGACCCACTGTGCGATGTAGCAGCAGCGGCGGCAGATTTTTTTCAACAGTCGGTATTGGTGAATATACCTTGCTGATGAGTCCCCATGTGGAGAAAACCGGTCCACCAGACTTGTCTGTCACCACAATCACTGCTGCCTCTCAGTCGGTCACGTTGGCTCTAACACATTGTTGTGATGGGGACCTAAGACAGGGACCACAATGCAGTTCTGCCAGAACTGCTGGTGGCTTTGGCATAACGCACAAAGGCTGCGTTGCTTCTTACACATTTATTTTTTTGCGCGTCGAGCAGACAGCGAAGCGTCGCCATTTCATTTGGCCCTCCCCCACCCTCCGTTGGAAAGTGTGGATGAAATTGTCCACATCGGATGTGTTTGGTCGGATTTGTGCCACGATGTTAACTACCTCGCCTGGCATGCTGGAAGACCTGGGTTCGATCCTGACTCTTGATGCCTGCTGTATGTTTGGAGTTTGCTTGTCTCTCTCTCTCTCTCCCTGTGGTCGCGTAGTTTGTCTCCAGATCCTCTGGGTTTTCCCTTGACATTTACAATCAACGTCACACGTTCCGAGTATTTGGCTGCTATACATTTCCACGTGATGATGATAAGCAGCTTCTTTAACCTATCATTTGTGATCGCCAGGTCACTTCTGAAGAAGAGCTACATAGCCCAGTGGGCCTTACCTGGTAAAATACAAAGAGTTTAGTATAGTTTTAGGCTTATGGCCCACCAGGACAAAGGGGGCTCACCGCCAAAAACAAACAAACGGAGGAGACACGAAAGGGTCCCTGCGTTGCGGTTCAGTTTCTCCGTCGGCCCGCTCAGTCACCTGCTGGGCAGGCCCTGATGTCCCCCCCCCCCACCTGAGGAGGGGGTCCCCATGGGCAGGGCCCCCCCCCCACATGGCATTTCAAACGGAGCGGTGAGGGCAGCCACCTGTCCCCCGCTAAGGGTTTTTTGTCTCGTCGCGCTGCTGAGAGTAATTCCGCTAATTCCGACCGACGGCACGCACGGTCGTGCACCCCTCTCTCTCTCTGCCTCCCCGCTAACGGAATGTACCACCCTTGCGTGCGTTATGGCTGAACGCCGTCAAACGCCGTTTGCGTCATCCAGGCCGTGTTTTTTTTTTCTGCGGCGGGGGACAAGCTCCTATTTCAAAGAGTCGGCCGCTCGGGAGACTCTCGCGGCAGCTGCACCCCGGACCAAAAAAATCCCACCCACTGCCTCCCAAACTTAAGCGCCATAAGCACCCTAATGCAATAATGGTCGGCGTGCATTCTCGTTGTGATTCCTCTGCCGGCTCACCTATGAGAGGTTCGCCAAACGCTCCGGACTCTTATTCAGGAGGGTCCTGCCGAGTGTTTTTGCAGTCGTTTGTGGGATGAGGAGAATCCGATGCTACCGCTGCTGCTGCCCTTGCTGCTGCTGGTGTGTGTGACCACAGTTGAGTGATTTGCAGTAAAAATGTTTTCAGCATTGATGTTGTTTGGCCAATGCCGGTTATGCTCTGTGTGTGTGATTTTTTNGATACAGAAAGAAACCTTGAACCTGGTGGAAACTGACGCAGAACAGTGGAGTTCTAGAAGACACAAACTCCGCGTGGAAAGGTGCCGGAGGTCGGCAATCACACCCAGGTGCTTCTCGCTGCGAGATAGAAAGTGTTCCCACTGCACCACACTGCCTCCCTTGTGCCGTGCTGTTGCACTCTTATCTGAACGTACTGTGTATATATATTGTGGCCGTGCGTGTCTGGCACAGTACGAGACTGGACTGTATTCATCTGTTGTTAATGTGGACGGGTGGCTCGGCAGTGGAGCGAGTGGGAACGCCGCAGAGTTCACACCCTGCGTGGGATCGCTTGACTCAGACCGTCGCCCTTCTGTTCACGGTCGGTAAATGAGTACAAATCTCCGGGAAGAAGTCAACAGCGGTTCTGTTATGAATAGGATAGACCCGCCCCTGCCGTAGGAACGAGGAATTTCTACCACTGGCTCTGCTGGGCTCAGCGCTCGTTCAATCGCTCTGACTGGAGCGGCCGACTTCTTGTCCCTTGACGAGGAATCGCTGCACCGTCGATCCAGCGGGGCTTGCTACGGCGACGATGTTGTGAACGTTGTTTAACACGGGAGGCGTGCAGCTGTGCATGCGAGCGGCGCCGTCTATAATTGGCGCCGCGCTTCTTCGGGAGAAGTCTAAACGAGTTAATGACCACGTAGCAGCGCACGCTCAGTCTCCATGGCCACCCCGTGGTGACCGTTGCTTTGAATTTAGCATTAAAACCCACCCAATAACAACGTCGACTTCTGTGGAGTCCTAATTAAAAGTTGATATCTCAGGAGCGGATATCAGACGAATCCACTTGGGTTGGCTCGTTGTGGGGAACGAGCCACCGTGGTACGCAGAAACATTTCCCAATTTTCAGTCGACAACTGTAACAGCCTCGAGCACAACGCTCCCTTTACAAATGGCATCCCTGTAACAACCTTACCTGGCTTCCAAACTGTAGTCAGTTATTAACCGATGCATAACTGAAAGGGTCGAACCCGGCTGCGCTGGATTGCAAGTCCGATGCGCTGCTCACCACTGCACCCGCTGTGCCCGCGAAACGGAACTTGGCGGCGGGGCGGGGGGGACACTTCAGCTGAGCCGTTAACGCCGCGATGTACGGTGTGGCACGGGGATGGCTTCACACGCCAACGAAAAGCTACGTTGGACGTTTGCAAATTGTCCAGCTCTTGTGTGTGTGTGTCTGCGCTGTCATGGGGAGCGGTGGTGTAGCGACCCAGGTTTGATTCCCGCTCACGGCCAACACCGGTGACGATTATCTAAACCCCTCCTGGGCCTCCCGAGGTCAACTCGGCTTCAAATGAGTACCTCGTACAGCGTGTAAATATTGCCATGAGGGAGACAAAGGCAGCCGGGCATGGTGCTGGCCCCCAACCCCTCGTGTGGCCTGCCGGCCTTCATAGGTGCTGCTACTCGCTAACAGCACTTGCCCAACAGTCTGTGAAGGCTACACGGGACATCTTTGTGTGCACTATCTGTCTCGAATTCGGGTGACGCGACCGAGTGATAAGCGAATGGCGCTTTCCTGGGAGATACAGCTGGATCATTTCCGAATGCCAATTTCCGGAGCCGTCCCCCCCCCCCCCCCCCGATAGGACGAGCCTGCGTATGCCCCTTGGTGGCGCATGCGGCATCAAGCACATTCATCAATAATAGGACCACACCGGCAGGGCAGTTCTTCAGGAACCGCTGATGGTTTTTGCATAACGCACGGGGCGGATTGCCTTCGCGCCTGTGCGCACGGTTTTCGAGCGTGTCGATTGAAGCTTACGATGCGCAAATGATGTTACCGGCTCCGCTCGGTGATGCGGCCGTGGGTGGCAGGGTGTGGGCAATGTAATCTCGCGTAAATGCCCTCGTATCTGCTGCAACGAGCGCGACGTTACTTCAACGGGGACGGGCGGTTGCCATGCACTTGTCCGGGACACTGCGGTAATGCGTGCGGAATCTAATTTGCCACACTCTGTCCCAGCCGTCCTGTTATCAGCGAGACGCCCAAACAAACCAAAAAAGCCGTCGACGTGTTTTGTTGGGCGTCTCCGACACGGGATATGCGCGAGCGAGGTTTGAACGTAATTGCGCGGCCACTTTGATCGCCGATCGCGCCGTTGCAACGCGATATCCCACAGCGGCGGTGGCGGCGCCGGTGGCTATCCCGTGACGCCGCACGACGCCGTTTTGCCTGCCGCTAATAGCCTGTTTTCCCGCGGAGATGGAATCGTTCCGCGGAGCGGCGTGGGTGTTCACGGCCGATGCGGCGAGCCCCGGTTTGTGCCCGGGTTCAGCACGCGCGGCGGTGGCGGTCGCGGTAACTTTGTGCCGACGTTGTCATTAAAACTCTGCCGTCCACGAATGTTGTCACGTGCCGAATGTACATCGATGTTTGAGTCTATCGTGAAAAGTCTCGAGCCAGCGGTGTGTTTGATTGACACACTGGACACGTATACAAAATAACATTTGTGTAAACATGTCTTGTTGGGTGGTGGAGGGTTAACGACAAGAATGTTGCCATAAAATCCACGATCCGGCCAGGCCTCATGCCGTCGCTGACGTGGGCCAGGACTCGTCACCGCGCGCCCTTTGAGGGTTTTGTTGACGTCGTTGCCAAGACGGGATCGACCACACGCTGCGGCGCGCCACTCGCGTGGGAGGGACCTCTTACATCACGGTGGTGGAGCGCAGGAGGGGCGCTCCCTGCCCAGACGCGCCGTCGTTTTTAATCTCTCGGCTCGCGTGATTCTCCCGACTCCTCCCTTCTGCGAGCCTCCTGGAGCCAGGCACTGCGGCGCACGCTCCACAGCCTCGGCCTTCCTGCGCCCGCCCTGCGCCGGCGAGCCGACCTGCAAAGCGAGAACAAAACGCTGGAGATAAAAGCGTAGGAATGCGGCGCACGTGTTCCGCATTAGCGGCACCTCGCCACTCGCCCGGCCGCCAGATCGCCAGAGCGGGCTGGCGGGCTGGCGGGCTGGCGGGCGGGTGGGCGTGGCGCAGGCGCGTCGGGAACGGCCTGCGCCGGAGAGAAACGAAACGCACGAACCGGCGACGGCATCTCCTCCGTACGTCCCATCTCTCTCCGTGTGAACCGCGAGCGTGTTTGCGTACACGAACCCAGTAAGGCCATGGAGCCGATGGGGGGGGGGGGGGGGAGTCGCGTAAGAAACACCACAATTTTAGTTTGACGTGGAGAGACCCGGGCATGGGGAATGGGTGACTTTCGATTTAAAGCTTGCGTGACTGCAGGGATTCATCTTCTTGGTTCTTTCGGTAAAGTCTTCTTGGTTCTTTCGGTAAAGTCACGTTCTTCACCTGAGGACGGCTGCTTGCGTTGTGGCCGAAACGTCGTGAGAATTGTATTTTATTAAGTTTTATTTTTATTATTTTATTATTTCCCTTCTACGTGACTTTACCGAAAGAACCAAGAAAATGGGTGACTTAACGTCCGCTCGTCACGTCTCGCGACTCTCCACGCCGCCGCTAACGACGAGGACGCGCGCGAGACAACGGTCGCTCCGTCAAGCGGGCCTTCGTTGCCGTGGCGGCGACGGTGGCAGTGGTGGTGGTGGTGGTCGTGGCGATACCTGCCAGGGCTATAAACGGTCGCCGAGAAATGTACCGGCACAAATACTCGGCCAGACTTCTTGAGGGGAGGACAGACGGAATTCACGTGGCGGCTTGGCAGTTCATCGTTCACCGTTGGATTTTTTCCACTGAAACATTCATCATCGCACGGGGGAAATGAGTTGTCAACTCTGCTTTTTGTGAAATGGGCATAATTGTTCGTGAGCAGCGAGAAACGATTTCATCCTTTGAGTAATTATCAAGTATTTCTGAATCGTACAGTGGCGTCTGTCTATTTATACTGCAAAATTGTTTTCAACGTGCAGCGCGTGGGCTGGCGTAAGAAACCGGGATACATCAAACACCTTCTAACTCAAATGTTTGGTTTTACAAACACCCCAGCATACGATTGTTTATCCCAACGTGTTTCTCGCACTCCTCCCCTCGTTACAGTTGTTTTTGTGAACAAGTGCAGGCACCTGCGAAGCCCTAAAACCCTCAAAAGCAAAAAAAACCACAACCCTCTCCTGCACGCCTCCAAGACAAGATCCCCCAGAGAGAGAGTGAGTGGGAGAGATCCCAACATTCGCGAAGCGTTGAGTCAGTGTCCCGTAAAACGTGGCGGTCGTCGTAGATTTCCGTCCGCGCATCGACTTTGTTCGCATGAACGCCTTCTCCTCCGAGCGCGTGTCCGTTTGAGAGCACCGCACGCACGTTTGAAAGCAACAGCGTTCGACGGCATGGCCCGCACACGTCCACAAGGAGGGGAGAATGGGGCCCTCAGCGACCGAGTCCAGAGGTCCCCTTGCGGTGCCGTCGCATCCGCGGCCGGCTGCGGTGCCCTTGAGGGGCGGTTTTTACCGATCCGAGCCGGTGTCGGCCGCGTGACCCCCCCCCGGATCTCTCGGTCGTCCCGGAGGCCCGGAGGCTAGTCTAAACAACCGAGGCTCCCCGTTGTAAACAAAGCGACGGATCTGGGTGGCGGATCTTGGGAATTTTTTTTTGAGCGAAAAAAATGTGCGAGCGGATAAAGACGTGTCGCCTCTTGAGCGGACGCTTCGCCAGCGCGAGAGATTATGAAGAGCTTGGCAGCGCCTGGTTCCTTTCATGAGGCGTTGCTGGGATTTGACGCCGCGAGCGATGGGTGTGACGCCCAAAGTGACCACGTTTTATATTTGTTCCAAAGACAAAGATCCGCCGTGTAGCCTCAACAGACTGTTCAGGGCAAGTGCTGTGAGTGAGTAGCACCTACGAAACTAGGCACTGTGGCACGCGACGTGGTGGGTGGCCAACACCATGCCCAGCCACCTTTGTCTCCCCAGTGGCGACGTTTACACACCGTGCCAGGTACTCGTTTGAGGCTGAGTCGACCTCGGAGAGCCTATGACCAGTTCAGATAATCGTCACCGGTGTTGGTGACCATTCGCGGAAAATCGAACGGGGTCGACAGGTTCGTTGTGCAGCGTGCTAACCGCTGCGATACCCACTGCTCCCCTGTTTGTTCCCACATACGTACACGCACGCACCCCACGTACATGCACGCCCCCACGTACACGCACGCACCCCACGTACACGCACGCAACGCCGAGAAGTCTCAGCCAGATACCAGGGTCTGATCGCGCATCCAGTATCAGGCTGACTTACGTTCAGATTTGCGGTTCAAGCCTCAACTTTGTATACAGCTCCCAAGTCGCTACCGTACCGCAACGTATCGCAAATGAGCATGGCCGTCCGATCATTCACCCCGGAAAGCCTCGCCGAGTCTCAAGACTCTTCTTCAGGAGGGTCCTGCCAGGTGTTCAGAGTCGTGGGCGGCTGCCGCTACTGTGTCTGTGCGCGTGATTCTAATCGAGTAGTTTCCCGGTAACTCTGCTGCATTGGGATATTTGGCCAATACCAGTTGCATTGTACGGTGTGTGTATGTGTGTTTAGCTATGGGAGCAACCTGGGAGGAAACCCGTGCAGAACAGGGGGAGAGCATACAAACTTCCATAATCCAAGTTGTTTTGGGGTTAGATGGCGTAAATTTCGCGATCTAACCCAAAACAACGTGTATTACGGATGATATTGTTCACAAAAGCCGACGTGCTAAACTGAGCATGCAAACTCCACGCAGAAAGGCGCGAGTCGGGAATTGAACCCATGAATTCCTTGCTGTGAGGCAGAAGTAAGCAGAGTCCAGTGACGAGCTTGCCGACGATTGGTTAAGAGTTTTAAATAAGCTTTCTGTTAACTTCCCACAGCCGTCAGTCCATGCTATACGGTGGCAGATTACCCAAGGATTCTATTTGCTGTAAAGTTGATGTTAAGTCCTTGCAAATAAGTTACAATTAGCTCTTCCACCCCCTTTTAGGACTGTCCGAGAATGCCAAGTGCCCTTTGTAAAAAAGAATGGCATAAATGTTGCTTCGGGATATATTTTAGTTAACGTTTTATCGCACTCTATATATAACATTGCCTTGACAAGTGGCCGTGCGCAAGTGTTGCTTGGCTGGATTAAACTCGATTTTGATCGCAGCATATTTGCAGACGAATATCGTGAATGGAAAAGTTCGCCTCGACGTAATTACAGGCGTCAAACTGGCGAAGTACGGCGGATGGCACGCTTTGGCAACATCGCCCTCATCATTGCCCCCTACCGCCAGACCGATGCCCCAGGTCACACTCATCCCTTTCACTCGGAGTTCTCAACGTGGTCAAACAAAATCAACTCGAAAACCCATTTCTTCATCGCGATCATCGCCACCTCCAGCGTGCCACGCATCGACCAACAAAAGGAATTTCTCGCAGACACTTCATCAAGCCCGCCGCTCCCTTACTACCGAGCCGTGCAAACAAAACTAAACTTGCCAGCCTCCGAACACACAAAGAGCACGATCGTTGCAGGGCCACGCGCGCCGGCACGCTCAGCCAGCGGCGTCCGTACAAAGCCCCAACGCGCGGATCGGCAGCTCTCCGAGTAACGCCGAGAGCTTTTTTTTTTCTCTCCGCCTGATGAAGACCGCTTGTGTCGCGATCGAAACGTCGTGGGGTTTTTTCTTTTCTTTTATTTCATTTTNACTTTCTATCTACGTGACTTTACCGAAAGAACCAAGAATATGAATTCTTGCAGTCACGAAAGTTTTAAGTCAAAATTTGCCGGTGTGAACGACCACGAGAAGCCACCTTCCTACGTTTGTCTCTCCGCGTAAAATAAAATACAAACGCGTGTTTGTTTTAAATTTTTGATTACTTACGTAACAACAGCAGTTGTCCGCATGGATGCGCTGGCAGTGCAGAAGCCGGGGCTCAGTCAAGGGTCCTCGCTTCTAAAGACCGAACATCATCGGCCTCCCTTCCGCAACAACAAAGGCTTTTAAAATCAAGATGTTACCTAACACTTGGCCCCTTACCAGCATTCGTTCAAGCAATTCTGACTACCGATGAGACACTGAATTTGAAACCTGNGGAATTTTGCTTGCTTTTGAACCAATGCTGCCGATAGGATGCACTCCCAGAAGGCCGCGTGGCCTTTTTCTACGTTTTGTTTTTATACTGGAGAGACAATGATGGGAAGGGTCGGCGTTAGTTATTGTGCAGTTGCATAGGTGCAAGGTTTTAACTTGGCATCCGCTCAGCGTTCGCTCTCAATCTCATTTTATATGTCAAAAAACTCAATACGTTCGCCATTCACACAGTGGCCTTAAAATTACATCTATATCCTGTGCAGTAGGCGACGTTTTGGGCAGTGGCCCTTCTTCATAGCACATCAAAGAACGTCGCCTATCATCTTTTTTTCCCTTTTAAGGCCGCGGTGTTATTGAACTAGGAACTCGTTGAGTTGCATTTAGTTGGCTGTGCTTTTGCACCAATCCCAACGCAGCGGCGGCATCGGCAGATCTCCGGTGAGCGGAGACCGTCGTGATCCAGACGAGAAACACCGGGGAGTGCGACTCGCCGCCCGATCACACGCACGACGGAAACGACATCATCATCACAGCAGCGGTGCCCTCTGCTCCTGACGCAAGCGGCTGGCTTATTCGCCACCCCGATGTAAAATCACAGCTCTTGCTCTGCACAGCAACATCAACCGTGCGAAGAGGAAGACACAGAGGTCTATAGATTAACAGAGATGCATAGACTCACGTAGAGACCCATAGACTCACACGGAGGTCTATAGACTCACGTAGAGACCCATAGACTCACACAGAGATCTATAGATTCACACTGGACCCATAGACTCGCACAGATCTATAGAATCACGTAGAGACCCACAGACTCACGCAGAGATCGATATGAAGGAGGCATCACGGTGACCCACCACGACACAACTCCTCACACAATCATCGAGCTCATCAACCACCTGGATATAAAATTACAGTTGCTGCTCTACCGCAACATCAGCCGTACGCAGAAGAAGAAAAAGACACGTCTCTAAATACTACAGATTTACCGTCAATAACACTAAGACCTGTCTCTAAATACTACAGATCTACCGTCAATCACACGAAGACATGTCGCTAATACTACAGATTCTAGATTTGAAGCTTTCGTGACTGCAAGGATTCATACTCTTAGTTTTTTTCGGTAAAGTCACGTAGGTACAAAATAAAATTAAAATTAATAAAAGTAATAATAGAAATAAAAAATAAATCACGACGTTTCGGGGCAACACAAGTCTCCGTCATCATGTGGGACCGTCACAGCTACATTTACTGTCTCAAGTCTTGATACAATCTGGCTGTGACTGTCCCACCTGATGACGGAGACTTGTGTTGCCCCCGAAACGTCGTGATTTATTTTTTTATTTCTATTATTACTTTTATTAATTTTATTTTTNACCTACGTGACTTTACCGAAAAAACCTAAGAGTATGAATACTACAGATCTACCGTCACTAACAAGAAGACCTGTCTCTAAATACTACAGATCTAGATATCAATAACGACAGGGAACTTCCTGGAGTGGCTCGAAACACGATCTCAACGAGAGCTGCCACCACCAGCACGATCTTTCAAACTCAAGCCAGACGCCACGAGCAGTCAGACTCGAGCCAGGCATCAGCGGCGGTGTGCTTGGTGCTCGGTGTGAGACGGCAACGCAGAAGCCCCTGGCAGGAGAATTCTTTCGGTAAAGTCACGTAAAATAAAAATAATAAAATAATAAAAATAAAACATAATGAAATAATATAATAAAATAACATTTAAAATGTATTATTTCCATTCTACGTGACTTTACCGAAAGAACCAAGAAGATGAATCCCTGCAGTCACGAAAGCTTTACATCGAAATTTAAGGGTTTTTTGGTTTCACGGAAGCCTTTGATTTCGGCCACTAACGCCGCATCATCCGAGCGTCACGGTGCAGTATTTAGATTCGGCGGACTTTTGTTACGCGCCGCTACAAGTCACCCATGGGTTCCCCTCGTCAATAATAACGTCGTCGAATTTTCTGCTTCCCCCCCCCACCCCCGCAAGGTTATCCATAATTTTACACGGCCCGCTTATTCTGCCGTAGTGCGGGATATTGCCCACGCATTCTGCGCGGCAAATTATTCACATTTTGGGCTTAAGATTGAATGAGGCTTTGATGGGCAAAGGTGGATTCGCGCACCGTGCCCTCTGGGCTGCTCGAAGCAATCCGCGCCGAACAAACGGAGCGGGAGAGGTGGAAACACCCACACTTCACTCCACCCATCGACTCGCCACGCGACGGAAATATTTCAGTGCAGACCCACCACCAACACTGCCCGGCTTCCACTACGCGCAGCTCATCAGCGAGCCCATCACCACACCACACTGCGTGGCTTTCCATCTTCCTCTGAAGCAATGGTCAGCGCTTAATGGAGCGGCATGAACCACGGGAGATGCGGAGATCTCCCAGCTTGACGAGAACCCTCCCCGCCCTCGCTCGCTCCCTCGTGTGCCTGTGGCTACAAAAACTCAAAACCGTGGAGGAGCAAAGAACGTCACGCTGCCCCACACCTATACACGTGAAGGCAGCGGTGGATGCGTGTGTGGATGAGTGAGCGAGCGAGTGAGTGAGTGTATCTGTGAGTCACCGACTCTCAGACAAAGCAATCGATCGGCTAAATCACTGAGAACTGAATCTCAAATCGTCGCTCCTCATTGGCCCTACAACATCATCATCGTCAGTGCAGAGTGATTATTGGTGGGCAGGAAAAGTGGCCGGCCACAGTTGTTGTCACAGTTTATCCTGAACTGTTTAGCGGCCTATCGCAATCCGAGAGCAGTCTTCCTTGCGAGGCCCCGTGTTGCGTATTTCCTCACCCTCTTTTCCCTGGGAATCTCTCCGTTTGTATGGGGACCAGCGCGTGAAGAAAGTACCCACGGAGTTCGCGAAACATCCAAATATAGGACCACGGAGCTTGGGCAACTGTTGGCGCCGCTTGTGTCTGCACCTCCAGCGCGTCTGCGTTGGCTATCCCCGCCCCGCGCGCGCGGCCGCCCGAAAGTGACCGCTCGCAGCGTTGCGGATCCCACCGCAGCAGCGCGTCGCTCTGCACTTGCGTGAGTGGCGGCGCTTTATAGCAAACAACATCGCGCTTGTCGTTGTCCTCACGACGCCAGTGGTCCCCAAGCGTTCTGAACCCACCGACCGTTAAACGCACTTCGCGCACCGCGTGGTATTTTAGGGGGAGAAAAAAAAATAGAATCCTCCCACCTGCAGGAGTTCTGCATCCTTTGCCTTTGCGCAGGGCCCGGCAGGTGGCCGAAACCCGCGGTGTTGTGGCCGGAAACTCTTTTCCCCGTAATGGCGGGCGCGTTATCTCGTCACGGATCGCCATCGCCAGCAGCGCCCGGACTGCCGCGCTGTCGACGGCAAGCGGCCGCGCTTCCGCGTCCGACGCGTGTCGCACGCCAACAAAAACCCGTCTTCCTGCCACCGGTGAAGATAAATTCGTCCGCTCAGCCGGTGGCTTATATTTCCGGTGAGGTTGACCATTGACCCCGACGATGCTGCTTCTGCGCTGCCAAGAGAAGGGCCCCCCCATCGCCCGATGCGTCGCCCGACGCACACGCGTGTCCTGCGAGGGTGCGAGCGAGCGAGCGGAGGTTATCGACGAACGCGTCGGGTTTGGTTTTCTAAACTGAACTATTTTTATTTTACCAGCTAAGGCCCACTGAGCTGCGTAGCTCTTTTTGAGAAGCGCCTGGCCACAAATGGCAGCTCAACGAAGTGACTAATCACGTGGAAATCTATAGCAGCCATCCAAATACTGATGTTGATTCTAAATTGAAGGGAAAAACCAGCGGACCCAGAGAAAAATCCACACGACCACGGGGGGCAGAGAAAGAGATAGAGACGCAAACTCCGAATATACAGCAGGCGTCAGGGTCGGGATCGAACCCACGACTGCCTGCAGTCAACATCTCCTAGCCATCGCGGCGGCGCCGCCGTCCACACCGAGTGGCGGGAGAAGGCGGCGTGACGACGCGCTCCCACGGTGTCGCGCCAGTCGGAGCGCGACCGCTGGCGCTGGCCGATGCGCGCAGCCGGCCCGCACGCAAAGCACGCACATGTGGGGACCCGCTTGAGCGCTGCGCCCTCCGCTATTAAAACGCCGCTTCAAAGTGGCTCCGGCATCTGCAGATGCCTTCGTCTCAGCTGTGGCAATAAAGCATTTTTATCGCTCTGCGGGAAAAAAACGAAAGAAAGAACGTGGGGCCAGCGTGATATAAAATGGTTGGAATGCGTCTTCCTGGCGAGGGTGCCGAGCCGCGCTGATGCCCCCACTCGCTCGCCCCGGTTGCTTTGCGCAAGCACAACAACAAAACTAAACACAAACTGTCGGCTGCTGTTGTTGTGTTTAGTTTGTCGCACCCCCCCCAAAACTCCAATTAGCGCGGTTGGCTGTGACGGTGCGAAGGAAGTTGAACGAACGTACGGTACGGTACATGCGTTACGTGGCGCACGTGACAGGCGGTGTAAAAATTGTCAAAACGTCGATCTGGCTTGTTGGCATTCCTCCTGCTGCACCTCCTGCCGAGACACCCAGATCAGTTTGAGGGCCGCGTTTGCCCGCGACGTGGACAACTTGATTTGATCGGCTCTGTCGCTGGCTGGTGGCGGGGGGTTGACGTGAACTGAATCGGCGTTATAACGACACGACGGGCCGACCACAAACTGAAAGCAATTATGAATGAGAACCGCCGGTTTTTATTTTTTGAAGCAGTCAAGCGTCTCCATCCGACGCGGCGCTGCCGTTGAACCTCCGCGTTTCTCCCAAAACCGGATCGGCGAAGCCTCTGGGAAAAACTGAAAGCTCCACCACGGCGCGCGAAGGTGCCACGGGGAGATTCCCGACGATATGTCGCAAGCGACGATGGAAGCCGCGTCTACCATTCCATGCCCCCCCCCCCCCCGCCGCTTCCTGAACACACGAAGTCAGAGCAGCAGCAGCAGCGGCTGTGGCAGCGGTCAGTTCAACGGAAGTTTAATTTGCAAAGGGAAAGCACGCCGTGTATATTTCCAGGCCGACTTCAAAACTAAATAAATGAATAAACCTTTTCCCACGGCCACGCGTCCTGCCATGCCCCTCGTCCTGCCATGCCCCTGCGCCCACGTCCTGTGCTGTACAGTTCGGATCTTTACCCGCGGGTACCCTCACGCTCATTTTCGCCTATCGCCCGACGGGTTGGCTGCGATGGGGTTTTTCTGTTTACTTTGTAATCGCATTTTCTTCGACAATTTCTCTCCGGCGATTGCTGCTGCGGCTGCGGCTGCGTTGGGAGCGGTGCACAAAGCACGGTTAACGATAAACTCAACACGCTGAGTTCCGTTGCCAACGACAACACTGAGACCTTTAAAAAAAACGAAGGAAAGTAATATATAATGGGCGACGTTTCGGGCAATGGGCCTTCGCAGCACGTCCAGCGGCTGTGTAGGTGCGCAATGAAGAAGGGCGACTGGCCAACATGTCGGCTGTTATGATATCGTTGTCCCTGCTCGGGCCAGACGGAGGAGTGTCGTCGTTGTCCTCGATGCTATTGGCGAACATGTTGAGGGATTTTTACTTTAATTTGCTTCACGTCCTCGAGCGTCGTCGTACAGAACACAGGTAACACAATAACTGAGAGCAGACGATACGTAATAATAATAACAATACGCCTCCCGAATCATCCGTGTGGCCGATGGGATATGTGAAATATAGAAACTTGTATTAATATTAGCTTGGAGGGACGGGGATGTGCACCGATGTGGTCTGCTTATCGTATGTCTGGATGTTGAACTTTTTTCGTACCGTGGTACAAAGCCATCTGCTGCCNAGCCATGCCGCCCATCCCATCGCCTCCCGTTCCACCCAAATCCCACCCCNAATCTCCATCTCCCACCCAATTCCCAATCTCCCACCCAATCCCCATCTCCCACNNCNATCCCATCTCCCACCCCAATCCCCATCTCCCCGGCCGTGCAGGTGAAGGGTTGGGAAGAGTTTAAATTTAGCTCGGAGCTCTTCTCGTTTTAAACGTCGCCCGCGCGAGTCTGGTTACTTGCGTTTCCTGCCCGGATTGGTGACCCTCGGCCTCAACTACGAAGTCCTAATGGACTGCCCACCCCCTCCCCACCTCGAGCCCAGTGGCACGACTGCCATGCCCCACACCGCTGGGTTGTTGGAAACTTGACTTAAAACCGACGGCCATATTCTTTGGTTCTTCGGTAAAGTCACGAGATAGAAAAATAATGGAATAATGTGAATTAAAAACACGACGTTTCGATCGCAACACAAGTGGTCGTCATCAGAAAAGGGGGTTAGCCTCTAAAGGCAAACTGTTTTTAAAGGTTTAAAATGGGCGTAGCCCAAGTGTCAGCAGCATGGGCGGGGCAGCTAATGTTAATGTAGTAATGTAAGTGATGGTTGTTTGCCTTGAGAGGCTAACCCCTTCTCCTGATGACGACCGCTTGTGTTGCGATCGAAACGTTTTATTCACATTATTATTATTTTTCTATCTCCGTGACTTTACCGAAAGAACCAAAGAATATGAATTCCTGCAGTCAGAAAGTTTAAAGTCAAAATTTAAGACGTGCCTTATTGCTTCCTCTGCTCTTCTCTGCCAGAGTGGGAGCTTGACGGAGTACTGCGTTGAACGTCTTTCGCACCGTGCGTAGCTAACTGTTTCTAATCGGAGGTGTGGGGCGGGAAGGGCAACAGACTAAAGACAAAACGCAGTCCTCAATCTTAGATTTTAAAGGGGCGTAAGTTCCAGTGGCTTCCTAACATCGGGAGGAAGAGCGTTCCAGACAGCCGCAGAAGCGCATATTAATGTGCGTGATGCGGTAACCGCAGTGCGCCTTGGTTGGAAGCTCGTGCCAAAGGCCTGGACATGGTCTCACTTTTGGAAGGGTTCAATCCAAGGCGTCCATCTCCTCCCTGTGTCTGTCTCCCGTGTTCGAGATCACAACTGGGTACGACTCCCGGTATCATTGCAAACACACACACGCAACAAACTCAACACACACTGCATCTCAGACTCTGTGTGTGTGTGTGCCGTGAAGAAGGGTCATCGCCCGAAACGTCGCTCTTTTACACATGTTTTTAAAGTCACACACACACGAGTGGTATTGACACGGAGCGTGTTGCGGTTGTCGCTGTGTTCGTCGTTGGTTGCCGCACGAGTGGCAACGGCTGCATCGCCAGGTCGAGTTGGTGATTTAACTGGCGGTGCAAGCGGTGGCTTGGAAGACGCGTGGCGTGGGACACCATCAAGAAAACCGCCACGGTCGATGCTACAGCTGGCGACTAAACCGTGGTGTGGAGGTCGTTCACTGGCCGACGTCCTGCTCAGTCAGTCCGGTGGGACATAAAAAAGTTAGTTTTTTTCAATGATTGTACCGTTACGTATATATGTGTATGTATGTTGAACTTATTTCGCACCGCTAATCGCACGTGCAATCGCTTCGAAAAATTGAGAGCGAGAAAATTGATTGCCGGTGCCGCGACACATAAGAGCAACGCGTTGAGTTAAAATGTCACGGTGGCGGTGGTGATGATTCACAGCCTCCTTACTCTATCCACTGCTGGATGAAGGTCTGTCCCCACTCTGTGTAGTTGATGGAACACCGCTAACTGTACGTCGCCGCGATGCACATATTATTGCCATTATTTATCAGTCTATCTTCCGTTTATATATATGGTATATGGTATACGGTGTACGTTCAATACGACGCACACGTGATTGTGTGTACGTACCACACAGTAGGGCTGAACGATTCATTGATTTCAAATCGAAATCGCAATTTGAAGCAATGCGATTAGCAAATCGCAAAGGCTGCGATTTGTTGCGATTTGAAAAGTCCTAAAACTTTCTTATTGGAATTGTTTTATTATTTATTATTATACCTTTATTTATGTAGAAAGAAAATAAATTAAATAACAATCGAATTCGCCGTTTCGATTGCAACACAAGCAACCATTATCAGGTACGAATGAATGAGAAAAACAAAACGTAGTAAACTCACAAATTTCTGTGCGTCTTTGTGTGTCTCTCTCTGTGTGTCTCTCTGCTTGTGTGTCTGTCTGTGTGTCTCTGTGCATGTCTCTCTCTCTCTCTGCTTGTGTGTGTGTCTGTGAGTTTGTGTTGTGTGTGTCTCTCTGCTTGTGTGTCTGTCTGTGTGTCTCCGTGTCTGTGTTTTGTCTCTCTCAAATTTAGCAATCTTTGGAATAACGTAATCAACCAGGTAGGGTGTTGACTGTTGTGTTAGCCGACTCTCTGTGTTGTATTGCCTTATATTTCTAAGTTTACAAGGTTTGTTTTTCTCATTCATTCGTACCTGATGATGGTTGCTTGTGTTGCGATCGAAACGTCGTATTCTATTATTATTTAATTTATTTCCTTTCTACGTAACTTTACCGAAAGTACCAAAGAGTAATTCCTGCAGTCACGAAAGCTTCGAATCCAGTTTTAACAATTGTTCTATGTTCGATTGTTCTATTTCAATTAAAACATTTCAAGAAATGCAAGTTGGAAGCAATTCATATCTTTTAAGTTCTCATCCTTGCTTTGGAATATATAGAGCAGTTCATATGTTGATGGTATCACGTGGTAATGCTCCATCACGTGTTTTAAATCTGTTACACAGTGAATATTGAACTGAAGCTTGACTTGAAAATGTTTAGTTCGCGAATCAAATCGCAATCGCAACATCTGTCAGAAAAATCGCATTGAGATATTTTCGCCAACTCGTTCAGCCCAACTACACAGTACGGTGTATCCACACGCAAATCAATGGTTTGACTCCTTTAAAAAAATTATTCATGCGCGAGGTTGTCAGCGGCTCGACATTTGAGAAACACTCGCGGCTTAATTCTCGCCAACAGTGGATCTTTTTTGTTCCATTTCAGAACTCCGTACGGCGTCGGGAGTTTTCAAAATGTGTTTTACTCCGACCACGATCCCGCCCCCGAAGTCTACACGTGGCGGTTGTTCTGCCACATAGTTGGCATTGTGAGCTCCACCCATCCATTATCCACCCATCATCCACCCACCATTATCCACCCACCATCCACCATCCACCGATCCACCACCACCCATCACCTCCCCACCACCATCACCTCACCCATCACCTCCCCATCCACCCATCACCTCACCCACCACCATCACCTCACCCATCACCTCCCCACCACCCATCACCTCACCCATCCACCCATCACCTCACCCACCACCCATCACCTCACCCATCACCCCCCATCCACCATCACCTCACCCACCACCNATCACCTCACCCATCACCCACCCATCCACCATCACCCACCCATCCACCATCACCNACCATCACCCATCACCTCACCCATCACCCCATCACCTCCCCATCACCCCATCACCTCACCCATCACCTCCCCCATTCCACCCATCACCTCACCCACACCCATCACCTCACCCACACCTCCCCACCACCCATCACCTCCCCCATCCTCCGGGCCGGGCAGAGCAACAATAGTGACGCGTGATACCACCTCCCTCACCCCATTCTTCGTGGAAAGGGATAGTTGCATTATGTATCTTTACACGTGGTTGTTGGCTAGAGACTCGTTGAAGCCCTGAGCGAGTCTGGTTAAATGACAACGTAAAGCTGGTGTATACACACACACATAATATTTCTTCACTTTCGTGTCCTTGCCAGGGTAGTTTTCCATCCACCTCGCACCTCCTCCTCTGNTGTCCCTCCCTCCCTCTTCCTGCCGCCGTGTGTTGAGAGTTAAAAAAATGCGTCGGACAAAGGGAACGTTTTGCGAGCGGTCTGTTCCGCCAAACGTCGAGGCGTCTGTAAAATGGAACGCATGGAGCTCCCCAGCACACAGGGCCCAGCAGGTCCAAGAAAAGACAAAGATCCCCGTGTAGCTTGTNACAGACTGTAGGGCAAGTGTTGTTAGCGAGCACATTGAAAGAAGGCCAGAACGGCACACGAGGGGTGCGTGGCCAGCACCACGCCCGGCCGCCTTTGTCTCCCCAGTGGCGATGTTTTTACGCACCGCACCAGGTACTCGTTTGAGGCTGAGTCGACCTAGGGGAGGCCCAGAATCGGTTCAGATAACCGTCACTGATTTGGGCCGTGAGCGGGAATCGAACTCGGGTCGCAGCTCGACACACTAGACACACACACAAGACAAAGATCCCCGTGTAGCCCTAACAGACTTTTGGGGCAAGTGTTGTTTGCGAATAAGTAGCACCTATGAAGACCGGCACGGCACACCTATGAAGGGCCGGGTGACCAGAGCCACACCCGGCTGCCTTTGTCTCCCCAGTGCTGATGTTTTGCACACCGCATCAGGCACGCATCTAAGGCTGAGCCGACCTAGGGGAGACCCAGGACCGGTTCAGATAACCGTCACTGATTTTGGCCGTGAGCGGGAATCGAACTCGGGTCCAGGTTCGTAGCACAGAGCGCTAACCGCTGCACCACCGCTCCCCAGCACACTCGCACCCTGTGCTACACTCCGCGCTCGCCTCTTGCGAGCCCTCTCCCACGAACTCCCCGCGTCTCTGAGTCGGTAATCGCCACGTGGGGCCGCTCGGGTTAAGGGAACTTGACCGGCGAACCTCACCCGGACTCACCCGGGCTGCCCGGATTGCTACCGTCTCGCCCCAAGCCCCAGCCCTCTCGTACGAGCGTGAGCTGCTGCTGATGATGATGAGTCGTTTAGAAAGTGCGGTGTAGGTTGTTGGTGTATCTCTCTCTCACACGCGCGCGCGGAGTTCCAGACGTCCGGCAATGTTCCTCGTGCTTCGCCAGCCCGCAGCGGTCAGTCGCGACGGGCGCTGCGGATTTACGACCGGCACTTGCGAAATATCGAGGCAGCCAGGCAGCCGGTATGCTTCAGAGTCGTGTGGTCTCGGTGAAGCGACGTGTGTAATTAGTACAATTGTCTCGATTGTGAGAGAGAGAAACGCCGAGTTGAAAACGCACGTGGCGTCTGCCTGCTGATCGCTATCAGGGAATGACTCACAACTTTGGGCTCGAACTCGGCCTTCCTGCCACGCGGTTCGCACGTCCGGCCATTCAGTGGTCCGGCCGTTCGCTCAACGACTGTGCGTGGCAAGTGACGGCAGTGCGTGGCAAGTGGTGGCAGTGCGTGGCAAGTGCGGCTTGCTCTGCCAGGGCGAGATATCTTCTCGAGGGCCCTGTCCCATTACGTATCCAGTAAATAAATAATAATGGAAGAATTTAAAAAACTCCACGCGTGCCTCAATAGCACTGCGCGTACGTGTGTGGCCTTATAAGCCTATATAGATATAAAGGCCGACGTTTCGGGCAATGGCCCTTCTGCACAGCACATGAATAGAGAGAGAGAGTCCAGTCGTGAGATCGAGTGGACGATCAGAGCTGAAGACGACTGCGCTCCTCACACCACGGAGGCCCGGCGATGATCATCACTTTTCAAAATACAATTCTCACGGCCAAGTTTGAAATGGCACGCGCAGTTTTACGCAACAATCCCAAAGTATTCGAGTCGGCGACAAAGTGCATCGTCACATAACGGTGAACACACACAGACAAATATCACCCGCCTAGCCCGTAACAGACTGTTGGGGCAAGAGCTGTGAACGCACAAGACACACCGACGCGCGCATGTGTGTACATCGCCACTGGGAGACAAAGGCGGCCGGGCGTGGTGCTGGCCACCCACCACCACGTGTGCCAGAGGTGCTACTCGCCAACCTGCACCGGAGGCTACACGGGGGAACTTTATCTTTGCCACACACGTTCCCTTCCTCTCGAAGCTGCCAACCCGCGTCGGACACGAAACTCCTTACCTCGGAAATCGTGGGGGGCGGCGAGGGAGGGGGGGGGCTCCTTCCCGGCCGTCCGTCCATCCGTGCGCGCGTTGCAACCTCTCAGCGTTTCGACGCCGGATTGAGTCGCTCGCTCGCTGGCTGTTGTGGGCTCGTGAGAGACGCGGATACCGTCTCTCTCATCCTCGCCTCTCTCATCCTCGCCTCGCTCTCGCTGTCTCTCACACACCGGGGCCGCTGTTTCTCGGTTCCATCCAACTTTTTAGTTTGACGAGCGAACTGTCCGGACAATTGCAGCTGCGGCCGCTTTGCTCACGTCCGCGCGGAGGACTCCGTGATGAATGGGAGCGACGCTGTCAAACGCTCGCACATATATAGAGAGGCAGGGGTGTGCGCGCCGCCGCTGCTGCTGATGATGCTGCTGCTGCTGCGTGTCTGGGTGGAGGGTTGGGGACGGTCTTCCGGTGGAGCCGCCCTCTCCTCCTCCTCCTCCCACAGCCCGTCCTCACCCCGACACACGCACGCACGTGTAGACGCACGCACGTGTAGACACACACACGCACATTCCGTGAGCTGCTGTAACCCCACTACCACCACCACCCACCCGCCCACCCGCTCACTCCCTCCAACCAACCAACGTTCGCATGATTGGCGGCTCGGGTCTCCGTGACGACGAGACACAACACACACAACACACACAACACACATACAACACAACACACACAACACACACAAGCAACACACAACACACAAACACACAAAACACACACAACACACACCCACACACAACACACACNACACACACAACACACACCACCAACACTCACAACACACACCACACACACACACACACCCCACACGCAACACACACAACACAGACACACCACACACTCACAACACACACAACACGCACCACACACAACACACGCCACACACAACACACACACCCCACACACACCCACACAACATACACAACACACGCACAACACACACAACATACACAACACACGCACAACACATACACAACACACGCACACACAACACACACAACATACACACAACAAACACACACCACACACACAACAACACACAACAAAACACCACACACACACACCCCACACACACCCCACACACACACCCCACACACAACACACACGCACAACACACACCACACACACGCACAACACACACACAACAAACACACACAACACACACCACACACACACACCCCACACACAACACACACTACGCACACAACACACGCACACAACACACGCACACAACACACGCACAACACACACACACAACAAACACACACACACACACCCACACACAACACACACGCACAACACACACACAACAAACACACACAACACACACGCAACACACACAACACACGCAACAGGCGGCCGTGACTGTGAGCGGGCGTTGTTCCAACACGTGCTGCGTGACGCGTCTCCCCCCCCCCTCCCACGTGTCTCCGGCTCGCGTTGTGTCGCAACCATCTCGCCGTCGTCATGGTGACGGAGTACCATGGATTTACACCACGGAGGGGGTGTTTGTTTGTAGATGCTGCATGTGTGGCCGTGTGGGTGATCCGACTCGGACGTCCGGGGTTGCTCGATGGGCGTCCGGTGAAGTTCCATCGATGGTGATGAGTTAAGAAGCGTTCGTGGTTTTGGCTCGTTTAGCCTGGGAGGGCTCGCGAGAGAGACACAGAGACACAGAGAGACAGAGAGAGAGACACAGAGAGAGACACAGAGAGAGAGAGACTCCCAGAGAGAGAGAGACACACACAGAGAGAGAGAGACACAGAGAGACAGAGAGAGAGAGAGAGAGAGACACAGAGAGAGACNGAGAGAGACACAGAGAGAGAGACACACAGAGAGAGAGAGAGAGACACAGAGAGAGAGACACACAAGAGAGAGAGAGAGAGACTAGACACACAGAGAGAGAGAGAGACACAGAGAGAGAGATACTCCCAGAGAGAGAGACACACACAGAGAGAGACACAGGGATTTACGTTGTAACGAGTGACGATAATTTACTGCGGCGGCAACAAGACATCGGAGCGAGAGGATCTGTGATCTGTGATGCCACGTGAGAATTAAGAGAATATCGCAAATCGATAAATCGGTCATCGCTAAAAATCACCTTGCCTGTAGCGGGAGTCTTAGACCAGGGGTCGAAAACCGAAATAACAACAAGATGATACATTTATTTACAAATTAAGTATTACAAAAACAATTAATAAAATAAAGAAACAACTAAATTAAATCAATAAAATAAATGAAAACAACTCAATTAAATCACTGTGCTTTAAGTTTTATCATTTATTTTATTGATTGTTTTACCGACGTGACTTTACCGAAAAAGCTTCAAATCTAGAATAAAAAAAACCCTCAACATTTCAAGAGAGTCGCGATGGGCTGCGTGGTGAGTAGGGGCGGCGGTGTTGCGAAATGAATATCGGCATGAAGGCGACTCCGACTCCCACCGGATCACGGTGGCAGCGTGGAGCTCAGAGGCGTTCACAGGTGCGAGGAAGTCACCCCAAGGGCCCCCACCCCTATCCCCCAACCCGCCCTTCCCCACGGCCCCCACCCACGCCCCCACCCGCACGCTGGGCCGCTCCCCTGTGACGTCACACACCCACCGGGGACGTGACGTCAGGGACAGCCAATGAGGAGGCGCAGTGGGCGGTGCGCGCGTGGCCTCCAGCCAATGGGAACGCTGCGCCCCGCGACAAATGTCAGCCAACTCGATGGACAGACACGTGACGATGCCAAGTAGAACTGCGAGTAATGTCTGCTGTTGATTGCGGCTGAGATCAATCGGACTTACATAACGCATCTATTCATTTAGATTTAGTGACTTGCTAACCATTTGCTCTATTTGTGCGCTCCGTGTTGATTGGAGTGCATCTGCGTGAAAAGCGCTTCATAGCTCATCGGATTCCGCGCGGCTAAACATTCTGATACACCTCGTGATCGCTCCGTGGGGCGCGAGGCGTCGTGCGCTCGCTTGGGGTTGAGAGATCGTTCTTCAAGACGCCCCACCTGTTTCAGCTTCGCTGAGTCCAGAGACGGACTGCGGCTGCCCATGCGGTGGGAGAGATGGCCCTGGTTGACTCAGACAATCACGTTGGGGTCTAAATCTTGACTTGAAGCTTTCGTGACTGCAGGAATTCATATTCTTTGGGTCTTTCGGTAAAGTCGCGTAGGTAGGTTAAATGTTTTATAAAAAACACAAAAAACTACGATGTTTTGATCGCAACACAAGCGACCGAAAGGTCGTAGTTTTTTTGTTTATTTTATTACTAGACTTTTGCCTGTCCAAGGACGGGTGTATTGCAGTAAATCTGAAACTTGCGAGCGAAAAGCCGAACCACGACCGTGATATATTCATTGCATCCATTCGTGTGCAATTTGTAAGGCCGCAGTGACACGCACCTATTTCATGTTAAGGTAATAATCCCTCGTTCATCATGACGGCCGTTTTACTTTGATGTCCCAACAGCGTTACGGAGATCGCGTGATGTGAGGGTTCTGCCTCAGGAATCGAGATCAGAGGCGGGGTTGAGGGTGTGGGTGTATGCAATTATAAAATAGATCACTAATCAGCCACTTAGCATGTGACTCACCGGTAAGGAATTGCAATGTGTTGTGAATTACTTAATAATACGCTTCCAGGCTGCGCTGAGTCTATAGCTATCACAGCGATTAAACTTATTTGAATTCTTCTCAATTTCAATTGATGCTCTCACTCATCTTGGCCAAGATTAGTTAGAGAATAATTTTAATCGCTGTGATAGCTATAGACTCAGCGCAGCCTGGAAACGTATTATTAAGTAATACACAAAACACATTGCAATTCCTTACAGGTGAGTCGCATGCTAAGTGGCTGATTAGTGATCTATCACATAATTGCATACACCCCCACCTCTGATCTCGAATCCTGATGGGGTTCAACAATGATGACGTCATCCTGCACGATTTAGGACCGGAGCACGTGGGATGACTTCACTATTCTGGCAAATCGTCCGAAGATGCTGGATGTCATGTTCAGCGAAACGTCGTGCTACTCACATTGTAAGTGTTATGGAGCCACTCTTCAACACACCGGTGGGCTAAAGTAGTGAAATGTTTGTATTCTGTCAACGTGAAACATGTTTTACTGATTGGCCGTGTCGGGTGGCGGAGGGTTTTGACATGTAAACAACGCGATCTAACCCAAACACCTTTATTATGAATAATACTGGTCGCGAAAGCCTGCTGTGTGTTAAGCTGACAATGGTCTATGTAAGTTTAGTTGGCTTCAGTTTTAATCTCCTTTTAATTATAAACCGTTTGCATTTGTCTCATCTCACCAAACTGCAGATCACAACATCACACTCACCACACTGCAGGTCACATCAACACACTCACTCTCACTCACCACACTGTAGATCACAACAACACACTCACACTCACTCACCACTCACCACCGTGCAGGTCACAACAACACACTCACACCTACTCGCCACACTGCAGGTCACAGTAACACTCACACTCACTCACCACACTGCAGGTCACAGCGACACACTCACTCTCACCCACTCACCACACTGTAGATCACAACAACACACTCACACTCACTCACCTACTCATCACTCTGCAGGTCACAGCAACACACTCACTCACTCACCTACTCACCACCCTGTAGATCACAACAACACACTCACCTACTCANTCACTCACCCACTCACCACAAGACACACAACACACTCACCACTCACCACTCTGCAGGTCACAACAACACACTCACCCACACTCACTCACCTACTCACCACACAGCAGGTCACAACAACACTCACTCACACTCACGCACCCACTCTGCAGGTCACAGTAACACTCACTCGCACTCACCTACTCGCCACACAGCAGGTCACAGCAACACACTCACTCTCACCCACTCACCACACTGCAGATCGCAGCATCACACTCATCCACTCACAACACAGCAATAATAACCTCGCCCAACTCAAGGCAGGCGACTTCAAGTGAAGCTTTCTCCCTCGCTGTTTGTTGCTGACCGCTTAACGTTGTTCGGCCTTCATGGGCCCGTGCTCGACAAAACTGTGGATTGAAAAGGAAACAAAACAGAGACAAAGGTTCGGTTTAATGAGCCCCGACGAGAGATATTTGTGTCAGGGGTGGTGGTCGTGGTGTGTGTCTCTCCCAAAAGCGGAGATGCCGTTCGTGTTCTTGTTGTTTTGGGAGCGCGAGAAGTCGTCGCTTTTCGTGGCGAGCGCCGAGCGGCCGCTCACTTTGTATGCCGCGCGCGACCCCCTTGATGCTCGTCACGGGGGGGGGGGGTCCTTTCTTGTGGCCGAGAGCGACGGCTGTGGGCCCCACGCTGCACGAGTTCGGACGGAGCGCGGTAGATGCAGCGCGTCGTGCCACGGTGTTTGTTCCATCGATGGCAAAGCAAAAATTCACCAATCTGTGACTGCGAAAGCCCAAACCATCAAACAGCACCGACAAGAGCGGACCATCCACGCCGCACACCCTGGTGGCATCGCTGCAGTCCAGACAGCATCTACTACTGCCGCCTCGCATTGGTTGAAGGGCCTTTGGGCCGCCCATAAATGACGTCACGCGATTTTGGACGATTTTTGACCCCCCCCCCTTCGTCACACGGCGTCACAAGTCAGTCCCCCCTCGAATATGACGTCACAAAGCTCTGCCCCCCCCCCNGCCAAAAAATAAACCATGCTTCAAATCGCGTTAAACTATTGTCATTGTAGTGCGTATTTAATGTGGCGCTGCACTCTGATGTTGTAGGAGAAAACATTTATTAAAACGTTTATTTAACTAAGTAGAACGTGTTTGTCTATATTTACTTAAAGATGCGCATTTTCATGTGACGTCACATTTCTCAAACAACCCCCCCCCTCGTCACACTGCGTCACAAATGTCTAACCCCCCCCCCAGGTGCGTGACGTCATTTATGGACGGCCCTTAACAATCAACGATGACATCACCTGTACGAACTGAGTACAATGCCATACAAAAGAAGAATAATATAGTAGTAGGTTTTACCCTTTCAACTGGTACAAAACTGACACCTTTATACATGGCATAATATTTGCAATAACCGCAACACAAGCAGTCAAAATGCAAACAAAAAGAAACAACTCTGATAATGTGTGCACTGTTCTTGAAGTTGATTGGTCCACACCCGAGACCGCTTTCCTTAGAGCCTAGTCTCCATTGGTGTTGGACCAGATGACGCCAAAAGGCGTACAACTCAAAAACAGTGCAATATCAGAGTATCGAGAGCTCGGGTGAAGCATTCACAGAAGAACAATGCCTATCGGGTTCAATGCGGGGCATTTCAGATGACCCAGAGCCATTTTTGAACGCGCTGCCTTTTGTTTTATATTTAAACCACCGCAACGTTTTGCTGAGCACTCGGCGCCCAAAAGATCGTCTGGGCCATCAACAATGAGCACGATCTAGCGGGAGTTGTCACAGATCCTGCGAGCGCGACGCGTTTTTTTGTATTGAGCGAGGTTATTGAAACCGATGGGGGCTTGCGGGGGGGAGACAGATGACGGCGACGATGATGACGGGAGGAGGAGGGTGTCCCAAGGCGGAGCGGTGAGAAAGGGAAGCGTTGTGACCTGCGGTGTGGTGGGTGAGTGAGCGAGTCGGTGGGTGGGTGAGTGGGTGACTGGGTGGGTGAGTGGGTGAGTGAGCGAGTGGGTGACTGGGTGGGTGAGTGGGTAAGTGAATGGGCGACTGAGTGGGTTAGTGGGTGGTGAGTGAGTGGGTGACTGAGTGGGTTAGTGACTGGGTGGATGACTGACTGGGTGGGTGACTGACTGAGTGGGTGACCGAGTGGCCGAGTGTGCGAGTTATTGTGACGTGCGCTGGTGATGGTGGCCGAACGCAGGAGCGTGGATGAGACGCAGCACGCAGCGTCTGGCAGGCCCGGTGCCTCGACCCGTGTGGAGGGAATCGTCGAATGAAGCGTGAAGCGAACAGGATCGCCAGCCCACGGCAGTAGCGATAGAAGAGTGACACGGGGCGGGTGGCTCCGGACTTTTCCCAGAACTGTTACAGATTCTGCCAAAACAGGCGAGGCCCCCCTCCGAGTCGCACAGCGTGCCTCGGGCTCCGTGCGCTCCACGCGCGCGCCGGCTGATCCACGCGTGGTCGTCTTGCGGAGCGGAGCGGCTCGCAGCAGCTGTGACGGTGGCCGCGAGCTGCACCGCGAGGCCAAGTGAGACCCAGAGGAGGCCGCTCTGCTTTCAGCAACTCCAGGAAACTTGCCGACGTCCGGGGACGCGACGCGGCGTCCAACCAAGTTTGTGCGCGACGTTCCGTTTATAGCCGTCCCGATGGGGGGGGGAGAGAGAGGGGGGGGGGATTAATATATAAATATATAAATGGAATGGCGACTGTTCCGCAGCGGCGGATGATGTCAGCGTGCATCTCCGTGGCTCGGACATCTCGCCGAGTTGACGTGCGCGTCGTGGTGGCGGCGTTCATCTCGATGCCTCTCTCTCCCTCTCTCTCAAAGTTCAAAGTTCATGTATTAGGTATAGAGCCCTGTGAGCCATTCGGCTCTTGAATCGGGTGCAACCGCAACAAACAAAAAAACATGAACAAGAAAACATCTTAAAGTGACTACGTACAAACAGAAAATCCAAGAAAAGACAGCAAAATATTGCATAAAAATCACCGTACACCAACCCTGTGCAAATATCCCAGTGAGATGCAAGTCAAACAACAACAACCACAAGACAACTTAGATTAAGGCCATCAGTCTAACTCTGTACTACAACAAACAAACATGGCCAAACCAAAAAACTTTCGAAAATCACCAAAATAAAGCCATGAAAGCAATGAAACAGTGGTCATAGGAACTGTGACCGAATTTTCACAATAAACAACATGTACCACCAAACTCTGCAGCCATAGCTGGCTGCATGAGTCACTCCACAACAGCAGGAGCATCTCGCGCGCGTGCTGCTGCTGCTGTTTATACGGTGGCTCTGTCGTCGTCCGCGACCTGTCCACTGCTGGATGAAGCCCCTCCCCAAGCTGTCCGCTCATTGCGCAGCTCCAGCCGCCGCGAGTTGATTCCGTCGCTCCGTCTCCCCGTGGGGGGAGCCAGCTCCCCCTCCCTCGCGGCTCCTCCTCTCGGCAGCAGAGGCCTCCTGGGTTCGATTCTCGAGGTGTTGGCGACTCTCTCCCTCCCACCTTGTTCCGCATGGGTTTCCGTCCGCTTTCCTCCTCCCCCGTAGCTATACAAGAGCCGTGCGGTGTGAACTGATATTGGCTAAAAGAAACATTCCAATGCCTGCAAATCACTCGATTGGGAGCACGCAGCAGCAGAAGAAGAAACATCGTCACCCCCCCCCCCCCCCACAGCGAAAGCCTGGCAGGAGCCTGCTGGCATAAGAGTCTTGAGACTCAGCGAGGCTTCCCTGGGCAAAGCAACATCTGGGCACGTTCGTCGGTGCGCGTGCGGACGTTGAATTTCTTTCGCGCCGTACGTAGCCAGCCGTGCTAATCGGAGGTGCGGGGGGAGGGGAAAGTCCACGACGCAGTGACAATAGCGCGCTGCGTTTGTGGCACCCAAGAGGCAAAATATCTAAGGGACGACGTTTCGGGCAATGGCCCTTTGTTCGCGTGGCACATTGGCAGCACGTGCTCGGGATACTTTTAATTAGAATGCCACGGTGTGATTCGTGGCGATATCGTGATTTTGAGGTTGTTGTTGTTGTTTTGTCGCGACGACGACGCCAACGCGGAGTGACCGATCGCGTTCATCCACGTCGGTGGCGAGGCCACGTGACGCGCTTCTCCAGTGCGCGCGCCACGGTCACCTCGGTGACTCGGCCGATCGTCGGAGGAGGGAGGAGGAGGGGGTAGGAGGGAGAAGGGGTGAGCAGGAGAGGGGAGGAGGGAGGAGGAGGTGGAAGGAGGTTATTCTTCTTCAGGGAATTACACAGAGCGCTATTAATAACATGCGTGGAATGTTCTCGAGGTATTCCTGTCGCCAGAAGCTCACAGCAGCAGCAGCGGCAGCAGTTGTCGTCAGCGAGTTGAGAATTTGTAGCAGTGAGCATTGCTGACGAATACCGCGCCGATGAGTTCCGATGGAGACGGAACGGGGCCCACAGTTGTCGATCTCTTTCTGGCTGTTGATGTTGTTGTCAGTCGGTCACAGTTGCTCAGATTCACTGTGAAGGTTGGCCGAAGACGATCGGAGCAGACTGTTGTTGTTGTTGTTTGGAAATCGTGGGGTTTTTGTTGTTCAGCTGACCTACCCACTCACCCATTGTGTCCGTGGAAGATTGTAGCCGGGCAGTGAGGCGGTGGTTGGCGGTGGTGGGCGCGATGATGAGCAGTGTCGAGTGGAAGCTGTGCTCGGTGATTGCTCATTCCAGCCACGTGCATTGACACGTGGCCCTGTGCACCGTGCTGATCGTTGGCCCGGCGTGACCCGAACCCACCGTGGGATTATCTCTTTCTCTCTCTCAGGATGCGCGTTATTTTCCTACGGGCCGACTGTCATGCTTTAGATTTTATTATTAATATTATTGCGCAAGTAATGAACGCGGCGCTCACTTCGTTTCACAGTCACGGCGTGTGTAACATTTTTTTCTCGTTTCGCGTAAAGTAGGAAGTGTCACGTTCATTTTGTTTAACCAAGTGAGAAGTGAAGAGACGAGGGGAGCGAGCTCGTGGATGACTGAGTGGGTGGGTGAGACGACTGGGTGGGTGAGTGGTGTAAATTATCGAGTGAGACGATGTGTGTGTGTGAGTGATTGCAAGTTCAAGTTGATGTTCTTTAACCAGATGAACGCTCAATAGACCAGGAGAGCGAGTGAATAACTGACTGGGTGGGTGAGTGAGATGACTGGGTGGGTGAGTTAGGTGACTGAGTGGGTGAGTGAGATGACTGGGTGGGTGAGTTAGGTGACTGGGTGAGTGAGTGAGATGACTTGGTGGGTGAGTTAGGTGACTGGGTGAGTGAGTGAGATGACTGGGTGGGTGAGCTAGGTGACTGGGTGAGTGAGTGCGATGACTGGGTGGGTGAGTTAGGTGACTGGGTGAGTGAGTGAGATGACTGGGTGGGTGAGTTAGGTGACTGGGTGAGTGAGTGAGATGACTGGGTGGGTGAGTTAGGTGACTGGGTGAGTGAGTGAGATGACTGGGTGGGTGGGTGAGATGACTGGGTGGGTGGTGAGATGACTGGGTGGGTGAGTGAGATGACTGGGTGGGTGAGTGAGATGACTGGGTGGGTGAGTGAGATGACTGGGTGGGTGAGTTAGGTGACTGGGTGAGTGAGTGAGATGACTGGGTGAGTGAGATGACTGGGTGGGTGAGTGAGATGACTGGGTGGGTGAGATGACTGGGTGGGTGGGTGAGATGACTAGGTGGTGAGATGACTGGGTGAGTGAGATGACTGGGTGGGTGAGTGAGATGACTGGGTGGGTTTATGACTGGGTGAGTGAGTGANATGACTGGGTGGGTGAGTGAGATGACTGGGTGAGTTAGGTGACTGGGTGAGTGAGTGAGATGACTGGGTGGGTGAGTTAGGTGACTGGGTGGTGAGTGAGATGACTGGGTGGGTGAGTGAGATGACTGGGTGGTGAGTGAGATGACTGGGTGGGTGAGTTAGGTGACTGGGTGAGTGAGTGAGATGACTGGGTGGGTGAGTTAGGTGACTGGGTGAGTGAGTGAGATGACTGGGTGGGTGAGTGAGATGACTGGGTGAGTGAGTGAGATGACTGGGTGGGTGAGTGAGATGACTGGGTGGGTGAGTGAGATGACTGGGTGGGTGAGTGAGATGACTGGGTGGGTGAGTGAGATGACTGGGTGGGTGAGTGAGACGGTGTGTGTGTGTGTGTGAGTGATTTCAAGTTCAGATAGATTTTGTTTCACCAGTTGAGAACTCAACAATCGGACGGGATGAAGCCAGCGTGTCACCTGGCTCACCCCCAGACACGCCAAGGCAACGCAGCGTGACAGCATCGCAACGCGACCCAGAGAAAGCCGCTCAAAGCGGCAGCAGCAGCAACACAAACACAGCACGGGCATTGCGCGCGCGCCCTGGGACGCGCGCGCGACAGCGTTCAGAGCGGACGCCACGCACACCTTGGGTGACGTCACTGGGGCTGGGGGGGTTGGGGGTCGGCGCTGACTTCACGGCTCGTGCGCCCCAACCCACCCGCACCCAGGACCCACCCCGACCCACCCCGACTCTCTCTCGCGATTGTTCGGGCTCGCCCGCCGTGCGCGCCGGAGCCGCAAAGGGTGCGGCGGGAATGCCCCGGGAGCTCCCCCCCCTCCCCCCCCGCGCGCGCAACTTTCTCCGTTCTCTTGACGACATCGCCACCGCGCCCACGAAGGGGCTCAAGAGGGGGGGGGGGCTGGGGGGGGGNCTGGGGGTGGGGTGGGGCACGGAGGTGGCGGGCGGTGGCGGTGTGCCATTACGCACGCACGCACGCCCGCGCGCCTTCTCTCTCTCTCTCTCAATCTCTCTCGCACGCTCGCTCGCTCGGATCCGCGCGGGGCGGGTTGCCGTGGCTGCGGCAGCAATAACACCGCCGGCGCAGCCACCGCGGGCGATGGTCGTGACGGCGGCGTGGAGAGCGTGGGGCGATGCGCGCCGGTTGGCTGAAGGTGGCGCTTGCGTGGCCGGATTTCTCGAACGATTGTTCTGGTGCGGTGGGGAGGGGGGAAGCGGAACGGGTTGGAACACGCGGAACGGAACGTCCGGTAAACGGGGCGAACAGAGTCGGCTGTCACGTGTGTGTGTTGAACTTCTTTCGCACCGTACGCCGGGCCCGGTGCGAGCGATAATCGCGTGGGTGGCGCCCTGCTGCAAGCAGCTGCTGCTGCTGCGACACGCGCGGTGCAGAAAGATGAGCGGGACACGTCGAGAAGGAAGAGGAGGAGAAACGACGGCGCGTTGGGACAGCGCTTCGAGAGAAGCACGGGGACACATGGCCACGCTTGGAATTGCATTGAGAGGCAGAGGGAGAGAGAGGCCCACGTGGACTCGAGAACGCACGGAGGTTGTAGAGACGTCAGGACCAGCGATGGTCGAGACTAACGACGGAGCCGCAGCCGCTGGACAGAACGCGTCCGAGAGGACGACGACTGAGTAGGAGATGGAGCTGTGGAATCCGTTTCAGGCGCTGGATCGTTTATTTTGTTTGCGTCGATGGAGCGTGAGAGGTGGCAGTGGCTTTGGGGATGGGGTGGGTGGGTGGTGAGAGGCCTTCATCCAGCAGTGGGTCGATCAAGTAGCTACTGCATATGTAAGTAGCTACTTGCATATGTAGTAGCTACTACATATGTAAGTAGCTACTACAATGTGTAGCTACTACATATGTAAGTAGCTACTGCATGTGTGAGTAGCTACTACATATGTAAGTAGCTACTACATATGTAAGAAACTACTACATATGTAAGTAGCTACTACATCTTCTTGGTTCTTTCGGTAAAGTCACGTAGAAGGGAAATAATAAAATAATAAACATAAAACATAATAAAATAATTCTCACGAGACCCCCCTTTTGCGAGAGAGTGAGGCTCAAGAGGCTCTCGCCACGGGAGGAGTCGCTCGCCCCTCCACGCCACGAAACCCGTCGGCGCAATTGTCGAGTTGGTGGTGCGCGCGTCGTCAGGGCCGCCGTGGCCCCCGAAACGAGAGAGGACCCCGCGTGCGTTTCGATGGCGACGTTTTCGCCCCCGGGGTCGGCAACCCGAGACCTTTTTCTTGTTTGACTTTTTGAAACTCGACGCATCCTTCAGATACGCCGCCGGCAAACGCTGTGAATTAAAAACCTCCCACCCCCCACACCCCACCACAGATTTTAGGAGGGGGGGTGGGGCGGACGGGGGGAGGGGGTGGGGGCTCTGGCACGCTTGGTACCATCCCGGGTCTCTGTGCGCATGCTCGTGGTGGCCGCGTTCATCCGCCAGTAAAACTTTCACGGGCAGTTCGTCATTGTTTTTACTACCCAGCAGCAGCAGCAGCAACAGTCGAGTAAGTAGGGGACTGTGTGCGTCCCGAGGCCAACGTTCTCTCTCCGTCTCCCCCCATCGCCCACGGGCTGCGAACGGTTTCGTTCGCCCCACATCTGGTCGGGAGAAGAATTTTTTTCAACAAGAAAAAATCGCACGCGGAAGCAGACGTCCCATCATCATCACATGCCCCCCCTCTCCTACCCCCCCTCTCCTACCCCCCTCTCCTACCCCCTCTCCTACCCCCCCTCTCCTACCCCCCTCTCCTACCCCCCCTCTCCTACCCCCCTCTCCTACCCCCCNTCTCCTACCCCACCTCTCCTACCCCCCTCTCCTACCCCCCCTCTCCTACCCCCCTCCTCCCCCTCTCCTACCCCCCTCTCCTACCCCCCCTCTCCTACCCCCCTCTCCTACCCCCCTCTCCTACCCCCCCTCTCCTACCCCCCCTCTCCTACCCCCCCTCTCCTACCCCCCCTCTCCTACCCCCCCTCTCCTACCCCCCCCTCTCTACCCCCCCCTCCTACCCCCCTCTCCTACCCCCCCTCTCCTACCCCCCTCTCCTACCCCCCTCTCCTACCCCCTCTCCTACCCCCCTCTCCTACCCCCCTCTCCTACCCCCTCTCCTACCCCCCCTCTCCTACCCCCCTCTCCTACCCCCCCTCTCCTACCCCCCTCCTACCCCCCCTCTCCTACCCCCCCTCTCCTACCCCCTCTCCTACCCCCCTCTCCTACCCCCCCTCTCCTACCCCCTCTCCTACCCCCTCTCCTACCCCCCCCCTCTCCTACCCCCCTCTCCTACCCCCCCTCTCCTACCCCCCTCTCCTACCCCCCTCTCCTACCCCCCTCTCCTACCCCCCTCTCCTACCCCCCTCTCCTACCCCCCTCTCCTACCCCCCCTCTCCTACCCCCCCCCTCTCCTACCCCCTCTCCTACCCCCTCTCCTACCCCCCCTCTCCTACCCCCCCTCTCCTACCCCCCTCCTCCCCCCCCTCCTACCCCCCTCTCTACCCCCCTCTCCTACCCCCCTCTCCTACCCCCCTCTCCTACCCCCTCTCCTACCCCCCTCTCCTACCCCCTCCTCCCCCTCTCCTACCCCCCCCCCCCCCCCCTCTCCTACCCCCCNTCTCCTACCCCCCTCTCCTACCCCCTCTCCTACCCCCCCCTCTCCTACCCCCTCTCCTACCCCCCCTCTCCTACCCCCCCTCCTACCCCTCTCCTACCCCCCTCTCCTACCCCCCCTCTCCTACCCCCCTCTCCTACCCCCCTCTCCTACCCCCCCTCCTACCCCCTCTCCTACCCCCCCCTCTCCTACCCCCCTCTCCTACCCCCCCTCTCCTACCCCCCCCCTCTCCTACCCCCCCTCTCCTACCCCCCTCTCCTACCCCCCTCTCCTACCCCCCTCTCCTACCCCCCCTCTCCTACCCCCCTCTCCTACCCCCCTCCTCTCCTACCCCCCTCTCCTACCCCCCNTCTCCTACCCCCCTCTCCTACCCCCCTCTCCTACCCCCCCCCCCCCCTCTCCTACCCCCNTCTCCTACCCCCTCTCCTACCCCCCTCTCCTACCCCCCTCTCCTACCCCCCTCTCCTACCCCCCNTCTCCTACCCCCCCCTCTCCTACCCCCTCTCCTACCCCCCCCCCCCCCCTCTCCTACCCCCCNTCTCCTACCCCCCCNTCTCCTACCCCCCTCTCCTACCCCCCCCCCCCCCCCTCTCCTACCCCCCCTCTCCTACCCCCCCCCCCCCCTCTCCTACCCCCCCCTCTCCTACCCCCCCCCCCCCCCCCCCCTCTCCTACCCCCCNTCTCCTACCCCCTCTCCTACCCCCCCCCCCCCCCCTCTCCTACCCCCCCTCCTACCCCCTCTCCTACCCCCCCCTCTCCTACCCCCCTCTCCTACCCCCCTCTCCTACCCCCCCCCCCCCCCCCCCCCTCTCCTACCCCCCCCTCTCCTACCCCCTCTCCTACCCCCCCCCTCTCCTACCCCCCCNTCTCCTACCCCCCCCCCCCCCCTCTCCTACCCCCCCNTCTCCTACCCCCCCTCTCCTACCCCCCTCTCCTACCCCACCTCTCCTCCCCCCTCTCCTACCCCCCTCTCCTACCCCACCTCTCCTACCCCCCTCTCCTACCCNCCTCTCCTACCCCCCTCTCCTACCCCCCNTCTCCTACCCCCCCTCTCCTACCCCCCTCTCCTACCCCCCTCTCCTACCCCACCTCTCCTACCCCACCAAAGGCAGACGTTTGATCGCCAACAGTCACCGCGAGGTTCCTCTCGCGGTGGTCTCGCCGCCACGTGCCCGTCGCGGGGACTTCTTACTGCGGCGGTGGTGGTGGTGGCGGTGGTGGTTACGCAGCTGCTGCAGCTGATGATGACGATGCTGATGATGCTGATTCTGATGATGCTGATTCTGATGATGATGCTGCTGATGATGATGCTGATTCTGATTATGCTGCTGCAGCTGATGCTGATGATGCTGCGCAATGGGCGTGGCTACTGTGGAAGCAGCAGCAGCAGCCTCGTGGAGTTGGTGGCTCACCGCACACACACAGATGTTGAATCCACAAGATGTTGAATCCACACACACAAAGATGAGATGTTGTTGAGAAGCTCCCTTCTACCCGTGGGCGTCGAGGAGGAGGAGGCGCCGTGCCCTGACTCGCCGGAGAAGACATTGCGGACCAATCGCCGTCCGTTTCCATCTGTACGTGCGGGATCGAGCGTTGCCCCCTCTCGCAAGGCGTTGGGTTTTCTCGGGTTCCTCTGATTTCCTCCTCCCACACGTGGCGTAATGATAATATAATAAACACGACTCGTCATCGGTTATTGGCTGCAAACATCTTACAAATAGAAACCCAACGCGGTAGCGGCCAGGACCATCCTAAAAACAACAACAACAACAACAACGAAGAGTCACGTGGCTCAGCGTGGCTCGAGTTTGGGGGTTGCGCGCCTCCTGAGCCGCGTGGGGTTCCTGGACATCTCCGTGAGACGAAGCGATTGATTTGGGGGGTTCTAGACACTGTACAGTTTCCTGTATTGCCCAGTTAAAAGCGTGCGTTTATTTATTTATATGTTTAAAGCCAGCAGCGGGACATTTTATAGGTTCGCTTGTAAAAGGCACTACCCAGTGCATTGTTGTTGTTGTTTGAGCGCGCTGCTTGCCGCTGTTGTGCAAGGGAAGAACTGGCACGGGAACTCGGTGGGTTCACATTGAAATCATTACTCTTTTATTCTTTCGGTAAAGTCACGTAGTGGAAAAAAATAATCACGACGTTTCGATCGCAACGCAAGAAACCGTCACCGGGTGTGAAACAAACAGCAGCATGAAGACTGCTGACGTAGGATAAAGAGCTGCTGAAACGAGAGTTTTTATGGTAGGAACCTCCTGGTTACACCAGCCCACACGGGATTATTGTGTCCGTCCGTGCGCAGGGAGGGCTGGGTGGGGAGGGATGGCTGGGTGGGGAGGGGCTGGGTGGGGAGGGGCTGGTCACCCCGTGGTGCCCTTATAAAACTCAACGTTTAACCTACTCACGCCGGCTTGTGCACGCCCTCACAGTCGGGCATATTTGCGGAATACACCACGCCGCCGTTGACCCTGGCCACTGACCGAGCAACCCAACGTTCCTACCAGCTCCCTCCGCAGGAATGTGTTTTAGGATTTTTGGTGGGCCTAACCCAAGGGTAAGTGGGCGGAGCTAAAGAAGGAATTTGTCAATCTTGATTTGAAGCTTTCGTGTCTGCGGGAATCCATACTCTTTGGTTCTTTCGGTAAAGTCACGTAGTTAGAAATAAAATAAAACAAAATTTTGTTAATTTTATTATCACGTAGTTAGAGATAAAATAAAACAAAATTTTGTTTAATTTTATTATCACGTAGTTAGAAATAAAATAAAAATTGTTTTGACAGAACCAAAGAGTTGGAATTTGTACGTCAATCTTGATTTTGAAGCTGTAAATGTGAGAGATTAGCATGTCAATGTCAGAGAGCCCGGCAATAGGAACAAATAAGTAATATTTAAAAATAACGTTTTTTAAACACGCTTTAATGAAATGTACTCGTAATGGAAGAACTCCACGACTCCAGGAAGTGGCCCGAAGCTTGCCACAACGTAAGGGACTGGGATTTACAGCCAACGTCAGTTGAGCGTGGACAATTAGACCCAAGCCGAAACATAACATTAAAAAATGTTTTTTATTTTTTATGATATAATATAGTATTGTGATCAGTATGACATAAGTATACCAGTTTGCATTGGGAAGTGGGTAAAAATTGAGTTACAAGATTTGATACAACAACAGACAGAGTTAATAAAAAGCGTGTAAAAATTACAACTTTCGATCAGCAGTCATGTGTTTGTCACCGATACGACGCTTGTGTTGCGATCGAAACGTGATCTATACATTTTTCTACCCACGTGTCTTTACCGAAAGGACCAAAGGGTATGGATTCCTGCAGTCACGAAAGCTTCAACTCAAGCTGATTTAAATCATTCTTCATGTTCATGTATTGTCAATCTGCTGCCTTACGAAACTGCCCGATGGCTGCTCAGCACGAGGAGAGGGCACAGCTCTCGATCGGAATCTGAATATTCAAATTGGAGGAATCGGATGAGCTATAAAGCTCGTTTTGACACATCTCCCGTATATGCAGGTTGGGTGGGTTTGACTCGGTCCACCACCACCATCATCGTCATCCCGCCATGGTCGACAGAGAACACCGATTTGTGGCAATTATCCGATGGACAGACTCACCCCTGCTGTAGGAACGTGGAATTTCCACCAACTGCCTCTGCGCCAATTCTCGCCGTGCTGCGTGCCGCGAGGTTTCTAAAACCGATAAATCGTCAACAGCAGCAACAACAACAACAACGACAGCAGCAGCAGCAGCGGTGCCTCCGTCACGCTGTCAATCGTCCGTCACATCGGGCAGCACAAAGCACGCGCTGGCCGGTCCCTGGTGATGGTCGGAGACGCTCGCCTCGCGGGGGCGAGAGAATTGCAAAAAAGTTCCGGCTGCGTCTCGACCGCAGTTTGATTACAATAATAAATACTTTTAAAACACAACAGTAACAACAACAGCAGCAAAACACGCGCGGCGAGATAAAAAAAGTATAAAGTTCGAAATTTGCCCGGACGGGGGCATTGACAAATCTGTCGTGAATTTTTGAGTCTCCAGATGAGAGCCACGGTCGGCTCTGTGTCTCAGTTCACGGCGTGGTTGGGGATGAGTTTTGGTGGATTCATAATAAGGTTTTTGGGTCAGATCGCGTTATTTATAAATGTGTCGTAACCCTCCACCACCCGACACGGCCAAACAGTAAAAAATGTGTCACGTTTTTCAAAGGACAAAATAATTCACTTCTTTAGCCCACCGGTGTGCTGAAAACCAACAGCATTTTGAAATTTGAATATTTAAGACCGGAAGCAACAGGAGAGCTTCACCATTCTTGCCCGATGAAGCTGATTGTTATTATCAGTGGTGGAGGGTTACGACACATTTATAAACGCAATCTGACCCAAAAACCTATATTATGAATAATATTGGTAGCGAAAGCCTACGTGTTTTAAATTTGGGTGGATTGTTGGGGGCGGTGGGGTTGTGGTGGATTTGGGCGTGAAGCGAGCTCAGAGCCAAAGTTGTCATCCCTTCCCATCCATCGAGACTCGTCGACTTGGCAACACACGAACACAACTTATTTCATCAATGACTCAGGCCAGAAGATGAGTCTCCATCTCTCGCTCGCTCGACACTCCGGGGACGTCTCCACCTCCAAACCAGCGCAGTGACCACCGCGAGAGGTGAGACCCAGTCGTTGTGTCCTTTGCGTTAGGAGCCATTCCCTTTGGGCGAGCCACCCGTGGATTTGAAGTTCGCTTTGAAGGACGGCTGCAAGAATGGGCGGGCACGCAGCCCGGGCACCACGCGCTCGCTTCTCCGTGCCACGAGCGAGAAGACAACGCGCTCTGTCTCCCTGTGAGTCGAGAAGAGGCCCTTCGCTTTTACTCGTTCCGCGAATCGTAAAGGTCACCACCGTCCTTTGAAAGTGTGGTGGGTCTGTGTGCGCGCGTGTGCGCGTGTGTGCTCGTGTGCGTTTGTGCGCGTGTGTGTGCGTGCGTGTGTGCGATTTGTGTGTGTGCGCGTGTGTGCGCGCGTGTGTGTGTGTGCGTGTGTGTGTGTTTCATGTGGTCAGCGCGCTGCGCTTTGAACCCGGCGCCACCCGAGTTCGATTCCCGCTCACGGCCAACACGACGGTGACGATTATTTGAACCGCTCCTGGGCCTCCCCTAGGTCGACTCAGCCTCGAATGAGTCCTTGGTGCGGTGTGTAGTCAACATCCCCACTCGGGAGACAAAGACGGACGAATTCCGGCTCTTCACAGATGCTGCCACTCGCTAACAGCCCGTGCCCCCACAGTCTGTTACAGGCTACACGGGGGGGGGGGGGGTCTTTGTGTGGCGTCACGGGAGGCCCACTTCCTCTTCGTTTGCCTTTTAACGTCGGCCAAGTCGGAGGAGTCGAGTGAATGAGACCGCGGATCTGTGAATGTCGTCTGACGCGGCCGCCCCCCCCCCAACGCAGGCCGACTCCGACTGCGTCATCATTGCAGCGATTTGTAACGTCAGGGACATGCCACGGGGAGCAGAGGCGGGGGAGGGGGTGGAGGGGGGGTGGAGGGGGTGGTGGAGGGGATGGAGGAGGGGGGGGGTGGAGGGGGGTGTGGAGGGGGATGGTGGAGGGGATGGTGGAGGGGGGGGGGTGTTTTCTGGGTCCAGGTGGCCGCTCTCCATTCCTTGCTGTGGGTGGTCGCTTCACGCGAGGCGTCCAAAATGTAATTCACAATAACAGAACCACAACAACAACAGATCCACAACAACAACAATATAACAACAACAACATAACAGCACAACAACTCTCTACGCGCTCCGAGTCAATAGCACGGCACTTTATATATTTGTGTGTGAGGGTGACGTTTCGGGCAATGACCCTTCCTCATACCTCATGAATAGAGCCGATATAATTCGTGTGCGACGAGGGTTGGAGGCTGCACGAGTTGGCATCGCGGGCCCGATGTGAATTCACAACTGGGATGATCATTTTGTCATTAAATTGGTTCATAAACAGTCACAGCTGATATGACCTGGAGACATCCCTTTAAGGAACAACGAGTTGTTGTTTGACTCTTAAATCAGCTCGTTTGTACGCAGAGTCAAGTTATTCACGTTGCGTTCACGTTGGTTTTACGTGCCCTTGTCTCGCCACGTGGAACCCTTTCACGAACGTGCTGTGCCTACATTCACATTGTGTACACATCCGTCAGCCAAATCGGCCTTCCTTCTTGCGAATTCAGTTTCGCTCGGATGTGATTCGGGGCGATTTGATTCACCGTTCTCGTACGCTGCACTGCCGATTGCGTTGTTTCGTTCAAACTCGATTCGGAGCTTTCGTGGACTGCACGAATGACTCTTTGGTTCTTTCGGTCTGTGAAGACGAGCTTCACAGATCATCGGATTCCTCCCGCAGTCATAAAGACGAACATTCTGACCCGAGTGCACGGGGTCAAGGCTCGAGGAGGAAGCGGCTCTCCGAGCAGGTCCGAGGGCGGCCTTCTCAAGGACAAACACGCGAATGGTTCACATGGAAGGTGGGGGAGCGATGGGGGGGGGGGGGCACGTGGCAGAGGGAGAGGGAGCCGTGGCAAAGATACGCTCTAACGAGATTATGGCTCCATCATAGTTCATTAGCAGACGTCCGCTAATGTTGTTAACATTATTGGTTTTGGCCCATTGTTCTTCAGTTGAGCTGCGAAGTTTCGCGTCTTTGTTTGCGACGACGACGATGTCCACGTGATGCCCGCGTGGGGTTCACGTGGGGGTGACGCGCCGGCGGATAAAGGCGCAGTCCTGCAATTACCCCGTCGGTGCGCTGTTGACGGAGTGGCCTCCGCTCGAGAGAGAGCTCCCTGTCGGCAAGAATGTGGCCTCCTCTTCCACGCTGACCAGACGCGTGTGGACGCGCTGCCCACACTTCACCCCACCCAATCGACCGACGACTATGATTGTACCAGGATCTCGATTTGGACTGCAAGGAGGAATCCGATGATCTATGAAGCTCTGTGCGCAGATGTCCAGTAGCGGCGGGGTGGTGGGGGGGAGAACTAACTTGAACCGTCTTACTCTTAGTTCTTTCGGTAAAGTCACGTAGGTAAAAAATGAAATTAAAATTAATAAAAATAAAAATAAAAATCACGACGTTTCGGAGGCAACACAAGCTTCCGTCTTCAGGTGAAACCGTCACAGCTAAATATCTGTACCTTATATAGTGGCTAAGGGGGAGGAGCCAGAGAGGGCAGCGGGGAGGAGGAGTTGTGAAGTGGTCAATTACTGCTTGTGTTGTACTGCTGGGTGGGTAAATGAATTAGATACGATTAAGCCGCTCTTGGTTTTGCTGTTTGTGCGCAAGTCACTGTGGGATGAATGGACTCGTGGTCAGGGACGTGTTGCGCAAGTACCTGTGGATGTACATAATAGAAAAGGAGCGGAAATGCCCATGTTTATACCAGTGTCGGCTGACAATAAAGAGTACTGTTAAACGTTAGGGATATTAACACTCGGTGAAGTAAAATAGTGCCTGTCAGATAAGATGGTCCAAAAGTGTGTAATTAAATCTTTTTTGCATGGTTGATAACATCTTTCCAATGATTACTAAGTTTGTACCCATCATCACGGTTGAAATTATGTCTGTGTTTGTATATCTGAATGGCTTCGTGTACAAACCTTTGATGGTAGCCAGAAGGCTTGCAGAGCACCTTAGTCTCGGAGAAAACATTCTCATGAGAGCCCGCCGAGTTGTAGCAATGATCGGCAACGGCGGACGACTCAATTTAGTCGTGTTTCAATCTGACTTGTGCTCGCGGACACGATCAGAGACATGACGTTTCGTTTCCCCAATGTAACAGTCACCACAGCTGCAACTCAGTTTATAGACTCCAGGGTATTGCAAGTCAGGGATGACATCCTTCACAGATGGAATTAGATCACGGATTTTATGTACTGTACTGAATCGGACTTGGATCTTATGTTTTTTAGAATTTTGGAGATCTTTTGGTCGCGCCGGCTATGTATGGTAACGTGACAGTTTTGATCGGAGTTTCAAGTGGCTGTTTCTGTATGGTGGGAGACAGCTTGGCGGATGGTGCGTTCAGAGTATCCGTTCATCCTGAGGGCCGATGTACATGTCTCAATTCACTGGCCAGGTGGTGTTGGTCAGAAATGCCATGAGCTCTGTGGTATAGCGTTTTGATGAGATAATTCTTTTGAGATGGGTGGTGGTGAGAATCCGGTTTCAAGTAGGAATCAGTGTGGGTGGCTTTCCTGTAGACAGAATGTCCCAAGGATCCGTCAGGTCTCCTCTCAAACAGAATATCTAAGAATGGTAGTTTGCCATCTTTCTCCACTTCCATGGTGAATCTGATGGATGGATGTCTGGAATTGATGTGGTCCAAGAAGTGGTTCAGTGCTGGGAGGCCATGTGGCCAAATGACGAAAGTGTCATCCACATACCTCTTCCACAGGGAAGGACGCAGGGTGGATGTCTGGATGGCGTCTGATTCAAACTTTTCCATGAACACGTTGGCTATAACTGGTGACAAGGGGGAGCCATCGGGGTACCCTCATTCTGTTTGTAGAAGGTGCCATTCCAGGTAAAATAGGTGTTGGTGAGGCAATGCCTAACCAGCGCAGGTACATCCGAATTCAATCCATGTTGGACCAAGTCCTCAATTATTGTTAGGGTGTCAGGCACTGGAACTTTGTAAACAGAGATACTACATCAAACTCGTGTAGCCTCCACAGATCGTTGGAGCAAGTGCTGTTCGCGAGTTGCAGCACCAACGAAGGCCGGAACAACACGCGAGGCCAGGGCCAGCCCGGCCGCCTTTGTCTCCCGCACCGGGTACTCATTTGAGGCTGAGTCATCCTGGGGGAGGCCGTGAGCGGGAATCGAAATCGGGTCGCGCTGACTGGCTGAGTAGCTGACTGAGTGAGTATCTGACTGACTGAGTAGCTGGCTGACCTAAGTAGCTGGCTGAGTAGCTGACTGAGTAGCTGGCTGACTGGCTGGACGGCGGACTGACTGACGGACGGTCACGTCCACAGCTTTGTGTTCCTCGAACACGACCGCCAGATTGTCGAGACGCACATTGACTGCGGTGCTGCGTAGTGAAGGTGGCCGGTTGGGTGGGGGTAACGCCGTCGGTGAGTGAAGTTGTCAGCAGCCGGGGCCCCCATTGATGTCCACGCCGCATCACAAACGCCACCACCACCTCGGCCACCACCACCACCTCTGCCACCACCACCTCTGCCACCACCACCTCGGCCACCACCACCACNACCACCACCACCACCTCGGCCACCACCACCACCTCGGCCACCACCACCACCGTGACCACCACGGGCAGGGAGTTTCACAGCCCATCTGTGCGGTGACCGACGAACCCTCGCTGCTGACTCCACAGCGCTGAGTTGCTCCTCCAGGCAGCCGCGTGCAGCAGCAGCAGCAGCGTAGCCGCCGCCACCACAACAACCACCACCACCACAACTACCACAACAACTAGCACCACCACAACTACCGTCCCAGGGCAGCATCAGCAGCTGCAGCAGCTGCCTCTGCTGCAGCTGCTGCTGCCTCTGGCGTGATGAGCGAATTGCCTCCCTCCGGCTGGAACGGCCCAAACCCCCCGTCCGCTGTGACAGCCGACCACCACCACCACCATTATGGTTATTAAGTCGTCAGTTCGGTGATGATGATCTCTTTCTCTCCCTTTCTGACAAACCTCAACCGCGGCGTGGCTCCTTCGCCCACAGGGCGAGTTGACGAGCAGCTGCAGAGCGGCCCGTGTGAAGACCGCTCGTCGGTCGGCCACTGACGCGTCCGTCATCATTTAAACAAACAACAACTACTCACTCTGTAGATCGAGGGGTCACGGAAATGGGAATGCCGTTGTGTGTGGTGGTGGTGTTGTTGTTGTTGGAGCAATCGGCTTTGCACCCATGGAGAACGAGCCACCCACGTGCTACGCGTTGTCCGGCGTTGGTAACATCGAAAGCAACGTCTCCAATTCGTTGGGGTTCCTGGAAACTCACAAATAGCACAGCCAAAATGCGACGTCGCTTTGCTGGATTTCCTCGTCGTATTTGTGGGTTTCCTCCGGGCACTGCGCTCTCCGCCACAAGCGCCCTGTCGGACGCGCTTCCGCGGCCGTCTGGAACGCTCTCTTCCTTCCGATATTACGAAATCGCCGGAGCTACGCACTTTTAAAAGTCATCGTCTGGATTGACAAAAACACTTTCACGACTGCGTTTGTGTCCTTCCACCGCACCTCCGATTCGCACGGCTGGCTTACGTACGGTGCGAATAAAGTCCAACATGCGTGCATCCCAATGCCGCAGGATGATCTCGCAACAGGGGTTCCTCGGTTCCTGAAGGGCAGCAGTCACAGAGAGGCGATACTGGGTGTGGTGTGCCGGGCGTGGCGACGTTACCAAGGCGGCTGACACGACCCGACCCGGCTTGAAATCAGCCCTTGGCGGTACAATTCCATTATTAATAACCATTATCATTTATTTAAAAAGTATTTTAGTCTCACCTTGGTTCTGCCTGGCAACGGCCAGTGAGTGACACGCGGCAAACGAAGCCGCAGCAGCAGCAGCACAAAACAACAGAAACAGTTTGCTCATTAAACTTTCACGGCCCGACAATTGACACGGGACACACCGAACCTGTCGGGCCGTGAAGCTGCTCATCGCACGGGGCGGGGGGGGCTGTTGGATGGGGTCCTTTTGACACCTCGTCTCACCTGCTGCGTCTCACCTGCTCGACTCACCTGCCCGCCCCTTCCTCGAGACAATGGGGGTGGGGGACCCAGCCCCCCCCCCCCCCCGTCCGGTGAAGTCGACTCGTCTGTCTCCTTTGTTAAGTTCCCCTGGGCGTGGTGGTGTTCGTGTTGCTACTGTGCGCTATTCTCCACACCCGCATTGAGTGGGATGCAGTTTTTTTTTAAAGAAACAAACTAAAAAAAATTGAGCGTCGCTTAATGACAAAGTTTTGCCTTTGGAAATTTAATTGACACTTTTTATTTTATTTCAACACAACCCACGACCTGTGCAGGGTACACCCACACACTTTGAATGGAGCGGCTCGCAGTGGTGAGCGGTGGTGAGCGCGAAAGTTGCGGACCACGGACGTGCGGTCAGGGGAGGCAGGGGGGCAATGGCTGAGCCAGGAAGTTTCAGGTAGAGGGGGGGGACAGCCCTCCAGCAATGAGAAATGATGGAGGAGTTGTTAGTGACGACTTGTCCTTGGTTTTCATTCGACACGTGTGCGGCGATGGCGCGGCCATCGATCGAGGGTGGAATTGGAACCGCGTCGTGTGATCGGCATCGCGCTCGCTGCAGCTGCTGACGCCTCCAGGGAAGTCGTGGGCTGGACACGCAACTGCGCACTATTCTGAGTCGCTTATAGCCGCTTTGCCCTTACTTATTGACAATTATGGACTCAGACTATTGTGCTATCATCTCATAGAATCCCTAGCACGTAGTAATATGCTACACAGTGGCAGTGGGGTCGCAAAATGCCGATGTATTACCAATAAACCCCAATGATCCGATCGATATTAGGTATTTTGATCGGATCATTGGGGGGGGGGGCATTTGCCACCCCCCCCCTCGTACGCAACAGGGACATGCGGCCAGGGAGGCAAAGCGTCACCCTGCATACCGACACCGTACGCCACCTCGTAGGGCATTGGAGACCCGATGACGACGGCTCATAGCACTCGCACAATGACGTCGCAGGCTGATGGGCATGCGTCAACAAGATGCATTTGTTTGGAAGTTGTTGTTGTTGCACGTGGAGGCGAACACGTGTGGCATGGCGCGCGCTCTCTCCTCCTTGCTCCGACCGCACGCTCGCCGCAGCGATGGACAGATCGATAACTACATAAATATTCTCGGTTCTTGCGGTAAAGTCACGTAGATAGAAAATTTAAATTAAAGCAAAAAAAAGCCCACGACGTTTCGATCGCAGCACGAGCGATCGAAACTTCGCGGGTTTTTTGCTTTTATTTTAATTTATTGTTAATTAAATCTACGCTTTTATTTTTTATTTCCTATCTGCGTGACTTTACCGAAAGAAGCGAGGAACACGAATTCATGCAGCCACGAAAGTTGTAGGTCGAAACTAAATAAATGACCACGCGCCCCACCGCTTCCTTTACTCGGAAAAGAAACAGAAAGGAAACCGATCAGCGGCCAGCCGGCACCTCGTGGCCATGAGTGACGTCCGCGCCGCGTGCCACGCACCACGTGGGCGAGGGGGGGGGCGAGGGGGGGNCGAGGGGGGGGNCGAGGGGGGGGCGAGGGGGGGCGAGGGGGTGGCCGGCCCCACCCCTCCCGCTGCGTGTTTGTGCGNAGTCCCCTGGGCGGCCCCCCCCCCCCCCCACCCCCCCCGCACCCCCCCACCCCACCCCCCCCCCCCCCCGCACCCCCCCCCACACCTACCCCCCCACAACCCCCACACCCCCCCACCCCCCCACACCCCNCACCCCCCACCCCCCCCCCACCCCCCCNACACCCCCACTCTCTACCCGGCTCCGTCATCGATGCCCGCTGTGGTCTCCCTTCTCGACACCCTCGCGTTCGTCGTCTATTGTGGAGAGTGGCTGGGGGGCGGGGGGGGGGCGGTGGGGGGGGCGGTGGGGGGCTTGACCGTCGCTGGGCGGTCTGGCCGCCGATTTATTTATTTATTTACTTGCGCGCCGAAGCGCGGCGATGCTCACACGGACACCGGGAAACAGGGAACAGGGAACGGGGAATGGGGAACGGGGAATGGGAACGAACGGGAACAGAAACAGGGAACGGGAAGGGGAACGGGAACGGGGACAGAGAACAGGAACGGGGAATGGGAACAAGGAACGGGGAACAGAGAACGGGAACGGGGAATGGGGAACAAGGAACGGGGAACAGAGAACAGGGAACGGGCACCACGTTCGCTTCACCGCGAGGAGGTGGCGAGCGCGCAGGCCTCTGGCGCGGCTTCGAGCCCTCCCCCCCCCCCNTCTGCCGCTGAAGGCAAACGAGTGGCCGAGCGCTGCGTGGTTAGAACTCGAGTCAGGTGTGGATCGCAATAATAAGAAGCCAGCCGGTAAATGCATCGGAAAAACAAACTGCGTCCGTGCCAGTCTCCCCGGGGGTGTTTGAGGTCGGTCTGACACCGAGGCTCCCTTATTGGATCGGCGTTGGCATTAATAAACCACCAGCGGTCTGCAGTGTAGACAAAGACCCCCACACACACCGTATAGCCTCAAGGTGCTGTTGGGGCAAGTGTTGTTGCGAGCAACTATTGTGGCCGACGCCCGGCCGCCTTTGTCTCCCTGTGATGATGTTCACACCGCACCGTGTACCGGGGCGAGGGGGAGGCCAGGGCCGCGTCGGGTGATAATCATCACCGAGGCTGGTGTGAGCGGGTGCTTAGCGCGGTGCGCTAACCGTTGCACCACCGCTCCTCTCACTGGCGCTTGGTGATGATCAGTTGTTTTGCTCCTCGTCATTTCACTTTCTTCTCGTTGCGAGTTTAGTTGCGGAGGGCCGGGTCGCTTCCCGCACTCGAACGACAACGGAGGGCGGCCTCGTTGGACGCCACCGTTGTCCCTCCATCGTCACCTCGGCGCTCTCCGCTTGCGTTGCTCCACTCACAGGATGGAGCGAGGCGTTTCGTTTGTTGTTGTTGTTGTTTCTTCTTCACCCCACGGTCTATTGTCAACTCTCAAGCGCGGTGCCCTTCCGCTCCTTCCGCCAGCGGGTGCCGCGAGCGGCGGTTGCAGGGGCCGCGCCTTTGCCGCCGCGTGGCCCAGCATATTTGGGCCTTAAAGGCGGGCCTGGTGGCCGTCAGGGTGGGACGGGGCAGACAATTAAAGTTTCAAATTGCCCCGGGGCCAATCTTTGGTCGATATAATTTCTAAACGAGTGTCAATGATGAAGGGAGTCACTAAATAAATAACTTTGATGCCGCCGCTCCACTTTGAGCTGTCGTGCGGGCGGCACGGCCCAGCGGAGGCGCGTCCGTAGCTTTGTTGCGGTTCTAATCCGGCAGGCCGCCCTGGGGCAAATGCCGCGGTTTGTTTGTGCATCAAACGTTAAAGATCCTCGCTACGTCGCTCGGAACGAGCCGGGGAAGACCGTCACGTGTGTGTCGGCGTCACGGCCAGAATTTTTTGTTTAGCCAAATTTGAAAAATCACGCAACAACAACAACAACAACAACGCGAACGGTGACACTTGATTGGGGGGGGGGGCTTCGAAGCAGCATTGCCAAAAATAAAACTCAGAAGACCCCCTCTCCCTCCCTATCCCCTCGGACTTGACGAGACTCTCCTGGGGTGAACTAAAGCGTAATCGTAATAATTACAATTAATCACGCGTCTGTGTCAATCCAGCTGCCTGCTTGCTGCTGCTGCTGCGACGTTATTGTCAAAGCAAACAGCGATCAGTTGCCAGCCCCGAGGGCAGGGCAACTGGGGGCCAGGCTGTGGCAGGTCTGGCTCGCCTCCTGCCGTCTCTGTGCCGGGGATCACTTTGCTCCGTCTGGCTTCTTGTCGATTTCCACGAGCTTGAGGGCGAGGCGCAGCTCGCGAGCGCCCGCCGGTCTGTTGCGAAGTTCTGAGCCCAGCGCGATGCGGCGCGAAATCATGCGCCAAATTCAATTAGGTCCCTGGCTTGTCTGGAATGGCTGAGCGCTCGTGCAAAGCTGGGGGGTGTTGCCAAAAGTGGGACAGACAGGCAGACAGGCAGACAGACAGGCAGACAGGCAGGCAGGCAGGCAAGCAGACAGACAGACAGAGGCAGGCAGACAGCCAGACAGGCAGACAGACAGGCAGGCAGGCAGCCAGACAGACAGATAGACAGCCAGACAGCCAGACAGACAGGCAGGCAGGTAGACAGACAGGCAGACAGGCAGGCAGGCAGGCGGACAGACAGACAGACAGACAGGCAGACAGCCAGACAGCCAGCCAGACAGACAGGCAGGCAGGCAGACAGACAGGCAGACAGTTGTCCAGTCGGGGGCCCGGGCGTGAGTCAGATATGCGCAAAGAAGGTGGAACGCTGAGGAGAGGCTTGCGGAGCCCCAATGCGGTTTCAGGAAAGGGCGGTCCTGCACAGATGCCATATTTTCTGTCCGTCTGCTACAGCAGAGGTGTAGGGAATTCCAACAAGACCTACATCTATGCTTTATTGACCTGGTCAAGGCCTATGATACCATCAGTAGGCGTGGGCTCTGGGTTGTTCTTCGTGCTTTCAGAGTCCCTGACCCTTGCTCACGATCATTAAGGACCTTCATGATTGTGCGCGGGCCCGGGTAAAACTATGTGGCCGGGAGTCGGAACCATTCCCTGTATACCTTGGAGTGCGACAAGGATGTCCTCTGGCTCCCACATTATTTAACATCTATTTCAACCACGTAGACCGTGAAGCCTTCAATAGCTTTACCGATAGAATTTCCATCTGGTACAGATATAATGGGAGGCTCATCGATGCCCGGGTGTGGTCAAGGGATGGCTCCCTAATGCTCAACCACGTTATGTATGCCGATGATCTGGTAAATGCTGTTCACTCAGGAGGAGGAGTTGGAGGCGCTGCTGCTGAACCTGGAGCTTTCCACTAAGAGGTGGGGCCTTACCATCAGCCCCACCAAAACGAAGCACCTGCCTGGGTAAATTGCACTATCGGACACCTCACCCCGACAACTCCCAATCGGTGATGGGGCAGTTGTGGAGAGAGTGGAGAGTTTCCCATACCTGGGCAGTGTGCTCATGATCGGCTCCAGTTTAACAGCGGAGGTCTCACTCCGAATCAGTCGAGCGGCAATATCTTTTCATCGGTTGCTTGACGCTGTTTGGAAGCAACCTGGTCTGTCGCTCCGCGAGAAGGTTCGGGTCTTCTCGGCCACACTCATTCCCAACGGAGGGCGGAGGAGCGACGCTCACAACAACGAGTGGAGCGCCAGGGGGCTAAAGCACAGCAATTTGGCACAGTAGAGGGCACAGGTGGTGCATCAGCCAGTCGTCTCAGTCAGTCGACCTGTGGCACCTGGGTTTGCCCCCCGTGACCTCCTGCCAGCGGGCGTTCGACACTTCACGTGGCCTCAAGGTGCACATGGCCTGGCACAAGCGTTGTGGTGATGCGCGTTGCACGCACGCCCGAGCGTGGCAGCGGATCTCTCCTTGGCAGACATTCAGAGCACAGCGCGATCATTGTGCTCGATGGCTTCGTCTCCAGTTTGGAACTCTCTCGCGCGCGTCGGGGCTTTTGCCCATTGCGGTTGGAAGCCTCGGCACTTGAAGTGGTTTTCACCAAATGGGAACGGCATGCCGCTTCAGCAGCAGCGGCACGCAATGTGCAGCGCAGGCCTGCGCAGGCCCGCGTGGCGGCGGCTCTCGATGCATTCCCGAAAGAGAGAGAGAGGAGTAGACTTTGACTTTTGAACAACTTTTATTGCCGCCAGCAGCAACAGCACTGGAGGCGATTCCGATATGAAATACACAAAGTCGCCATGCAGCACAAATAAAACAAACGCTATAAATCCACGCGCTGTGGCGCTAAATGCAACACAAAGAAAATCACGTGGTGGTGGTGGTGGTGGTCATCGCGCACGCCACGGTGACGAGCGAGCGCTTCAGAAGGTGAACACCACGAGGGTGTCGTCCACGCTGGTACAGAGAGGGGCTTGTCCGGCTCCCCAGCGCTCGAAGAAGACGCGCACATCACCGACATGTGTGTGGTACATGGCGTGCTCCAGCTGGAGCCGCGCCTTGAGCAGGCTCCTGAACACTGGAAGCAGCACAGAGCAGCCGTCAGTGTCACCTTGCAGCATCTTCTTCCTCGTTCTGTACACCGCCATCTTCGTAGAGAGAGAGGAGTAAAGAGAGAGAGAACGAAGTGGCGCAACAAAATCTGCAGCGGTGAAAGGAAAAGAACAATGCGTTCTGCGCGCACGTGTGTGTGTGTCTGTGTGTGTGTTGGTGTGTTGGTGTGTGTCAGTGTGTGTAGGGGGAGCGGTAGTGTAGCGGTTAGCGCGCTGCGCTACGAACCCGACGACCCGGATTCAATTCCCGCTCACGACCAACACCCAGTGACGATTATCTGAACCGGTCCTGGGCCTCCCCTAGGTCGACTCAGCATCAAATGAGTCACCCGGTGCGATGTGTGAGCATCGTCACTAAGGAGACAAAGGCGGACGGGCGTGGTGCTGGCCACCCACCCCGTGTGCCGTTTCGGCCTTCATAGGTGCTCGCTAACAGCACTTTCCCCGACAGTCTGTTAAGACCTTACGGGGGATCTTTGTCTTTGCCATCTCCGAATAAAATTCCCATGGCAAGAGCGCGTGTCCCTTGCCAGTCGTAAGGTGTTTACGGAACAGGAGTCGATGGAAGTGATAGCGATGTAGGCTTTCTCACGTAAAAAGCCTATCGTGAAAAGCAATTTCGATCCCATGCTCGATCCCATGCTCGACCCCATGTTCGACCCAATGCTCGACCCAATGCTCACACTGCCGCGTATTTCTCCGCGCCGATGCCGAGCGACGGATCGGTGCGGTGGTGGTGTGTGTCACTCCGGAACCTGCGTCTACGTGTGGACGTTGAATTTCTTTCACACCGTACGCAGCCAAACTTGCTAAGCGGAGGTGCCGGGAAAGGACAACAAACTAAACACAAAAATCAGTGCGAGAGAAAAATGAGTTTTCACTCGAGATGATGATTTAAAAGTGGCATCCTAATATCGGAAGGAAGAGCGTTCCAGACGGCCGCAGAGACGCATCTGAAAGCGCGCGATGCGGTGACCGCCGCCGTCTTTGTTCGACGGCCAAACAAACGCGGCTGCTGCTGCTCCTGCTGCTGCGAGGAGGATGCCGAGCAGAGCGTCACGTGACGATGGCTTGCAGCTTCCTTGACGAGATCAGCAGCGAGGTAGCTGCTACCGCGGTTCATGTGTGGCGAGCGCTTCGGGTGCGGAGCGTGGCCGCGTGGGGGGGGGGGGCGAAGGGCTCTGCTGGAACGTTTTGGGTTTTTATTTTGAATCTTTCAAAGTTGCCCGCCATCCGTGGATTTCGTTCGCCGAAAGCGCCTCCTCGTTCCATCGTTCTCGATTCGAGACAAAAACAACGACATCGTCGCGACAGAACGATAACGCAGAGGCCGGGGAGCCGCGGGTGGCAAACGACGCACAGCAGACACGCGCAAGGTGCACCTAGCCTGGTACAAAGCGCCGTGGTGGCGTCACCGCCACTTGAGTGGCGAATTGGCGGTTGTTGTTGGTGGTGGTGTTAGTGGTGAGTGTGGTGGTTGTGGTGATGGTATTGGTTGTGTTGTTTTTGTTGGTGGTGAGTGTGGTGGTGGTGTTGGTGGTGAGTGTGGTGGTGGTGGTGGATGTGGTGTTGGTGGTGGTGAGTGTCGTGGTTGTGGTGGTAGTTTTGGTTGTTGTTGTTGGTAGTGGTGGTGTTGGTGGTGGTGTTGGTGGTGGATGTGGTGGTTGTGGTGTTGGTGGTGATGAGTGTCGTGGTTGTGGTGGTAGTTTTGGTTGTTGTTGGTAGTGGTGTTGGTGGTGGTGAGTGTCGTGGTGGTAGTTTTGGTTGTTGTTGGTAGTGGTGTTGGTGGGTGTGAGTGTCGTGGTTGTGGTGGTAGTTTTGGTTGTTGTTGTTGTTGGTAGTGGTGGTGTTGGTGGTGGTGTTCTACTGAAGCAGTGTGGCCACGGCCACCAGCCCACCGCGTCACCGCGCGACGTGAAGCGAGCCAACTCGACTCGACAGCCGCCAGAAGCGATTCCCATGCCGGGCTGGGCCGGGCTGGGCCGGGCTGGGCCGGGCCGGGCCGGGCCGGGCTGGGCTGGGCTGGGCCGTGCCGGGCTGGGCCGGGCTGGGCTGGGCCGGGCCGGGCTGGGCTGTGCCGGGCTGGGCCGGGCCGGGCTGGGCTGGGCCGGGCTGGGCTGGGCTGGGCCGGGCCGGGCTGGGCCGGCGCGTATCGCGTGAGAGGGAGGCTTGGCAGAGGCAGGAGAGAGCGAGAGAGGGAGGGAGCGAGCGAGCCTGTGGTATTTGGCACAGAGCCCTGGGATGCCGTCCACGCACCCGCCCTCGCTGCAGCCCGCTCGGCACACCCAGCGCCCGGCTCCCTCCGCGTGAACACCGCCGCCGTCACGGGGACTCGGAGACTCGGAGGGGCGCGGGGCGAGCTGATCGCTGAGCAGGGGACGTCGGTAGCTTGGCTCGCACGAGCACACGGTCCGCCTGCATCGTCGTCGTTGTTTGTGGTGTGTGCCCGATGCGAAACTCGCGCAAAGCGAGCCGGGGTCGTCTCCATCCCCCCCCACTCCACCACCGCTCCCTCCTCGATGTCTCTCTCTTCTCTCTCTGATTTACGATCAGAGGAAACAAGAAGATGCTCGGTGTAGTCGGCACTTTGCTTCGTTCATCATTTCGGTTTTTGTTTTTTTTCAATGCTTTGCTTTATGTGCCCCCCTCCCGTTTAAATGAAAGATTGCAAGCTCTGCTCCTTCTTCTTAACCCATTCCCTCTCTCTACCCCCCNTCTCTCTCTACCCCCTCTCTCCCTACTCATGTCTATTCCACCCTGTTTTTATGTACATATCTTTTACTACGACAAGTGCTGCATCTGCACCCAGCCCTCCTCTCTCTCCGTCCTCTCTGTCACCACCGAAATGCGCACTCAGCCCCCCCCCCGCTCGCTCAGAGTGCTGCGTTGTATGCGCGATGGGAACTCCTGCGCCTCCCTGCGTCCAGTCAGCCAGCCAGCCAGCAAAACTTTTTTCGTTACTAATACAGCAGCCCGCACGTGGTAGGCCGGCCGTCCAGTCAGCCAGCCAGCAAAACGTTGTCTCTGATATAGTTTGAAAGGGCAGATTTTGGTAGCCGGGAGAGGGACGCGGATTAGGTGATCCGCTCGGATTGGGTGAACAATCGCGTCGATTGTGAACGCGAAACCTCCAGCCCGGCTTTGCGTTCAGGGGCAGAGCCGGGAGGGGTGGGGGGGGGGCCGTTGGTGAACCCCCCCCCCCTTCATCTCGAGACCCAGACGTTGGTATTTTATTGATAATTACCACACAAGAAAGTGCATTGTTTGTTTTATTATTAGTTTATAGGGCCCTATTAAAAATAAAACGCTTGACATTTTGGGTTCTCCGCCCTCCACCCAGGCCTTGGGAAGATTCTCGATCCGTCTGTCCCTCGATATATACACAAAGCCAAAGATCCCCGTGTAGCCTCTAACAGGCTGGAGGGGCAAGTGCTGTTAGCGAGCACCTATGAAGGTTGGCACGGCACACGAGGGGGGTGGGTGGCCAACACCACGCCCGGCCGCCTTTGTCTCCCCAGTGACGATGCTTACGACACAACGCACCGGGTGACTCATTTGAGGCTGAGTCGACCTAGGGGAGGCCCAGGACCGGTTCAGATAATCGTTACCGGTGTTGGCCGTGAGTGGGAATCGAACCCGGGTCGCCGGGTTCGTAGCGCAGCGTAGCGCTACCGCTCCCTATATACACACACACGCGAAGATATGTTTCAACCAACTAATGAGTTGTTAAATCTTGATTTTAAGCTTTCGTGACTGCAGGAATCCATACTCTTTGGTTCTGTCGGTAAAGTCACCCAAATAACCAACGAGTGCTGAGTTGTTTACTATACACGTGGGGGGGGGGGGNAAACAACGCACCCGGAGACATCGAACGTGAAAGGGGGCAACACTCGATCCCGTCACACGCGTAAGGGACAGGGCACGTGCTGCTAGCCATGGGGACCCGTGCCGCGTGCGCCTCCCGTGATTACGGAGCTGCGTGTCCAGCCCCTTCTCGTGTCGTGCGCGGACCGCGAGGGAGAGGGGGACATTGACATCCCACGTGGTGGTGGTGGTTGTTGTTGTTGTTTTTATTTGTTACGAGACTCGCGCGTGATGCTGCTGCTGCTGGTGGTGATGCTGGTGGTGGTGGTGCTGGTGGTGCTGCTGGTGGTGGTGGTGCTGGTGGTGGTGCTGCTGGTGGTGATGCTGGTGGTGGTGGTGCTGGTGGTGCTGCTGGGTGTGATGTTGGTGGTGCTGGTGTTGGTGGTGCTGCTGGTGGTGATGCTGGTGGTGGTGGTGCTGGTGGTGCTGCTGGTGGTGGTGGTGCTGGTGGTGGTGCTGCTGCTGGTGGTGGTGGTGATGCTGGTGGTGCTGGTGTGGTGGTGATGCTGGTGGTGGTGGTGCTGGTGTTGGTGGTGGTGCTGGTGGTGGTGCTGGTGGTGGTGGTGCTGGTGGTGCTGGTGGTGGTGCTGGTGGTGGTGCTGCTGCTGGTGGTGATGTGTGCTGGTGGTGGTGGTGCTGGTGGTGCTGCTGGTGGTGCTGGTGATGCTGGTGGTGTGGTGGTGCTGGTGGTGGTGCTGGTGGTGCTGGTGGTGCTGGTGCTGGTGGTGTTGGTGATGGTGGTGGTGCTGGTGGTGCTGGTGGTGGTGCTGCTGGTGGTGCTGCTGGTGCTGCTGGTGGTGTTGGTGATGGTGGTGGTGCTGGTGGTGGTGATGGTGGTGCTGGTGGTGCTGCTGGTGGTGCTGGTGTGGTGGTGCTGCTGCTGTGGTGCTGTGGTGCTGGTGGTGGTGCTGGTGGTGGTGCTGGTGGTGCTACTGGTGCTGGTGGTGGTGTGCTGGTGGTGGTGCTGGCAAGGATTATTCAACATCGCCTTGCTAGGCACGCTGAGGAGGGGCTTGCAGAGCCCCAATGCGGTTTCAGGAAAGGACGGTCCTGCACAGATGCCATATTTTCTGTCCGTCTGCTACAGCAGAGATGTAGGGAATTCCAACAAGACCTACATCTCTGCTTTATTGACCTGGTCAAGGCCTATGATACCATCTCTGGGTTGTTCTTCGTGCTTTCGGAGTCCCTGACCCTCTGCTCACGATCATTAAGGATCTTCATGATGGTGAGCGGGCCCGGGTAAAACTACGTGGCGGGAGTCGGAGCCTTTCCCTGTACACCTTGGGTGCGACAGGGATGTCCTCTGGCTCCCACATTATTTAACATCTATTTTGACCGCTTTGTTCGTGAAGCCTTCAATAGCTGTACTGGGGAATTTCCATTTGGTACAGATATAATTGGAGGCTGATCGATGCCCGGGTGCGATCAAGGGATGGCTCCCTATTAGTCAACCACGTTATGTATGCCGATTATTTGGTAATAGCTGCTCATTCAGAGGAGGAGTTGGAGACGCTGCTGCTGAGACTGGAGCGTGCCACTAAGAGGTGGGCCTTACCATCAGCCCCACCAAAACTAAGCACCTGCCTGGGTATTTTGTACTATCGGACACTCCACCCCACAACTCCCAATCGGTGATGGGGCAGTAGTGGTGAGAGTGGAGAGTTTCCCATACCTGGGCACTGTGCTTATGACCGGCTCCAGTTTAACAGCGGAGGTCTCACTCCGAATCAGTCGAGCGGCAATATCTTTTCATCGGTTGCGTAACGCTGTGTGGAAGCTACCTGGTCTGTCGCTCCGCACGAAGCTTCAGGTATTCTCGGCCACAGTCATTCCATCCCTTCTCTATGCTTGCGAAACGTGGACCCCCTAATGGAGCATCTTCGCCGGTTGGAAACATTTACGCTGGCCTGCCTACGATCCACCCTGGATTTAACCAGGCTGGATTGTGCGATGAGCTCACAAATCCTTGAAAGATCTGGGCAAAGTCCATCGGTGAGCTCCTCCGGCAGGCAAGGCTGCGTTGGCTGGGTCATGTAGCCTGCATGCCCAGCCACAACATGCCTAAACAGCTTTTGTTCGGCCGGATCGAGGGGGCTAAACAGGCGCGGCACGGGCTGGAGAAGAGATGGAGTGATGTGGTACAGGAGGACGTGGAGCTGAGTGGACTTGCCGATGACTGGTACCAGCGGTGTCAAGATCGGCCTCTGTGGAGGAGCCGTGAAGGACGCTACTGGGCAGTTGGAGGCAGTCGCCCTCCAACAACAACGGAGGGCAGAGGAGCGACGCTCACAACGAGCGGAGCGCCGGGTGGCTAAAGCACAGCAAGTTGGTACAGATGGTGCATCAGCCAGTCATCTTCATCTTGGTCATCTCGGTCAGTCGACCCGTGGCACCTTGGTCTGCCCGTGACCTCCTGCCAGCGGGCGTTCGACACTTCACGTGGCCTCAAGGTGCACTTGGCCTGGCACAAGCGTCGTGGTGACGTCACCGCCACTTAGTGGCGAATGGCGGTTGTTGCTGGTGGTGCTGGTGGTGGTGCTGCTGCTGTGGTGTGGTGCTGCTGTGGTGTGCTGCTGGTGGTGGTGGTGGTGTGGTGGTGGTGCTGGTGCTGGTGGTGGTGCTGGTGGTGTGGTGCTGGTGGTGGTGGTGGCGCTGCGCTTGGGGCTTTTGACAGCCGGCGGGATAATCCGCCCGGAGCGTCCCACGTGAACGACGCACCACGAAGCGCGCGGCCCTTGGGACTGGGACGACGAAGGAGACGAAGGAAGAAGAATGAGAAGGAAGAGGAGAAACCCAGAGTACACACTTGCCGACGTTTCGGGCAATTGCCCTTCAATAATCCGGTTCGTAATCCGGGGTTGGTAAACTGTGTTTGTGTTTACGCCGAACCCGTAACCGTGTGCTAGTAAACCGGTAATAACCGGTTAATTCCGGTTCTGCCGGCTGTTTAACTGCGAAACAACGGCAGCTGCCACATGGGTGGCGGTGGTGACGAGCAGCAGCAGCAGCAGCAGCATTGGACTCGCAATGCTGAGGTCCGACGGTTCGATCCCAGCTCCAGGCGCGGCAGTTGATAAGACGGCCATTATGACTCTCCNACAAACGTGGTGCTCATTTTACCGATCCCGGAGGGATGATGATGATGGTCACTGCCCTAAACGTCGCGTGCCATGCGCTGTGCCTCCTTGTAAGGCCGTGGAGCGGTGGTGTTCGTGACACTGACCGTGGTTTAAATAACCGTGATGTCAAATAAAACCCAACGCCGTGCTACGCGCCGCATGCTTCTCTCACAGCGGACGTTAAAGACCCGTGACGGCATTTGGCGAGAGTAATGGGCCCACAAGATCCGAGAAAGAGAGAGGGAGAAAGATCGCACCGCAAAAATCGCTCGACTGTGATAACGCGCACAGCAAGAGCGGTAAGCACTCGCCCCCTACCGCCGCAGACTTCAGGTCAGTACGAGGTTGTGAGCCCTGTGAGCCACGCGGCTCTTGACTCGGGTGCAACCGCAACAAACAAAACAGGAACAAGAAATATCTTACAATAACAATAATAATAGGTTTTTTTTTACCTTTTTTCTGGCAACAAAACTGAAACCTTTTTACGAGGAATCATCATGTGTGCATTAGCCACAATACTCGTGGTCAAAATACAAACAATAAACACACTTTCGTGACTGCAGGGATTCATCTTCTTGGTTCTTTCGGTAAAGTCACGTAGAAGGGAAATAATAAAATAATAAAAAAAACATAATAAATATAATAAAATAACATAATAATATAATAAATATATAATAAAATATTGTTTATTATGTTTTATTTTATTACTTTATTATTTCCCTTCTACGTGACTTTACCGAAAGAACCAAGAAGAAAATAANCACACTGATAATGTATTGGCATTGACCTTGAAACTGATTGGTCCACACCAGAGACGGCTTTCTTTTGAGCCTCGTCTCAAACGGAGCTCGACATTTTAAAGTGACGACGCGCAACAGAAAAATCCAGGAACAAAACCAGCAAAGTCCTCCGCAGGAACTCCCCTCCTCCCAGCATGGTCTCAACCCCGGGGTGCGTGAACTCGAACGGAATAAAAACACATTCCTGCGGAGGGAGCTGGTAGGAACGTGGGTTGCTCGGTCAATGGCCAGGGTCAACGGGGCGTGGTGTATTCCGCAAATATGCCCGACTGTGAGGGCGGGCACAAGCCGCGTGAGTAGGTTAAACGTTGAGTTTTATAAGGGCACCACGGGGTGACCAGCCCTCCCACCCTGCCCTCCCACCCACCGCCCCTCCACCCCCACCAGCCCCCCCACCCAACCTCCCTCCCACCCCCCACCCAGCCCTCCCACCCACCCAGCCCCTCCCCCCCACCCAGCCCACCCTCCCACCCCCACCCAGCCCACCCTCCCACCCACCCCTTCCCCCCTCCTCCCTCCCACCCAGCCCCTCCCTGCACGACGGACACAACAATCCCCTGTGGGCTGGTGTAACCAGGAGGTTCCTACCATTATGAACTCGGTCTCGCCGAAGGAGTTGAATGCGGTCTCGTCACGCCGGGACGAACCGCGTGACCCCCCCCCCCCCGCCGCAGGCCATCGAGGGCGTTCAGAGTGTAGCACGCCATGCCCCCCTCCTCCCTCCCTCCGTCTGTGCCCGCAGATCTAACTGGTTCAGCGCACGAAGCGACGCAGTGAAAGTGTGCAGCAGATACGAAGCGTTATCCTCCTCCTTCAATGCGTGGAAGTCAAAGAATCGTGACGTATTCCATCCTACTTGCTAATCTGGGCTCTTATGCGCTACGGAAGCTCATTAACTTTGCACTAGAATCCAACTAGCTAATCTAAGTTCATTCCCTTTAACATGGCACGCTATTATTACCTTAAACTTATATAAACTCTTTGCTGGTAACAGCTTCAATCTTGATTTGAAGCTTTCGTGACTGCAGGGATTCGTATTCTTGGTACTTTCGGTAAAGTCCCGTCGTTATATTTATTTTATAACTACGAACCAAGAGGTTGGTAACAGCTTATCTCACTAGGCAGCAGACATCGCAGCCGTCGCGATTCTCACCTGAAGACGAGCGCTTGTGTTGCGTTCGAAACGTCGTGATTTATTTTATTGTATTTCTACCTCCGTGACTTTGCCGAAAGACCCACAGAGAAAGCTGTGACGGCGTTGGCAAGAGGAGGAGGCCACCGTGGAACTGGCCCGCGTCACGGTCTGCCAAATATGCCATTGGTTCCAGGGTTATTGTTACTGCTAGTTCAGCACTAACCGGTGGTGTGTCGGAGAGTTGAACCCGCAACATTCAGTAACGAATTGGCACGTTCTGTTTACGTGACAAACCTTACCAATTGTCTGTGGTCGGGTGGTGGCGAGGTTTAACGACACATTATATTTGCGCGATCTAACTAACAAAAATAAATTTGGTTCTTTCGGTAAAGTCACGTAGTTAGAAAAATGTCTAAAATATATTTAATATTTTATTTTATTTCTAATTACTTTAAAGAATTTTAAATATATTTTTATTTTATTTTATTTCTAATTACGACTTTAAATATTTTATTTATTTATTATTAATTTTATACCTGACTTTACCAAAAAACCAAGAATATGAATCCTGCAGTCACGAAAGCTTCAAATCACAACAACAAGTTCCCTATTACCGCCTTTCAGGACCCTCCTGACAAACCAAAAACACCGAGTTTGAATTGAGATTTTCCTGGCACAAGCGACCCGCGTAAGAAGGGGCAATTCAACGGGGGGGGGGGGGGGCAACCCCCGCGAATTCTTAAGTTTGCCCCCCCCCCAAATCCCCCAACAAAACAAATAAATAAATGAGGCCCTTTGAAAGTTGTTTTTATTTTTCTACCCCCCCCCTCTCTCTCTGCCCCTCTCTCTCTATTTAAGCCTCGAACAGAGGCGTTGTTTCTCGTGTGCCTATGTGTGCGTCTCTCTCTGTTGTCTCTGTGTTGCCTCTCTCTGCGTGTCTGTGTGTCTATGTTGTGTGTCTCTCTCTCTGTGTGTCTATGTGTTGTCTCTCTGTGTGTCTCTGTGTGTGTTCTCTCTCTGCTTGTGTGTGTCTGTGTGTCTATGTGTTGTCTCTCTCTGTGTCTATGTGTTTCTCTCTCTGCTTGTCTCTGTGTGAGTCTCTCTGTTGTGTGTGTTATTCTCTCTCTGCTTGTGTGTCTGTCTGTGTGTCTATGTGTTTGTCTCTCTGTTTGTCTCTGTGTGTGTCTCTCTCTCTCTTTCTGTGTCTATGTGTTAGCGCTCTCAGCTTGTCTGGCGCATCAGCGAGTTCTGTGTGTCGACCNGTGGCACTCTGTGTTCTGTGTGTCAAGGTGTGTGGGCGTCTCTCACCGCTTGTGGCTGGCTGTTGTTGTGTCTCTGTGTTCTCTCTCTGCTTGTCTCCGTGTGAGTCTCTCTGTCTCTGTGTTATCTTTCTCTGCTTGTGTGTATGTCTGTGTTGTGTGTCTCTGTGTTGTGTTCTCTCTCTGTATCTCTGTGTGAGTCTCTCTGTCTGTGTTCTCTCTCTGCTTGTGTGTCTGTCTGTGTGTCTATGTGTGTGTCTCTCTGTGTGTCTCTGTGTTTCTCTCTCTGTGTGCCTGTGTGTGTTCTCTCTCTGTGTGTCTATGTGTGTTCTCTCTCTGCTTAGTGTCTGTCTGTGTGTCTCCGTGTCTCTCTCTCAAATTTAGCAATCTTTGGAAGAACGTAATCAACCAGGTGGGGTGTTGACTGTTGTGTTAGCCGACTCTGTGTTGTATTGCATTACATTTCTAAGATTACTAGTTTTTTTTCTCTATTTGTACCTGATGATGATTGCTTGTGTTGCAATCGAAATGTCGTATGCTAGTATTTAATTTACTTTTTCTTTCTACGTGACTTTACCGAAAGAACCAAAGAGTATTCCCGCAGTCACGGAAAGCTCCAAATCAAGTTTGTTTTAACTGAGCCGCGGAATTTGAGACCAAAAAAATAGTTAAAACCTCCTCTGTTGTTAGACGACAACACGAGTCAGTGGATGAGAAGAAAGGTCACTGACGGGGTTGTTGTTGTTGTATTGATGTAATTACATTCCGCTTACAAAGGAATGCGCTGCCCCAGCCGTGTTTCAAAGGGGAGTTGCCTCCTCTCGGCTTGCAATCCAGAGGGTCGCCGGGTCGATCCCACCACTCCCAGGCCGATGGTGAAGCAATGGCAGGGGAGGCCGTCATTCTAACATTCAAATATGCTCAAAATGTCCCCCCCCCTATTGGTAAAAATAGATTTCTGTTGAGATGATTGTGGTTATGGTTGTACTTTATTAATCCCTAAACTCTGCCATTGCATACAATGAAACAAGAAAAGGTAAAAAAGAAAAAACAGCAATGTAATACAATACACTATTAGACATTATTGTAAATAAAATGCATCCTATGTGTTAGTGAATTTTATTTTAGGCAGGAAATTTTTTTCAAATTTTGCTTTTTTTTGGGGGGGGGGGGGGCCCCCTGACCCCCTGGAAGATTTGGTCCCCCCAATGTTGACTCCATGGTTACGTCCTTGAGGCAGGGCAAGTTTCTTAGACCCACCTCGCTCCCTCTGCCCACTCAGCAGTAGGTCAGTCACAGACACGGCGATGGGCATGTTCCAAGTTGGTTTTGTGTAAGCAGGGTTGTGTAGAGGCCGGGATCAGAGGTCTCTTTCGCTCGAGCAGCGGCTCTGAATGTTTACTGCAGCCCTGCACCCCGTTGGGTCTCTCTTGACTTAAAGCTTTCGTGACTGCAGGAATCCATATTCTTTGGGTCTTTCGCTAAAGTCACGTAGATAGGTTGAAAATTAATCATTGGTTCTTCATCGTAAAAAAAAAAAANTGTCAATAAACGCATACTTAATTTGTGTTTCGAAGATTTACCTCCTTAAACAAAAACCTGCCCACGTCTCGCACCACCAGGGGGTGCGTGATCTCCAGGTTCAGCGCCGACTTCGCTCGGGTAGCCTGTGGCGTGCGTGCGCCTCCTGCCGGTAGGGGTAGCGACGATTGCTGCTGTGCGTGTCTGGCTTAGGGGCCCCCCAGTGGCAGCTGTCCCTGTGCATCAGTCTGCTGCCAGTTGGAGGGGCGCCGATGATGATGACGCCGCCGCCGCTGCTGTGTGTGTGTGTGATCCCAATGGAACGAATTTTTTGCAGTAAGATTTTTGCGAATTTGGCAAATGTTCAGCCTCGACGGCGACGACACGGCACGGCCCTCCCCTTGCTAACGACGGCGCGTAGCTCCGAGTATTATGATTATTGTTATCAAGGCGGCTATTGAACCCACGGTGATGTATCCAGTGGAGGAGGGGTCCGCTGGGATTGAACCGGCAGGTCACGTGCGGGTGGGTAGAGGGCAGGAATGGAGGAGGAGACCCACAGCCCCCACGAGGCTAGTGCCACGTGCCTGCCGGCAGCAGGGACGCGAGCGGCTGCGCCTCTCTCGACCCGATCACGGTCCTAGTCATACTTCATCGTTCACTTTCATCATGCGATGATTCCAATGTGGGAGCGGCAGTGGCAACAGTCAGCGGACGTTCCACACATCGCGGGTCCCAATATCTGTGGGGGTCACATCTCGCCACGGTGGCTAGGAGATGTTAACTACCTCGCCTGGTTTACGGGAGGTCGTGGGTTCTATTCCGACCCTGACGATGCCTGCTGCTGTATATTTGGAGTTTGTGTGTCTCTCATCATCATCACGGTGGCTAGGAGATGCTAACTACCTCGCCTGGTATACGGGAGGTCGTGGGTTCTATTCCGACACTGACGATGCCTGCTGCTGTATATTTGGAGTCTGCGTCTCTTTCATCATCACCGCGGTGGCTATGAGATGTTAACTACCTCGTCTGGTGTACGGCAGGTCGTGGGTTCTATCCCGACCCTGACGATGCCTGCTGTTGTATATTTTCGCCAGGCCGGAGCCTGTTGGCCCATCAATCGACCCTCATCTCCCGACTCCCTGGCAACACCTCCAACGTGCACAGCTGGTCGACCCCGTTTGCACCCGCTTAGCCCCTTGCAACTGGCGGTTTGTCCGTGCAACCTCATGTGGCACACGCTCACCTGTTTGCCCTCAGTTGCCCTGTGCGCGCCGCGTATTTCACTCCTCTACACATAGAGACCCATAGAGATAGAGACTCGTCGAGATACACAGAGACCCACCGAGACATATAAAGACCCATAGATACACAGAGACCCACAGAGATACATAGAGACCCACAGAGATACACAGAGACCCATAGATACACAGAGACCCATAGAGACCCATAGATATACACAGAGACCCACAGAGAGATACATAGAGATAACTGAAAGACCAGCCACAGCAGTGCCAACGTCACAACCCAGGCTACGGATCGCAGAGCGAACCCGCTGTGGCAGTCTGCGCCCCTTCAACGGAAGAGGATGAGGAACAGCGACACGACACAAAGTCTCTCTCTGCTGTGGACAGCAGCAGCGCCTCCACATTGAGTCCGAATATTTTATTTAGACGACAGGAGGAGGAATCCGATGAGCTATGAAGCTCTTTGTTGCACAGATGGTCTCGTAGGGGGCAGGGGTGCGCGATAATAAATAAATAAAACTCCTCTTCACTAGCGCGCAAACCCGAGCGGCGGCGAGATGCGTGTTCGACAAAACCCTCGGGTTTCTCTTTGGCTGCTCGTCCAGGTCGAGAAGGTCAGCGGGGTTGGTGACGGTCGCTAGCCAAAATTACAGCTCGCAACAACAACAACCACCACTGCGACCTACAACAACACTTACCAATACCACTACAGCTACACTTACAACCACCACCACCACGACAGCAACACTTACAACCACAGCAGCGATCCACAACTGCAGCATCAGACCACAACAACAACAATTGTCACAACAACAACAACAACCACCATCGCAGGAATAGCTCCAACCGCACTCGCAACCACCAACCGATGCTAAAGAGCAAAGCTACGACTACAGCCTACCCATAGCAACAAGCAACCACAACCACCACAGCAGCCAACAACAACAACATATCACCGTAGCAACGGTGACTACAGCCACAGAAGCAGCAGCGAGCGCAGCCTCATTTGAGTCGGTGGGTGGTCTCAACGACGAATCCGACCACACGTTACGCTCTACCGAGCTGGTGGTCTCGACAAGGCTGACGGTTTTTGTTACATGCACTGCGCTGGTGTGTGTTGTTGAATTCAGCAGCTGCCACAATCACGCCCAACCACGGTCCGCCACAACCACAACCGCAACATTAACCCGCTGCGGCGGTATCGCGATCTCCGTCGTGGTGACCGCGCCGTCCGGAGCCGGCGGGCCAGAGTCTGCGGGCCTCGCGGGTCGCCCCAGCTCCGTCGTGCGGTGGCGGCGGCGGTACACGGCTCTGCAGCGCGGCCCAAACCGCCGCGGCGGCGGCATTGTCATCGCTACGGTGCGCCGCTGGGCCGCGCGGACTCTGGAACTTCGCTCCGCCGTCGCCGCCGAGTTCGCGCCGCCGACGCCGCTACGGTGCCTGGCCATGCGCGCCATCTCCACGTGGAGCACGGCGATGCAGCCGGTGGCGGAGGAGCCCGGGGCAGGACCGACGCGGCCGGCGGCGACGGCGGCGCGGCGCGGCGGAGCGGCGTGCACGCGCCGGTTGCACACACGCGGGAAGGCCGTGCGGAAGAGCTTGCGGAAGGAGCCGCCCATGAAGGCGTAGACGATGGGGTTGAGCGCCGAGTTGGCGTACGACATGCAGTGCGCCCAGATCTTCAGCTTGTAGGTACCGTAGCTGTGCGAGAACGTCGGTGCCAAGGCCTGAGGGGGGGGAACCCAGAGAGCCGCGGGGGTTGATCGTCTCGAGCGACGTGCGCCACGTCGCGGTCGCGATCTTTATTCACGCCCGGAGGGATCCGACGAGCTGTAAAGCTCCTGATTTGAAGTTTCGTGACTGCCGGAATCCATACTCTTTGGTTCTTTCGGTAAAGTCACGTGGGTATAAAATTTAATAAATCACGACGTTTCGATCGCAACACAAGCGGTCGTCCTCAGGCGGAAACAATATATCCAGCAGTGGAACGCTGAACCAGCGAGAGAGCAGCTACAACAACAAGAGGTTATTATATATGTGGTGATGGGCAAGGAGGCGGGGTCTGAGCTCGAAAGGAATTCAACCCCGGACGCAAGCACGTCCGTTGCGCTAATGGGGGAGATTGGGAGAGAGGGATTAGGGAGGGAGATTAGCATGAATGAGCATCCATCCCGCTTCAGAGGATCATGCCCGCATATGCGCACAACGGCAGTGTTAATGAGAGATTAGCACCATGAGAGTGCACTCCAAAGGACATGTGAGAGATCTAAGAGAGAGGCATAGAGAGAGAGAGACACCGAGAGTCGGAAATAACAGCTGACATAGGCAGGTAGGATGGAAACATCACAGTCAGCTAATACTTTACCTGGTTAATAACGTCCTTCCAATGACTGCTNAGTTTTACCCATCTTCTCGGTTGAAGTGTCTGTGTTTATATATCTGGATGGCTTCATGAATACATCTCTGATGGTAGCCGGTAGGTTTGCAGAGAACCTCCGTCTCAGAAAAATCAATTTCGTGTGAGCCCACAGCGTTAAAACAATGATCGGCAATGGCAGAGGTATTGGTCCTACCGTGTTTCAAATCTGCCTTGTGTTTACGAACGCGGTCTGAGACATGTCGCTTAGTTTCCCCAATGTAACTGCTGCCGCAACCACAACTCAGTTTGTAGACACCGGGGTATTGCATGCAGGAATCACATCCTTTACAGATGGGATTAAATCACGGATTTTGTGTACTGTGTTGAAACGAACCTGGATCTTGTGTTTGTTTAAAATTTTGGAAATCTTTTTGGTAACCCTGCTATGTACGGTAAAGTGATGGTTTTGGTGGATCCTCAGAAGGTTGTCTCCGCATGGCTGGGGAGACAGCTTTGCGGATTGTACAGTCCGAGTATCTGTTCACCCTGAGGCTTGGTGTACTGCTCCAACTCACTGGCTAGGTGGTGCTGGTCGGAGATGCAACGGGCCCTGTGGTGGAGTGTTTTGATGAGGGAATTATTCGTCTCGTGATGGCGCCAACAGCAGCGGGGCCGGGGGTAAAATAAAATGGGGGGGGGGGTGTGGGTGAGGATGTGTGTGGTGGGTGGGTGGGGTGTGTGGGTGGGTGGGTGGGGGTGTGTGGGTGGTTGGGGGTGTATGTGCATGAGGGGTGGACAGTCCTCTACTGCCAAACAACAGGGAGTGGCTCTTCATCTGAGCAAAAGAATGAAGGGGCGTGGGAGCGTGGCGGTGAGGTGTGGGAAGCGGTAAGCCCCAGACTACTTTGGGCTCGCCTTCCCAACAACCGGAGGCGAGGAGTGGTGGTCGTGGTTACTTATGCCCCCACTGAAGACAAACATCCGTGGAGGGATGCAGGCAAGGCCGATGAGTCAGATGGCTTCTATGACCTTCTGTCACAGGTGTTAGCTAAAATGGCCCCTGTTGGGCGACTTCAATGCCCGAGTTGGTCATTTTTCATCGGTTGCGTAATGCTGTGTGGAAGCTATCTGGTCTGTTGCTCCGCATGAAGCTTCAGGTCTGCTCGGCCATGGTCATTCAATCCCTTCTATATGCTTGCAAAACGTAGACTACCCTAATGGAACATCTGGGTTTAACCAGGCTGGATTGTGTGAGGAGCTCACAAATCCTTGAAAGATCTGGACAAAGTCCCATCGGTGAGCTCTGGCAGGCAAGGCTGCGTTGGCTGGGTCATGTAGCCCGCATGCCCAGCCACCACATGCCTAAACAGCTTTTGTTCGGCCTGATAGAGGGGGCTAAATGGGCGTGGCATGGGCTAGAGAAGAGTGGACTTGCCATGACTGGTAGCAGCGATGTCAACATCGGCCTCTGTGGAGGAGGCTCGTGAAGGACGCTACTGGGCAGTTGGAGGCAGTCCCCCTCGAACAATAACGGAGGGCGGAGGAGCAACGCTCACAACAAAGAGCGGAGCGCCGGGTGGCTAAAGCACAGCAAGTTGGCACAGTAGGAGGCACAGGTGGTGCATTAGCCAGTCATCTCGGTCATCTCGGTGAGTCGACCCGTGGTACCTGGGTCTGCCCCGTGACCTCCTGCCAGCGGCGTTCGACACTTCACGTGGCCTCAACGTGCACATAGCCTGGCACTAGCGTCGTGGTGACGTCACCGCCACTTAGTGGCAAATGGCGGTTGTTGTTGTGTGGGTGGGTGTGTGGGTGAGGGTGTGAGTGGTTGTGTGGGTGGATGATGGTGTGTGTGTGGGTGCGTCACGGGAGGGAGCGCGTCACCTGGTAGAGGATGAGGATCTGGATGGGGCCCCAGCAGATGGCGAACAGCGCCACGATGACGACGACCATGCGGGACACGGCGGCGTGCACCGCCCGCGAGCGCTCCGACACCAGCTGCCCCTGGCGCGCACGGACCCAGCGGGCGGCGAGGGGGACGGGACAACCGCGGTCAGGGCACGACCCTCACTCCACATCCCTCCGCCCCCCTCCCACCCCCGGGGTGACGGCTTTGCCGAGGTCTCACGCAGAAGAGGGAGGGGGGGGCACATATATGTCTGTGGACTTCTTTCGCACCGTACGTAGCCAACCGCGCCAATCGGAGACGCGGGGGGAAGGCCAACAAACTGAACGCAAAAGGCGGCTCCGTCCCGTCGCCTCCCACCTGGTAGTTGTTGTCGACGGGCTGCACGACGGGGCGGCCGATGCGGTTGAGCATGAATCCGTAGCTGAGGCAGATGGTGAGCAGGGGCAGCAGGTAGGTGAGCGCGAAGGTGTAGAGGAGGAACGCCACGCGGCGGCCCTCCGACAGGAAGCTCTCCACGCAGTAGGTCCGGGGGCCGTACCAGAAGCCCTCCTCCACCCGGTGGTGCAGGGCCACGGGAAGCGAGACCACGAACGACCCTGCGGGGGCGGAGTGGGGGGGGGGGACACGGGGAGGGAGACAGGGAGGGATCAGATCGCGTTAAGTACGACGATTGCTTGTGTTGCGATCGAAACGTCGTAGTTTTTTGTTTTGTTATTTTCTTTGATCTTGTCTACGTGACTTTACCGATGGTGACTTTACCGATGGTGACGCATTTATATTCACGCGATCTAACCCCAACAACAACCTTTATCCTTTACTATGGATTCTATTGGCGGCCGCCATCCCACCTGGCCACGACGATGCGGCTGCGTTGGCTGCAGTGGTGCAACAGCGCAGTGAACAAAGCGACCCCATCAGCACGTTCCGTGTCAACACCACTGCGCGTCGCCTCGAGAGCAATTACATATGTAATAGGCGACGTTTCAGGCAACGGCCCTTTTATCATCGCACGTTTCTCTACGTATCGAGATGCTAATTCGGCCATTTTTAAATGTGGCAGGTGACCGGAGCTTGCCCCGACAGTACGTGGCGGCTATCCGGGAAAATCTTTGTCTAGATCAGTGGCCGCTCTACATCATCTCCCTAGAGCCGTGGGTGGCCTTGAGCATCGTGAAACGCGCCACGTGGGCACCCGCCGCCCACGTGGGCACACCTCCCNGCCCACGTGGGCACACCTCTCGCCCACGTGGGCACACCTCCCCGCCCACGTGGGCATCTCCCACGTGGGCCCCACAAGGCCGTTGATGAATCTTTTTCTTGTTTTAAATGTAGCTTTTCGATTTAAAGCTTTCGTGACTGCAGGGATTCATCTTCTTGGTCATTTCGGTAAAGTAACGTAGAAGGGAAGTAATAAAATAATAAAAATAATAAAACATAATAAAATAATTCTCACGACGTTTCGGCCACAACGCAAGCAGCCGTCCTCAGACGTCGCCTCGACAGACCTGGTTTCACCTGAGGACGGCTGCTTGCGTTGTGGCCGAAACGTCGTGAGAATTATTTTATTATGTTTTATTTTTATTATTTTATTACTTCCCTTTTACGTGACTTTACCGAAAGAACCAAGAAGATGAAATGTAGCTGTCAACCCATATACCGTTGAGCCGTATTCTTGTGCAGGGAAATGTAATGTCCAGGTCCACAGGGCGTACAGCCGTTTCAATACGGGCAAACAAAAGTTGTGTTGTATATTTGTTTGTGTTTCTCCCTTGTGATGTGACTTTGTAGGAATGAACGTTGAGATTTATAAGGGCACAGGGGTGACCTATGAGGTCTGAACTGGTCTGTGGTTGGCAGCCAGGATACAGGAGCTCAAGACGCTGTCTATAACAGAGTTGTGAAAAGCCGTGACAACATTTGAGTGATTTAGATGGCCAGAGGCAGTGAGCGTCAGGGCCGAGGAATGAGTGGCCGTAACAGAGGGCACGTGGGGGGTCACGAAAGGGCGATAGGGGAGGGGGAGGGGGTGGAGGGCGAGGGGAGGGGGNAGGGAGTGGAGGGCGAGGGGAGGGGTGAGGGAGGGTGAGGGGAGGGGAGGGAGTGGAGGGCGAGGGGGGTGGAGGGGTGAGGGAGGGGGAGGGAGTGGAGGGGCGAGGGGAGTGGAGGGGCGGCAATTCTCATTTGGCGATGAACGGGATGCGAGGTGATTCGTGATTCGCCTTCCTCGCGTGTCAGACACCTTTAGTCAGCCGCTCCTCGTGCACCGACAACGATCGCGCTGATGGCTTTCATCGCCACCATCACCACCGTCATCACTATCATCATCACCAGCAGCATCACCAGCAGCATCACCATCATCATCACCATCACCATAATCACCATCATCACCATCATCATCACCATCATCACTATTATCACCACGATCATCACTATCATCATCACCAGCAGCATCACCATCATCACCAACATCACCATCATCACCACCATCATCACTATCATCATCACCAGCAGCATCACCAGCAGCATCACCATCATCATCATCATCACCAGCAGCATTATCACCAGAATCACCATCATCACCAACATCACCATCATCATCACCAGCAGCATCACCATCATCACCATCATCACCATCATCACCATCACCACCATCACCATCATCACCACCATCATCAGCATCACTAGCAGCATCACCATCACCATCATCACCATCATCACCATCGCATCACCATCAGCATCATCACTATCATCACCACCATCACCACCACCATCATCACCACCATCATCACCATCATCATCACCAGCAGCATCACCACCACTGTTATCATTTCTCTTTATCTTGTGTACCCGTCTTCACTGAGTCTCAAGACGCTGGTTGGTTTTCAAGAGGTTCCTGGCCAAGCGTTGAGCAATTGGGGAGGTTTGGGGTGGGTGGTCGCAGCGGTAGTTGAGGATTAAAAGTTGACTTAAAAACTTTCGTGACTGCAGGAATTCATATTCTTNGGTTCTTTCAGTAAAGTCACGTAGATAAAAATAAAAATAATTTAATTAAAATTTTTTAAAAATAAAAGCAAAAACCCACGACGTTTCGATCGTAACACAAGCAGTCTTCATCTCTCCGCCTGATGAAGGCCGCTTGTGTTGCGATCGAAACGTCGTGGTTTTTTGCTTTTATTTTTTATTTAATTTACATTTTAATTTAAAATTAATATTTTCCACCGACGTGACTTTACCGAAAGAACCAAGAATGTCCCAGAGTATAGTTGAGAATTGTTTTTAATTTTAAATTCCAGTCGTGGGTAACGTTCAAGATCCCACCATCTGCTGCTCGAGGGAGTTCCGCCGGAGCCGACCTAGCCGTGCGCCCGCCTCGCCGTCCGCAGTGGCCCAAGTTCGACAAATCGCGCCGCGAATTTCTGGGGACGGGACGGAGTTGGGGGTGGTTCGGATCACCGCTCGACACGTCGCCCCCTCGTGGTGGGCGTGAACAGCGGCAGGCTCGGACGACGGTGCTGCTCCCCCCCCCACCTGGTACCCGTCCAGATGGGGGCACTGCCCCCCTGCCCCCCTGCCCCCCTGGTACCCGTCCAGATGGCCGCGCTGACGGAGAGGGCGAGGCGCGTGGTGCGGCGGTAGAGCGACTTGAGGGTCGCAGCGCGAGGTAGCAGCGGTCGATGCTCATGGCCGTGAGGGTAGCGCACGTGGCCTGCACCGTCACCTGGTCGCTCGCGCACACACAACAGGCAAAGGTCCCCGTGTAGCCTGCGACGGACTGTTGGGGCAAGTGCTTGCGAGCGAGCGCGACACTGACACACACAGACTCACTCACACTCATCCACATTCACACTCACTCACACTCCAGTTCAAGTTCAAGTTCATGTATTAGGTATAGCCCTGTGAGCCATTCGGCTCTTGAATCGGGTGCAACCGCAACAAACCAAAAACAAAAACATGACCAAAAAACATTTAGAAGTGAATATGTGACTAAGTGCAAACAGAAAATCCAAGAAAAGACGGCAAAATATTGCAGAAAAAAACACCGTACACCAACGCTGTGTGAAAAAATCCCAGTGGGATGCAAGTCAAACAACAACACCAACAACCATAAGACAACTTAGATTAAGGCCATCAGTCTAACTCTGTACTACAACAAACAAACATGGCTAAACCAATACACTTTTCGAAATCACCAAAATAAAGCCATGAAAGCAATGAAAAAGCAATCATAGGAATTGTGACGGAATTTTCACAATAAATGGCATAAACATGTACTACCAAAACCCTGCAGCCATAGCTGGCTGCATGAGCCACTCCACAACAGCAGAAGCATCAATCACTGACACTCACCCACACTCACTCACACTCATCCACACTCACTCTCATTCACTCTCACTCACTCTCACTCACTCACTCTCACTCACTCACTCTCACTCACTCTCTCACACACTCACTCACACTCATTCACACTCACTCATTCACACTCACTCACACTGACACTCAGACTCACACTCACACTGACACTCACACACTCACACTCACTCACACTCATCCACACTCACTCTCATTCACTCTCACTCACTCACTCTCACTCACTCTCTCACACACTCACTCACACTCATTCACACTCACTCATTCACTCACACTGACACTCACACTGACACTCAGACTCACACTCACTCACACTGACACTCACACTCACTCACTCTTACTCACTCTCACTCACTCACACTGACACTCACTCTCAATCACTCACACTCACTCTCACTCACTCTCACTCACTCACTCTCACTCACTCACACTCACTCACTCTCACTCACTCATAACAACAACAACCGCCATTCGCCACTAAGTGGCGGTGACGTCACCACGACGCTTGTGCCAGGCCAAGTGCACCTTGAGGCCACGTGAAGTGTCGAACGCCCGCTGACAGGAGGTCACGGGGCAGACCCAGGTGCCACGGGTCGACTGACCGAGATGTCCGAGATGACTGGCTGATGCACCACCTGTGCCCCCTACTGTACCAACTTGCTGTGCTTTAGCTACCCGGCGCTCCGCTCGTTGTTGTGAGCGTCGCTCCTCCGCGCTCCGTTGTTGTTGGAGGGCGACTGCCTCCAACTGCCCAGTAGCGTCCTTCACGAGCCTCCTCCACTGAGGCCGATCTTGACACCGCTGGTACCAGTCATCGGCAAGTCCACTCAGCTCCACGTCCTCCTGTACCACATCACTCCATCTCTTCTCTAGCCCGTGCCGCGCCCGTTTAGCCCCCTCGATCCGACCGAACAAAAGCTGTTTAGGCATGCGGTGGCTGGGCATGCGGGCTACATCACCCAGCCAACGCAGCCTTGCCTGCCGGAGGAGCTCACCGATGGGACTTTGCCCAGATCTTTCAAGGATTTGTGAGCTCCTCACACAATTCAGCCTGGTTAAACCCAGGATGGATCGTAGGCAGGCCAGCCTAAATGTTTCCAACCGCTCATTCACACTCATCACACTCACTCACACTGACACTCACTCACTCACACTCACTCACTCACTCTCACTCACTCTCAATCACTCACTCACTCTCACTCACTCTCACTCACTCTCTCANACACTCACTCACACACTCACCCACACTCACACTCATCCATACTCACACTCATCTANACTCGTTCACACTCTCACTGACACTCACCCACTCTCACACTCACTCACACTCACCCACACTCTCACTCACACTCACTCACACTCACTCACACTCACCCACACTCTCACTCACACGCCACATGACGAAGGGTGGCGTGTGGGGCTGGGGTGGACACACAGCCCCCACGTGTGCACGACGTCACCACTGGCAAGCCGACGGTCACCTGCTGAAGGTAGTTGACGAACTTGCACATGAAGTCCCCGAACACCAGCTGGGCAGTGGTAGAGCGTGGCCGTGAAGGGCACGCAGCTCACCAGGAAGATGACGTCCGTGCATGCCAGGTTCGCTGTGGCACAGCAGCAGCAGCAGCGGGATCGTAGCGGCAGTAGCGGCGGTGACCGCCTCCACGACTGCTTTGCCCGCATCTGAGCGAGCCGTTGCTTAGTCAACCACGGCTCTCGAAACCCAGATACTAAATCATAGCCCCCACGACTGCTTTGCGCATCTGAGCGAGCCGTTGTTCGGTCAACCACGGCTCTCGAAACACAGATACTAAATCATCGCCCCCACGACTGCTTTGAACGCATCTGAGCGAGCCGTTGTTCGGTCAACCGCGGCTCTCGAAACACAGATACTAAATCATCGCCAGACGACTGCTTTAGCTAAAGCAATATACAGTCCAAAATGTATACTGTACGTGATGGTCCAGATGTCCTGTGCCCCCCCCCCCCAATATTTTTTTTATTTGCCTATAACATTGTTTTTTTTTCTTTCTAGATTTAAAGCTTTCGTGACTGCAAGGATTCATACTCTTAATAATAATAGAAATAAAATAATAAATCACGACGTGATATCACTTGATGCAGTAAATTTAGCTGTGACGGTCCCACCTGATGACGGAGACTTGTGTTGCCTCCGAAACGTCGTGATTTTTTATTTTATTCCTGTTATTATTTTTGAATTATTATTTTTTACCTACGTGACTTTACTGAAAAAAACCTAAGAGTGTTGTTTTTTTATATTCCTGGATATTTCGGTAAAGTCGCGTAGATAGGTTCAAAGAAAATAAACAAAACTACGACGTTTCGATCGCAACATGCGACCGCTTGTGTTGCGATCGAAACGACGTCGTTTGTTGTTATTTGAAACCTATCTCCGTGACCCACGAATATGAATCCCTGCAGTCACGAAAGCTTTAAGTGAATAGTTTTTTCTTTTGCATATTCATTTCTGTTTTAAATAGACTTTAATAATATCTACATGAGCGGAACGATGATGATGATGTTGATGATGTGTGTCTGCATCTCTGTATTGTATCGCTGTTCTGCCCATCCGTCAGCACGGTCGGCTACGTACGGTGCGAACGAAGTTCAACACACGCACATATCAACACAAGCGTTGTCCAATTTAATACCGACGTGACTTTACCGAAGGCTACATCACTGTGGATGTTTGTCTCTGCGTCTCGGTGTCTGTGTTCTATGCGTGCCCCTCTCTCCCCCCCCCCCTTACCGATGTAGAAGTTGGTGACGGTTCGCATCTGCCTGTTCCTGCCGACGACGACCACCACCAAGAGGTTCCCCGTGAGCCCCAGGGCCATGATGAGGGCGAACACGAGGGGCACCAGCCACGCGTCTATAGGGGGGCGGCGTGGCCCCGGCCGCCCATGCCACCATCTCGACCGCAGCCGCCGCCGTCCCCTCGTCTGACCCCCGGGTCGCGGTCTCCCCGTGGCACCGCTCAGCCGAACTCTCAGACTCGGTGCCGATCGCCAGGAGCGCCGACAGGAGGCAGCTCCAGCCGTCCAGCCCGTCCTGCTCGTCCGTCACGTTGAGCGGAGCGCGCTGCGTCATTCCCGTTCGTGTGAGCGCGTGTGAGCTGAGAGTGTTGGAGCGTGCTGAGTGTGTGGGGGAGCGGTGGTGCAGCGGTTAGCGCTACGCTGCGCTACGAACCCGGCTGTGAGCAGAGTTCGATTCCCGCTCACGGCCAAAAATCAGTGACGATTTTCTGAACCTGTTCTGGGCTTCCCCGAGGTCGACTCAGCCTCAGATGAGTACTCGGTGCGGTGTGTAAGCATCGCCACTGGGGAGACAAAGGCGGCCGGGCGTGGTGCTGGCCACCCCCCCCCCCCCCGTGTGCCGTGCCGACCTTCACAGATGCTGCCCGCTAGAGGCACTTGCCCTCGAATCGTCTGCGTGGGGCTACACGTGCCATCTCTTGCGCGCGTGCGAGCGCGCAACGCGCACACTCACGCGTGCGTTCAAGCGAAGCGATCGGTCGCACGCAACCTGGTCGCACGCAACCCGCCGGGAGTTGGGCTGAGCGCGACTGATCGCCACGGACTCGCGCGTATTTATAGATCGGAGGGAGGTGTCGTCTTTGTGGCGCGTCGCCTCGCCTGCTGGCAGATTGTCGATCGCCTCGTGGCACCGTCAGCGAGGTTGTGTGTTCACCAGCGTATCGCCTGACCCCTGTGTGAGTGTGTGTTAGCCTGTTGGCTTGTGTGTGGTACCACCACACTGGCGGTGTGTCTGCGCGACTATCAGACGATGTGTCCGCCTGTTTGTGAACTCCTCGGTGTGTCCGCCCCGCCTTGTAGCTCTTCTGCCTGCCAAGCGAGACGACAGCCTCTATGAAGGTGGGCAATCACCAAAGTCTGGGCCATCCCCCCCNAGCACAGCCGACCAAAAGTGATTTCAGGTTGAGCAGATTTTCGGCGATGCGCAGGACCGGTTCAGATATTCGCCGCTGAACGGGAATCAAACTCGGGTCGCCGGGTTGGTAGCGCAGTGGCGCTAACCACTGCGCCACCGCTCCCCACAAGCGAGCGCGCAACAAAGACAAAGATCCCCCGTGTAGCCTTGTAGAAGAGTGTTGGGGGCAAGGCTGTTAGCGAGTCAGCACGCTGAGACGGGCAGGTGCATTGTTTTTAATTCCACGATGGGTCGGACGTGATATCTAACGGTGGTTGTCGCCTGTTTAGACTCGCCATAGGAACGTGGAATTTCCACCAATAGTTCGGGGCGATGCCGCAGCTGCTGCGTTGGCAGTGGTGCACAAACAAAACCAACTACAACAACAAACTCAACACGCTCCGTGTCAATAATAACAGGAGACGTTTCGGGCAATGACCCTTCTTCAAAGCAGATATTTTATTATTCGCATTTTGCCCGTCCAAGGATTGGTGTATTGCAGCGAATCTGAAACTTGCAAGCGAAGAGCAGACCGCGACGTGATATGCATCAATTCGTGTGCAATCTGTAAGGGCGCGGAGACACGGACCTATTTCATTCAAAGTAATAATCCCTCGTTCATCACGACGTCCTTTTGACTTTGATGTCTCAACAGCAGCGTGACGGAGACCACGTGACGACCTGAGGGTTCTGCCCTTGGTCGTGAGGGCTGTGAGTTGACACGAGGAGGGGGAGGAGGCGCCTCGCCCCCCCCCCATGCGCAGTGACGTCACCCGCTCATGATTATTAATGAGGGGGGGGGCTGGTGGAGTGACGTCACGCGCGTTACACACTGACATTATTGGGTAGTAATAATAATAGTAGCAGCAGCAACATGCTTTTCACCATCGGTCATCGTGGTTCCACCCAAGCTCCACCCCTCCGCCAAGTTAATTATCGCGACGCAGCGCAAGTTGCATGAGGGTCACAGTCAATGATGGGCACATCGCTTGCGGTGTGGGTGGGGGGTGAAGTGTGGGTACTCCGGCTTCTTCTGAGATGTACCCCCCCCCCCCCACGGCAGAGGGGCTGTCTCGAGTGGAGGTCTCCTCCACAGGCAATGGCACTTGCAGGGCTGCGCCTTCACATTGTTTCACGTGAACTGGAGTCGTCCTGTGGCCCGGGGTGTCTGGGTGTGAGCGAGACCACGACGCTGTCGAGCGCGTGGCTCCACGTTCTGTTGAAGGCTGTATGGGATATCTTTTGACCACACCGTGCACCTAGCCTGGCACGAGCGGGTCTTGTGAGCGGCGAGGCTTGTAAATGTGACTGTCACTGCCATCGTGAGGTTGACGGTGAGGGTCAGGGAGAGATGAGAGGGAGGAGGAGAGAGATGAGGGTGGAGAGAGAGAGAGGCGAGGGACAGGAAGAGAGAGGTGACAGGAAGACAGAGAGATGAGAGGGGGGGATAGGAAGACAGAGAGATGAGAGAGATGAGAGGGGGGGGGGTAGGAAGATAGAGAGATGAGAGAGATGAGAGGGGGGGGGATAGGAAGACAGAGAGATGAGAGAGATGAGAGGGGGGGGTAGGAAGACAGAGAGATGAGAGAGATGAGAGGGGGGGGTAGGAAGAAGAGAGATGAGAGAGATGAGAGGGGGGGGGTAGGAAGATAGAGAGATGAGAGAGAGATGAGAGGGGGGGGTAGGAAGACAGAGAGATGAGAGAGATGAGAGGGGGGGGGATAGGAAGATAGAGAGATGAGAGAGATGAGAGGGGGGGGTAGGAAGACAGAGAGATGAGAGAGATGAGAGGGGGGGNAGGAAGATAGAGAGATGAGAGAGATGAGAGGGGGGGGGTAGGAAGATAGCGAGACGAGATGGAGCGTAAGAGATGACAAGAGAGGCGAGTGGAAGGAAACGAGGTTGCAGAGAGGAAGCGAGAGGAGAGGGAGGGAGGAGGAGCAGGGAGGAGGGAGGGAGGGGAGCAGGGAGGAGAGGGAGGGAGGAGGAGCAGGGGAGGAGAGGGAGGAGGAGGGAGCAGGGGAGGAGAGGAGGGAGGAGGGAGCAGGGGAGGAGAGGGAGGGAGAGGGGAGGGAGGGAGGAGGAGGGAGCAGGGNAGGAGAGGGAGGGAGGAGGGAGCAGGGGAGGAGAGGAGGGAGGAGGGAGCAGGGAGGAGAGGGAGGGAGGAGGGAGCAGGGAGGAGAGGGAGGGAGGAGGAGCAGGGGAGGAGAGGGAGGGAGGAGGGAGCAGGGAGGAGAGGGAGGGAGGAGGGAGCAGGGAGGAGAGGGAGGAGGAGGGAGCAGGGGAGGAGAGGGAGGGAGGAGGGAGCAGGGGAGGAGAGGGAGGAGGGAGCAGGGGAGGAGAGGGAGGGAGGAGCAGGGGAGGAGAGGGAGGGAGGAGGGAGCAGGGGAGGAGAGGGAGGGAGGAGGGAGCAGGGGAGGAGAGGGAGGAGGAGGGAGCAGGGGAGGAGAGGGAGGAGGAGGGAGCAGGGAGGAGAGGGAGGGAGGAGGAGCAGGGGAGGAGGGAGGGGAGGGAGCAGGGGAGGAGAGGGAGGGAGGAGGGAGCAGGGGAGGAGAGGGAGGGAGGAGGGAGCAGGGGAGGAGAGGGAGGGAGGAGGGAGCAGGGGAGGAGAGGGAGGGAGGAGGGAGCAGGGGAGGAGAGGGAGGGAGGAGGGAGCAGGGGAGGAGAGGGAGGGAGGAGGGAGCAGGGGAGGAGAGGGAGGAGGAGGGAGCAGGGGAGGAGAGGGAGGAGGAGGGAGCAGGGGAGGAGAGGGAGGAGGAGGGAGCAGGGGAGGAGAGGGAGGGAGCAGGGGAGGAGAGGGAGGNAGGAGGGAGCAGGGGAGGAGAGGGGGGAGGAGGGAGCAGGGAGGAGAGGGAGGGAGGAGGGAGCAGGGAGGAGAGGGGGGAGGAGGGAGCAGGGGAGGAGAGGGAGGGAGGAGGGAGCAGGGGAGGAGAGGGAGGGAGGAGGGAGCAGGGGAGGAGAGGGAGGGAGGAGGGAGCAGGGGAGGAGAGGGAGGGAGGAGGGAGCAGGGAGGAGAGGGAGGGAGGAGGAGCAGGGAGGAGAGGGAGGAGGAGGGAGCAGGGAGGAGAGGGGGGGGAGGAGCAGGGGAGGAGAGGGAGGGAGGAGGAGCAGGGAGGAGAGGGAGGGAGGAGGGAGCAGGGAGGAGAGGGAGGGAGGAGGGAGCAGGGGAGGAGAGGGAGGGAGGGAGCAGGGGAGGAGAGGGAGGGAGGAGGAGCAGGGGAGGAGAGGGAGGGAGGAGGGAGCAGGGAGGAGAGGGAGGGAGGAGGGAGCAGGGGAGGAGAGGGAGGGAGGGAGACAGGGGAGGAGAGGGAGGGAGGAGGGAGCAGGGGAGGAGAGGGAGGGAGGAGGGAGCAGGGAGGAGGAGGAGGGAGCAGGGAGGAGAGGGAGGGAGGAGGGAGCAGGGGAGGAGAGGGNAGGGAGGAGGGAGGAGGGGAGGAGNAGGGAGGAGGAGGGAGCAGGGGAGGAGAGGGAGGANGAGGGAGCAGGGGAGGAGAGGGAGGAGGAGGGAGCAGGGGAGGAGAGGGAGGAGGAGGGAGCAGGGAGGAGAGGGAGGGAGGAGGGAGCAGGGAGGAGAGGGAGGGAGGAGGGAGCAGGGGAGGAGAGGGGGGGGAGGGAGCAGGGAGGAGAGGGAGGGAGGAGGGAGCAGGGAGGAGAGGGAGGGAGGAGGGAGCAGGGGAGGAGAGGGAGGGAGGAGGGAGCAGGGGAGGGAGGGAGGGAGGAGGGAGCAGGGGAGGAGAGGGAGGGGGAGGAGAGGAGGAGGGAGCAGGGGAGGNAGGGGAGGGAGGAGGAGAGGGAGGGAGGGAGGGAGCAGGGGAGGAGAGGGAGGGAGGAGGAGCAGGGAGGAGAGGGAGGGAGGAGGGAGCAGGGGAGGAGAGGGGGGNGGAGGGAGCAGGGAGGAGAGGGAGGAGGAGGGAGCAGGGGAGGAGAGGGAGGGAGGAGGAGCAGGGGAGGAGAGGGAGGGAGGAGGGAGCAGGGGAGGAGAGGGAGGGAGGAGGAGCAGGGGAGGAGAGGGAGGGAGGAGGGAGCAGGGAGGANGGGAGGAGGAGGGAGCAGGGGAGGAGAGGGAGGGAGGAGGAGCAGGGGAGGAGAGGGAGGGAGGAGGGAGCAGGGGAGGAGAGGAGGGAGGAGGGAGCAGGGGAGGAGAGGGAGGAGGAGGAGCAGGGGAGGAGAGGGAGGGAGGAGGGAGCAGGGGAGGAGAGGGAGGGAGGGAGCAGGGGAGGGAGGGAGGGAGGAGGGAGCAGGGGAGGAGAGGGAGGAGGAGGGAGCAGGGGAGGAGAGGGAGGGAGGAGGGAGCAGGGAGGAGAGGGAGGGAGGAGGGAGCAGGGNAGGAGAGGGAGGGAGGAGGGAGCAGGGGAGGAGAGGGAGGGAGGAGGGAGCAGGGGAGGAGAGGGAGGAGGAGGGAGCAGGGGAGAGAGGGGGGGAGGAGGGAGCAGGGGAGGAGAGGGGGAGGAGCAGGGAGGAGGGGAGGGAGGAGGGAGGAGGGAGGAGGGGAGGAGGGAGGGGAGGGAGGGAGGAGGGAGNCAGGGAGGAGAGGGAGGAGGGGAGCAGGGAGGAGAGGGAGGGAGGAGGGAGCAGGGGAGGAGAGGGAGGGAGGAGGGAGCAGGGGAGGAGAGGGAGGAGGAGGAGGCAGGGGAGGAGAGGGGGGAGGAGGGAGCAGGGGAGGAGAGGGAGGGAGGAGGGAGCAGGGGAGGAGAGGGAGGGAGGAGGGAGCAGGGAGGAGAGGGAGGGAGGAGGGAGGAGGGAGGGGAGGAGGAGCAGGGAGGAGAGGGGGAGGAGGGAGCAGGGAGGAGAGGGGGGAGGAGGGAGCAGGGGAGGAGAGGGGGAGGAGGAGCAGGGGAGGAGAGGGAGGAGGAGGGAGCAGGGGAGGAGAGGGAGGGAGGAGGAGGGAGCAGGGGAGGAGAGGGAGGNAGGAGGGAGCAGGGGAGGAGAGGGGAGGAGGAGCAGGGGAGGAGAGGGAGGGAGGGAGGAGGGAGCAGGGAGGAGAGGAGGAGGAGGGAGCAGGGGAGGAGAGGGAGGAGGAGGGAGCAGGGAGGAGAGGGAGGGAGGAGGGAGCAGGGGAGGAGAGGGAGGGAGGAGGGAGCAGGGGAGGAGAGGGAGGGAGCAGGGGAGGAGAGGGAGGGAGGAGGGAGCGAGGAGAGTTAAGAGGGAGACGAGAGAGCAGTGACGTGCACTGGCGAGTGTCAGAGTCAGATTCACACACTGAGGGGGCGTGTTAGACACGTCCCCCTCAGTGAGGCAGATGTGATAGCTGCCTCCCCTGGTGCCTTTTCATTGCAGTTTCACGACAAGACCAGCGAGTCTAAATATCTTTATACACATACGTGAAATAAGTTAGCTGGAGTATGGAAGGCGAGGACATGAAATGAAGGGTCTACAAACATTACATTGGTGACATACTGAGATAGTAACAGGCACGCTCCATCCAGTTACTGAGGGGTTGCGCAATCAGAGGGGAGGCTGAGCTCGTCGCTGCCTCACCTCTCGTCTCTGACTGTATTTGCAGCGGACCTCCGCAAATTTGTCGATTTTGACTATAAAAATTATTAGAATCGTACAGAAATCGCATTTATAACACAGATCGGTGGACATTTTTTTATATTTATTTCATTTTTTTTTACTTTTCATAACAGCTATTTTCATTGGCGTATGACAGGTGGTGAGGAGGAGGCTTTGCCTCCCCTGCCTTCCCTGACCGCACGTCCCTGCTAGAAGATAGAGTGACACAGAGACTCAGAGTGAGTGAGAGAGACACACATAGACTCAAGAGTGAGAGACACAGAGAGAGAGAGACGCACACAGAGACTCAGAGTGAGTGAGTGACAGAGAGATTGACACACAGAGACACACACAGAGACTCAGAGTGAGTGAGAGAAACACACAGAGACAGTGAGAGAGACACACACAGAGACACACAGAGTGAGTGAGAGACACACACAGAGACAGTGAGAGAGACTCAGAGTGAGTGAGACACACAGAGACACACAGAGAGACACACAGAGACAGTGAGAGAGACTCAGAGTGAGTGAGTGAGGGAGACTCACAGAGACAGTGAGAGAGACTCAGAGTGAGTGAGTGAGACACACAGAGACACACACACAGAGAGACAGTGAGAGAGACTCAGAGTGAGTGAGACACACAGAGACACACAGAGACACACACACAGAGACAGTGAGTGAGACACACAGAGAGAGTGAGTGAGACACAGAGAGACAGTGAGAGAGACTCAGAGTGAGTGAGTGAGACACACAGAGACACACACACAGAGAGACAGTGAGTGAGACACACAGAGAGAGTGAGTGAGACACACAGAGACACACACACAGAGAGACAGTGAGTGAGACACACAGAGAGAGTGAGTGAGACACAGAGAGACAGTGAGAGAGACTCAGAGTGAGTGAGTGAGACACACAGAGACACACACACAGAGAGACAGTGAGAGAGACTCAGAGTGAGTGAGTGAGACACACAGAGACACACACACAGAGAGACAGTGAGTGAGACACACAGAGAGAGTGAGTGAGACACAGAGAGACAGTGAGAGAGACTCAGAGTGATGAGTGAGACACAGAGAGACAGTGAGAGAGACTCAGAGTGAGTGAGTGAGACACACAGAGACACACACACAGAGAGACAGTGAGTGAGACACACAGAGAGAGTGAGTGAGACACAGAGAGACAGTGAGAGAGACTCAGAGTGAATGAGTGAGACACAGAGAGACAGTGAGAGAGACTCAGAGTGAGTGAGTGAGACACACAGAGACACACACACAGAGAGACAGTGAGTGAGACACACAGAGAGAGTGAGTGAGACACAGAGAGACAGTGAGAGAGACTCAGAGTGAATGAGTGAGACACAGAGAGACAGTGAGAGAGACTCAGAGTGAGTGAGTGAGACACACAGAGACACACACACAGAGAGACAGTGAGTGAGACACACAGAGAGAGTGAGTGAGACACAGAGAGACAGTGAGTGAGACACAGAGAGAGTGAGTGAGACACAGAGAGACAGTGAGAGAGACTCAGAGTGAGTGAGTGAGACACACAGAGACACACACACAGAGAGACAGTGAGAGAGACTCAGAGTGAGTGAGTGAGACACAGAGAGACAGTGAGAGAGACTCAGAGTGAGTGAGTGAGACACACAGAGACACACACACAGAGAGACAGTGAGTGAGACACACAGAGAGAGTGAGTGAGACACAGAGAGACACACAGAGACACACACACAGAGAGACACACACACAGAGAGACAGTGAGTGAGACACACAGAGAGAGTGAGTGAGACACAGAGAGACACACACACAGAGAGACAGTGAGTGAGACACACAGAGAGAGTGAGTGAGACACAGAGAGACACACACACAGAGAGACAGTGAGTGAGACACACAGAGAGAGTGAGTGAGGGCCGCCCCCTTCGCCTCCCGACGTCGTCGCTTCCCGCTCCCCAACGTCCGCCCCGGGCCCCTCCCACCTCGAGGTGGGGGCGGGGCGCAGATTTTGTGGTTCCGGTCGCTCGCTCCACCTCATCCGTCTCCTCCTCCTTCTCCTCGTCCTCCGTCGTTCCCGGCGCGGCGAGTAGGCCCGTGCAGTCGTCCTTGCAATAGTTGTTGTTGTGGTGGTGGTGGTTGTTGTTGTTGGTGGTGGTGAAGACGTCGGCACCGTGATGGTGGTCGCCGGTGGCGGCAACAGCAACAACAACAGCGGCGGCAACGAGTGAGTCCAGCCAGGAGAAAGTGATGCGTGTGTGTGTGTTTGTGTGTGTGTGTGCAGTGTTTGAGTGGTGTGTGTGTGTNGGAGAGAGTGGTGTGTGTGTGTGTGGGGAGTAGTGTGTGTGGGAGAAAGTGATGTGTGTGTGTGGTGTGTGTGTGTTTGTGTGTGTGCAGTGTTTGAGTGGTGTGTGTGTGTGTGTGTGTGGGAGTAGTGTGTGTGGGAGAAAGTGATGCGTGTGTGCGTGGTGTGTGTGTGTGGGAGAGAGTGGTGTGTGTGTGGAGTGGTGTGTGTGTGTGGGGAAAGTGATGCGTGTGTGTGTGGTGGTGTGTGTTTGTGTGTGTGTGGGTGTTTGTGTGTGCAGTGTTTGAGTGNTGTGTGTGGTGTGTGTATGGGGGGAGTGTGTGTGTGTGTGTGGGAGTAGTGTGTGTGTGTGGTGTGTGTATGGGGGAGTGGTGTGTGTGTGTGGGAGAGTGTGTGTGTGTGTGTGTGTATGGGGGAGTGGTGTGTGTGTGTGTGNGTGTGTGGAGAGAGTGNTGTGTGTGTGTGGAGAGTGTGTGGGAGTGTGTGTGTGGAGTGGTGTGTGTGTGTGTTGTGTGTGTGGGAGAGAGTGGTGTGTGTGTGGTGTGAGTGGGAGAGAGTGGTGTTTGTGGTGTGTGTGTGGTGTGTGTGTGGGNAGTGGTGTGTGTGTGAGTGTGTGTGTGTGGGAGAGAGTGGGTGTGTGTGTGTGTGGGGGAGTGTGTGTGTGGAGTGGTGAGTGTGGTGTGTGTGTGTTGTGTGTGTGGGAGAGAGTGGTGTGTCTGTGGTGTGAGTGGGAGAGAGTGGTGTTTGTGTGGTGTGTGTGTGTGTGGTGTGTGTGATGGGGTGTGTGTGGCGAGTGTGTGTGTGTGTGTGCGTGTGTGGGGAGAGTGTGTGTGTAGGTGGTGTGTGTGTGTGTGGAGTGTGTGTGTGGTGTGTGTGTGTGTGGGAGAGAGTGTGTGTGTGTGGGAGTGTGTGTGTGTGTGTGGGAGTGTGTGTGTGTAGGGAGTGTGTGGTGTGTGTGGGGAGTGTGTGTGGGAGTGTGTGTGTGGTGTGTGTGTGGGAGTGTGTGTGGGAGTGGTGTGTGTGTGTNGAGAGAGTNGTGTGTGTGTGTGTGGGAGAGAGTAGTGTGTGTGGGAGTGGTGTGTGTGNTGTGTGTGGAGTGGTGTGTATGGTGTGTGTGTGTGTGTATGGAGAGAGTGGTGTGTGTGTGTGGGGAGTGTGTGTGTGTGTGGGGGAGTGTGTGTGTGTGTAGGGAGTGTTGTGGTGTGTGTGGGGAGTGTGTGTGTGTGTGTGTGTGGGAGTGTGTGTGGGAGGTGTGTGTGTGTGTGGGGAGTGTGTGTGTGGTGTGTGTGTGTGTGTGTGTGTGTGGTGTGTGGTGTGTGTGTGTGTGTAGTGTGNTGTGTGTGTGTGTGTGTGGTGTGTGGTGTGTGTGGTGTCTGTGTGTGTGGTGTCGTGTGTGTGTGTGGTGTGTGTATGTGTGTGTGGGGTGTGTGTGTGTGTGGTGTGTGTGGTGTGTGTGTGTGTGTGTGTGTGTGTGCGTGTGGGAGTGTGTGTGTGGGTGTGTGTGTGTGTGTGGGTGTGTGTGTGTGTGTGTGTGGGGACACACGTGTGTGTGTGGTGTGTGTGTGTGGTGTGTGTGTGATGGGAGTGTGTGTGTGGGGGAGAGTGATCTGTGTGTGTGGAGAGAGTGGGTGTGTGTGTGGGGAATGGTGTGTGTGGGAGTGTGTGTGTGTGTGTGGAGTGNTGTGTGTGTGTGTGTGTGTGGGAGAGAGTGTGTGTGTGTGTATGAGTGGGAGGAGTGTGTTGTGGTGGTGTGTGTGTGTGTGTGTGGGTGTGTGTGGGGAGTGTGTGTGTGTGTGGAGTGTGTGTGTGGGAGAGAGTGGTGGGGAGTGTGTGGGGAGTGTGTGTGTGGAGTGTGTGTGTGGAGTGTGTGTGTGGTGTGTGTGGAGTGTGTGTGTGGTGTGTGTGTGTGTGTGGGGAGAGAGTGTGTGTGTGTGTGTGAGTGGGAGAGAGTGTGTTTGTGGTGGTGTGTGTGTGGTGTGTGTGTGGGTGTGTGTGGGGAGTGTGTGTGTGTGTGTGTTGTGTGGGAGAGAGTGTGTGTGTGGGAGTGTGTGTGTGTGTGTGTGTGTGTGTGTGTGTGGAAGAGAATGGGTGTGTGTGTGNTGTGTGTGGGAGAGAGTGGTGTGTGTGGGAGAGAGAGTGTGTGTGGGAGTGTGTGTGTGGTGTGTGTGGANTGGTGTGTGTGTGTGTGTGGGAGAGAGTGGTGTGTGTGTGTGGGAGTGTGTGTGTGTGTNGGAGTGTGTGTGTGTNGTGTGTGTAGTGTGTGTGTGGGGAGTGTGTGTGTGGGAGTGTGTGTGTGTGGGAGTGTGTGTGTGTGTGGGAGTGTGTGTGTGGTGTGTGAGTGGTGTGTGTGTGTGTGTGTGTGGAGTGTGTGTATGGTGCGCGGGTGTGTGTGTGTGGTGTGTGTGTGTGTGTGGGGTGTGTGTGGTGTGTAGGGTGTGTGTGTGTGTGTGTGGTGTGTGTGGTGGTGTGTGTGTGTGGTGTGGTGTGTGTGGTGTGTGTATGTGTGGTGTGTGTATGTGTGGTGTGGGGTGTATGTGTATGTGGTGTGTGTGTGTGTGTGTGTGGTGTGTGTGTGTGGTGTCTGTATGTGTGGTGGTGTGTGTGTGGTGTGTGTGTGGGAGTGGTGTGTGTGGGTGTGTGTGGGTGTGTGTGTGTGGTGTGTCTGTGTGTGTGTGTGGTGTGTGTGTGGTGTGTGTGTGGTGTGTGTGTGTGTGTGTGTGTGTGTATGGGAGTGGTGTGTGTGGGGGAGAGTGATCTGTGTGTGTGGAGAGAGTGGGTGTGTGTGTGGGAATGGTGTGTGTGGTGTGTGTGAGGGAGTGTGTGTGTGAGTGTTTGTGTGTGAGTGTTTGTGTGGGAGTGGGGAGCGTTAGTGCAGTGCACGGCGTCACCAACACCACAGTGACGATTATCTGAACCGGTCCTGGGTCTCCCCTAGGTCGACTCAGCCTCAAACGAGTACCTCGGTGCGGTGAGTAGTAAACATCACCGCTGGGGAGACAAAGGCGGCCGGGTGTGGTGTTGGCCACCCACCCCCTCGTGTGTCGTGCCGGCTAACAGCACTTGTCCCATCAGACTGCCAAGGCTACACGGGGACCTTTGCCCGTGTCTTGGCAGTGTATTTTGGGTGTGAGTGTGAGATCGAGTTCCACGTTGCGTGAGTCTCCACGGCAAAGGGACAGAAAGGCGACTCGGTCGTGTTAAAACTACCAACTCCACACCACCATCATCACCCTTGTCATCTAAAGGCGCCCTCTCTCTCACAGAGCATTTTCCCCAACACTTTGTGTGTTTGTGTACTCAGAGGGGTGCGTTGATTGTGTGTGTGTGGAGTGGAGGAGGTTCGAACTCACGGCTAACATCTGAACCGGGTTCCGGGCCCCCCCCCCAGGTCAACTCAGCCTTTAATGAGTAAGTACCTGGTGTGGGTAAGTAATGGACTTCAGGGAGATGTTTGTGAGTCCAGTCCATAAATACAAACTCAATCTAGGGACTCCTTTACTTACCAACGAGTTAGGATCCAGGGGGGGGGGGNATCTGTTCGTAAGTCCAACTTTACTCCTGTCAATTCCAAACGTGTTGTACGGCGTGTACACTAAACACGGGGAATGGCTTTCAAAGTTGTAGAATATCCTGCAGATGTAGATGCCACTGGTTCTTCACGTTCTGCAGATGCCACTGGTTCTTCACGTTCTGTAGATGCCACTGGTTCATCACGTTCTGTAGATGCCACTGGTTCTTCACGTTCTGTAGACGTAGATGCCACTGGTTCTTCACGTTCTGTAGACGTAGATGCCACTGGTTCTTCACGGTCTGTAGATGTAGATGCCACTGGTTCTTCACGTTCTGTAGACGTAGATGCCACTGGTTCTTCACGTTCTGTAGATGTAGATGCCACCACCGCCATCTATTGCGTGGCGGTTGAACTTACGACTCCCGGTCCGAACAGTCAACTGGACGTACGGACCAGGTTTGTTCGTATCTGAAAGTTCGTAAGTCGCGTGTTCGTAAGTAGAGGAGTTCCTGTACAGCACTGCAACTCCCCCGGGGTTGCTTCAGTCTGATGGTGATGTCACTCCCCAAACGCAAGTCGCGTGTGTTGTGTTGCCATACGCGTCAGTAGTGGGTGTGGGTGTGTGCGTGACTCACTGGGGAGACAAAGACGGCCGGGCGTGGCATTGACCACACCCCCCCCCCCATTTTCTGCACGGATATATTTTTTTCCAGCAACAGTGGTTGTCCCACAGATATACTCGTCCCCGTCATAGGAACGTGGAATTTCCACCGCCACTGTCTCTGTAGGGCTGTGAACAGGAAATGATCACGGATCCCTCTGGGCATTTCATGCAAACAGGAAGTCACTTTGACTTGACTTTGACTCTGGCTGGTTTGTAGTAGATCGGTGTTATTGGCTTCAGTACCATACCTGGTGCGCCTATCTCCATATATATAAGGAAAAGTTGTGATTGTGTGTGTCTGTTCAAGATGTTTAGCGTATTTCCCGACATGCAACAAACTTGAGATTTGCCATGTGGGTACTTTCCAGACGGTACACCATGCACACATTATAAAAATACACTTTTGGGTTTTTTTGGGGGGGGAGCTCGATAATGCATTTATTTTGCACGGCAAGTGAACTGTGACGTCACATCTGTCACGTGACCCGCGCATGTGGAAGCATAACGCGTTGTAGTGTAGTGGCTACGAACCCGGCGACCCGAGTTCGATTCCCGCTCACGGCCACCACCGGTGACGATTATTTGAACCGGTCCTGGGCCTACCCTAGGTCGACTCAGCCTCAAACAATTAACTGGTGTGGTGTGTGAACATCGCCACTGGGGAGACAAAGGCGGGTAGTAAAGCTAGTCTATAATAAGCTTATGTTATCGTATCGTCTATTTACATCAACATATAAACAGGATGATCGAGATATACACGTCCCCCAGCAGCCTGTCATCATAGCCATCCACCCCGCTGCTTCTGCTGTACACGAGCTGATTTTTGGCTGGCCATCGAACAAAGACGGGTCACTGCATCGCGCGGCGCTTTGAGAAGCGCTTCTGCGGCCGTCTGGAACGCTCTTTCCTTCCGATACTAGGAAGCCGCTTGAGCAATGCACTATTAAATCATTCCGATTGAAAACTACTTTTTAAAAATGCTTTAGTGTTTAGTTGTTGTCTTTCCCCCGCACTTGCGTTAGCACGGTTGGCTACGTACGGTGCGAAAGAAGTTCAACATACGTGCGTACATTTCATCACTCCATCTCCACGACCGTGTTCTCCNGGGCACGTTCCCGCCCTCGGCTGCTGTCGTTCCATCGTGAGGAGGCTTGACCCAGCCGGCCATTGTCCCTTCGAGCCCGTGACCTGCCCCACATACGTCTCTTATCGCCGTCGTGGGCTCGCGTCGAGATCAGGGGTCGGCAACGTACGGCCACGTGAAGGACCACCACCGTCTGGCATTCACCGCGCAAACCATCGCGGCTCTTGAATATTTAGGGTTTATTTTTTTGTACCGATTTCAAAATGAAATGGCTCTTCTTGTTACTTTGGTTTGCCGAACCGCTGGTGTTGATGGATGCTCGCGGTTCCACCGAGAGCAGCACGAATGAGGACACGATTGAGACGGTGTTGAGAGGTCAGCGGGATAGGTCAAGATATGTGACAGAGTGGCAGCCGAGGGGCGGAACGGGTTCCATGGGGAGGTGCGTCCGGGGGAGATGGAGCGATGAATCCAGCTAGTGGCAGGTCCGGTTACTCCTCGCACCTCCGAGGCGTCTCTGTCTTCCAGAGCGAGCCGCTCTGTGGGACGGCGCGTCACGCAGTCTAAAGCATGAATGTTATCATTGTTAAACTCAAGTGACTGAAACAATTCTGCCTTGGGCCTTCATGTTTACCAAAAATCCTGGCACATTTGTGTTATTCCTGGGCCCCTCACCTAGGTCGACTCAGCCTCAAATGAGTACCTGGTGCGGTGTGTAGTAAACATCGCCACTAGTCCATCCACCTACCCGTGTGCCGTGCCGGCCTTCATCGGTGCTACAGGAGAACAGCACTTGCCCAGCAGCCTGTGCAGGCTACTCGGGGGACCTTTGTCTATTGATTGCCTTTCATCATCCTCAGCCGTGGTCCCTGCTGGATGAAGGCCTCCCCACGCCACTGCCACCACCTGTCACGATCCTGTGATGTGGCAAAACACTCAATCTCTGTAGACGCACTCAGAGTGATATACAGTGTAATTGTACGGAGTTTACACAGTCGCGTAGAATCCTTACGAATCATTACTTTATTTACATTTTTTTTTCAGGAGCACTCAAGGGTGACGCATTCGACGATAACTGCCGATAATTGGTACTCGGAGCTTGACATTCCTAGCTAATGCATGAGGTCGCCAAGTGCTAGGAGTTGCATCGAGAGCCGTGGATTAGAGAACGCGCGCTCATTAGAGACATCGCCCACACTGCGCAGGACACTGAGTGGGGCTTGGGCAGCAGGACGCGTCACGTCTGTAAGCGCGATGAACTTATTTCGCACCGAGCGTAGCCAAACTGCTAATTGAGGTGCGGTGGATCGACAACAAACTAAACATTGAAAGCAGTTTTCAAGAAATGAGTTTGCAATCTCGATTCACAAGTGCATATCGGAAGAGCGTTCTGGACTGCAGCAGAAGTGCATCTGAAAATGCGCGATACGATGGTCAGCCAAAAGCTGCGAGGGATGATCGGAGTTTGCGTGATGACGAGATCAGCAAGGCATTGTGGGTCATTTGTGGCACGTGCTTTGTGGGTAACGAGTGCGACCTTCTATGCCATGGCCAGAAGGGGCGGTTGTGGCCGATGGTCGAGATTAATAACGGAGCGGCATCGGAGGAACGGAACGCGTTCTGAGAGGACGTCCGCCGTGGAGACGGACCGATGATCAAATCGGCTCCTCGTGCAGATTGTTACATCGCGGTATCGCGAGCGGTGATGACGGCGTTTGGGGAGGCCTTCATCCAGCAGTGGATCGGTGGATGATGATGATGACGACTGCAACGAGTTTAAACTTTACAAGATAATGAGTGAGTGTTTGGCAGTGTCATGGGACAGCCTTGTGCACGAAAGATAAAAAAAACTGTCAATGATTCACCACCTCCGCCCTAGGCCATTAGTGACGACAATGGCACTGTCTCTCCATCCTGCCTCAAGTACAACGCGCTCATTGCCACGAGCCTGGTCAAGCCGCCCTCCTCCCCAAACCACCACCGCATCATCTCGCGACCCTGCGACGTGACGGTCCAGCCCCAGCGCCTGGCTTCAGATGCACGTTGCGTGATTGTCATTGTTGCTACCCGGGCGGGCGGGGGGGCAGTGGTGCAACGCTTAGCGCGCCGCCTTATGAACTTGTCGACCCGAGTGTCGATTCGCAGCCACGGCTAAACGTCAGCGGCGAGCGGTAACTGATCGCGCCTTTGTGAACGTGCTCGAAGACCCGCACGGTCCACGTTTCGGTGATGATGTCCACGTTGGTGTCGTGAGGATAGCGGAGACGGTGGTGGCCATGCAGCTGGCTGCGAGGGTTGGTGGATAACACACAATAGGGCTGCGGAGGAGCCGGAGCCTGGCTCGCCAGGTGAAGGCGTCGCAGCATTTGTGCGCGGGGATAGAGCGTTGCTCCCTCGCACTAGGCTTGGTTTTCTCCGGGTGCTCCTCCGACGCGCGCTATAATCACACTATGTAACACAGTTTTTGTTCCTGGGTACTAAGTGTTATTTTTTAATTGCTTATGCATAAAAAGTATAGAAAATGGCTGTTATTCCCCACCAACATTGCATTTGTGACCAGGACTTTATGTGAAGAATGACACAAATTCACACCACGTTTTCTCATGGAAATAGGTAAATTTCAAAATATCACTGTCCTGGTCACAAAAGCAAAGTTTGGGGAATAATAACCACTTTCTGTACTTTTGAGGCATAAGCAATTATTACACAGTGTAATAAACACAACTCGTCATCATTAATCTTACAACAACATGGCAGAGTACAACACAAAATCCCCCGTATAGCCTGAACAGACTGTTGGGGCAAGTGCTGTTCGGGAACACCTATGAAGGCCGGAACAGTACACGAGGTCATGGGTGGCCAGCACCACGCCCGACCGCCTTTGTCTCCCCAGTGCCGATGTTTACACACCGCACCAGGTACTCATTTGAGGCCGAGTCGACCTAGGGGAGGCCCAGACCGGTTCAGATAATCGTCCGGGGTCACCGGGTTCGTAGCGCAGCGCACCATCCGCTACGCCACCGCACACACGAGGAACCTCGCCCCTCTCTCCCAGTTGAGCAACTCCCCGCGATGCATTTCATGTCTGTGGACTTCGGAAAAGGCGAATTGTGTAATTTGCGTATTGCGTGCGCATTGTGCGTGCTGTGGCGGAAAGATCGGACCGTCTATTTTGAAACGGGAGATCAGCAGACGATAAATACGCCTCCACGCCACGTTTGTCTCTCGCCTTATAAAACTTACAAATGTGTATAAATGTTTACGCTTCACATCGGGCCGCGCACGGCATTCTGGGAGTGCAATTTTTCGGCAGCATTCGCCAAACGCGGGCCCAGACTCCTGGACCGGTTTCAACATTTAGTGTCTCGCCAGAAAAGCTGCGCTTGCTTCATACGGTGCTGGCGGACACATTGTTCATCCGTTCCGTTGGCCGACACAATGACACTCCACGTCAATTCTGCGCCGTGCGGTCCTGCATCGAAGCAGGGACCACATCTGGCGGGGCGAGGGGGGTCCTCGCCTAGAAACATCTGGCACTTCACCAGGTGTGTGTTGTTATTAGGACAGACAAATCGACTCCCAGAAGGCCGTGGAGCTGATGAGATGTGCTCAGGAGGCGTATTTTTTTTNATTTGGAGCGACAAATATGGGAAAGTAGGCTGATTGGGTTAGGCAATTTGTTCCTTGCATTGACAACACTCGCACACAAGACAAAGATCACCCATGTAGCCTTGCTGTGGTTTCCCACCTGATGATGATTGCTTGTGTTGCGATGGAAACGTCGTGATTTATTTAATTTTTCTACCTACGTGACTTTACCGAAAGAACCAAAGAGTATGGATTCCTGCAGTCACGAAAGCTTCAAATCTAGACTTTAACAGACTGTTGGGGCAAGTGCCCGGCCGCCTTTGTCTCCCCAGTGTCGACGTTTACACATTGTATCAGGTCCTCATTTAAGGGTCACTGGTGTTGGCTGTGAGCGGGATTGAACTCGGGTGTGTCTGCATGTATGTACGTTGAACTATCTTCGCCCGTACGTATCCCACCGTGCTAATCGCTACGGGATCGTAACGCCGCACGCTAACCACTACACTACCGCTCTCCATTCTCACACAAATCCACGCACTCTCACGCGCGCACTCAGACACTCTCACACGAACTCACACTCAGACACTCTCACAGGGGAGAACATTCCTCTCACACTCTCACGCAGAAAGGTGCCCGAGTCAGGAATCGAACCCAGGCGAGCGTCACCACCGTGACACCACAACCACCACCGCCCTGCCCTCCCCCGCTAGCCCGCTAGCCCCCGCTAGCCCCGCTAGCCCCCGCTAACCCCCGCTAACCCCCGTGTGCGCCGTGCCTCCCGGCGGAGCAGGCCGGGCGCCGGAGAGAAAGGCCCCGGGGAGGCCGGGGAGCGGGCGCCTCGCCGGCCAAGCGCACGGCGGCGGCGACGCGGCGCAAGCAGTTCTACGTCAACCGCGCCGTGCGCAACTCCGACCTCGTGCGGCAGGGCAAGGGGCGCCAGCGCCTGCGCCGGCAGGAGAACGGTGAGCGCCGCCCGCCGATGCCTCCTTTTCTTTCTTTTTTTACGGGAGGCACCGGCGTCGTTGTTTCCACGGCACCGGCGGCTCCGCGCCTGTCGAACGAGCGGTGCGGGCGGCGAGCAGGCGGCCGCGCACGCGTAGACGCGGCTTCCGTAGCGGCAAAAAAANCCTCTCGAGCCGCGCCGGGAGATGTGAACGGAACCGGCGCGTCCGTAGCGAGAGGCGCTTCTTGAACGGCAGCGTTGGCGTCGTGTCTCCCCGTGCGCGTGCAGCTCACTACCTCATGAACCTCGTGGACAAGATGGACGCCTGCGGCGCGGAGGACGCGGACGAGAGCGACGCGAGGCCCAACTCCATCTTCTCCGAGGTGCTCACCAAGGAGGACTACATCCAGGTACGGGGACTCTCCCCACCTCCCCACCTCCCTCCCCAGAGCCGGGAGAGAGAGGGACACCCCCCCCCCGCACCGTCCGCGAGACGCGGTGGCGGCGGCGCGGTGACGGCGGTTACGCTGCGCTTGCAGATCTGGAACGACTTCATGAACCGTCCCGGGGAGGAGCAGGAGCGGCTCCTGCGGGGACTCGACGGGGAGGAGGCGGTGGGGAGCAAACTCGACCCGCACGGCACCACCCACGGTACGGCGGCACGCTCATCGTTATTTACGTAAAATAGCTGAATAGGTGAAGTGGGTTATAGGGACCGGGGGAAAGGGACAGACGGTGGGAGGGAACGAATAAGAAGTTGAACGCGGCCGCTCGCGGTCGTGGCGTCTCCTCCCCGGCAGAGCCGCTGCCGTACAGCCCCAAGGAGTGCTACGACCGGATCGACAAGCACATCCGCCTGACGCTGCGCAAGAAGCGAGTTCCCCTGGTGAGCCCCGTCGGAGTCTAAACTTGCAGGGCCGCTTGTGGGCGTCGCCGCTCGCCGGGACCCGTGGCGGCCCACGCTGCGGCCAGGGCCACTGCTCGGTGGCCCTGGCGAGCGGTGCCGCTCCGGGCTGCACCAGCTCAAATCCGTTGTTTTGTTTCGGTTACGTTGGAGAAAAATATTTTTGTTCAAAAAATTGTTTTTATATAAAATTCCCCGGTGAGAGATGGATTGTCGCGTGACGAGTCCGTTATAACGGAATTGATACACACACACACGTGTACATAAACACAGGGCATGGAGTCTTCTTGAGATTTGGGACGGGTAATGAGCAGGAATGTGGGCAACGTGGTTTTGGTGAAGGTGGGGGGTGAGCGGTGGCCGCTGCCAGGAGAGCGGAGCAAGCGGAGCCCGGCAAGCCGCAGCCATTTGTCCTTAATCTCCCGAGCGCCGCGGGATGATTGCGGCGATCACGGTTTCAATCTCTCCTGCTCGCCCACGAGATCGACAGCGGCGGCGGTTAAGCGCTCTCGCTTATCTCGTTGAGCGCCCGCCGCTCGTCGGGGAAGGTTCGCGGTTCGAACACAGGCGGCTGCCCTGGTTAATGCCGCTGCGCTTGTGGCCGGCGTCACGGTCCAGATTGGCCCAGTTTGAAGAATGAACCTCGCGAATTTACGTCATCTGGAAACACGATCCAGCGTCGCCCCGTACGCGAAAAACCCGGCAGGACCCGCCTCTCCGCAAAGAGTCTTAAGACTCGGTGAGGCTTCCTGGGTAAATCGGCCAAGTTTGACAACTGAACCCCGCAGCTCACTTCACTCGTGGTCTCGCTCGGACGCGACACTGCGCCGGCATTGCTCGTCGGGCCCTCCGGACGCCACTGCCACAATTTCTTGTTCGAGGATTTTGGGCCGATCCTCCGGCCGGCCTCGATGCTGCCGCCAGCACGCCGGGTCACGGGCCATGGGTCATGGGTCACGGGCCATGGGTCACGGGTCACGGGCCGTGGGTCAGGGGCCATGGGTCATGGGTCATGGGTCACGGCCGTGGGTCATGGGTCACGGGTCACGGGCCATGGGTCACGGGTCATGGGTCACGGGCCACGGCGGCCGTTCCCATCGTCGTCGCTGCTCGACGAAGGCCCCCACCCCCCCCCCCCCAAGCCCCGTGCCGCTCACGGGGTTGTTTCACCGTACTTCACCACGCCGGTCACAGGCCCGGATCGGTTCACATCTCATCCTGGGCCTCCCTGGGTCGTCTCGACCTCAAGTGAACAGCCGGTGCGTCAGCGTCACCGCGCCGTGCCGGCCTTAATAGGTGCTCGCCAACAGCACTCGCCCATACAGTCTGCTAAGGCTATACGGGGATCTTTGTCTTTGTGTGTGCGCGCAGGGTACGCTGGAGTTCCTGGAGGAAAATGTGACCACTTTCTTCTGCTCCTGCCCAGAGGCTGTGTACCTGGCCATGCTTGAGAACAGGTGCAGCCTCAACCCCCACAACCCCCCCGCCCCCCCAAACCTCTCCTCTCTTTCTCTCTCCGCACCCTTCACCGCTCTCGCTCTAATTGGGGTCCTTTGTAATTTGCAAGGAGATTTTGTGAGAAAATTGGCCCGGAGGTGTTACGCGTGAAGTGTGAACACCTCCTCCCCATCTCGGCAGAGGGGCAGCCAGACACGGCGGTGTCGGATGGGTTTCAGCGGCGCCGCGGTACTCGCAAAACCGCGCGGTCGCTGGTTCGACTCCAAGTCCCGGTGTGGCGGTTGGAAATTCGGGGGGCCCGCTGCCCCCCACTGTTACCACACAAACGGCAGCAGGAACGGGTTCACCGCAGTAAAGTTGATCGGCACGTCACGTGTGGTGGTGGTGGTGGGTAAAATGTGGGTGCCCCTGCCTCTTCCAGCACGTCTCCGTAGCGTGGAAGAGTAGGCCAAAAAACTACCGCCCTCCGGGCGATGGGAGCTCGACACACAGAGCCGTCGTTCGCTCCTTTCAGCGATCGTCCGCTCCTTTCAGCGATCGGCGGCACGTGACCCTATGACCATGTGACCTTGTGAGCGTGTGCCCCTGACATTGTGACCCTATGACCCTGTCACCTTGTCACCCTATGACCTATGACCCTGTGAACGTGTGACGGGTCGCTCATAGTCAGGGCAGGTAGCCGGCATCGCTGAGAATCCTCGGTTACGATCCCAGTTCTGGCCACGCGTAGTTCGCCGTGTTTTCAGCGGTGTCTTATAATATCAATAATTTATTCACGACAACAATAATAATTGACTTATTGATCCAGGAGTTGTAGGACCTTGGGTTTTTATTCGTGAGATGTTTCGGCCAATGAATGGTGAGTCGTGTTTCTTCGACACGTGAAAACCCACGCCTTTGTTCGAGGAGGCAACGCTCGATCCCCCGTGTAGAGACGGAAACGGGTGACGATTAGTCCACGGGCAGCAGTGTACGGTACCGCCTTCTCCTGGCGAGCCAGACTAGCGCACCTCTTTGATGCCCACGGGATGGAGGTTTCACAACGTCTGCGCGTGACCCACCAACCCTCGCTGCTGCTGCTGCTGCCGCCTCCACAGCGCTGGACCACTACAGGCGGCCAGGTGTAGCAGAGAGCAGCGTAGCCACCACCACCACCACTGCCACCACCACCACTGCCACCACCACCACCACTGCCACCACCACCACTGCTGCCGCCCGGCGTGCTATATGACTCCTGGTTGTGCTCTGTGTGTTGCAGCTTTGAGCGAATGCTACTTCACGGCCTGTGCCAGTACCTGGACCTCGCCTCCTCCAGTAAGCCACTGGGGGGACGGGGTGAGGTGGGGGGCGGGGGGGGGGGGGGGGGGGGGGCGGGGCGGGTCGGGGGGGCCGTGAGTTGAGCACCGCTAAGCGAGGATTTGACATTGACGATTTATTTTCTCAGCTTCTGTATTTTAGCGATTGCGGCAAAACAACAGATCATGTGGTTATGCACTAATTGGAATAATTATTATTGTGTTGATTCATTATTTATTGTTCGATTGCTATTATAAATATGTAAAGCTTTGGTGGTAAAGCAATAATTTTAACGAAATGTTTTTATGTATATATGTATGTTGAACTTCTTTCGCGCCATACGTCGCCAACTGCGCTAATCGAACTGAGCCAGAGTGGCACGCGAGGCGTTCAAACACACGCGCAACGGCGCTTGCTGTGACGCCGCAGCTTAAGATCGATCCGAAACGAATTGTTCCCTCAAAATCTCTCTGGACCAATTTTCAGTGTGGGAGCGCGTGCGAGTGCGTGAGTGTGCGAGTTCGTGAGTGTGTGAGTGTGCGAGTTGGTGAGTGTGCGAGTTGGTGAGTGTGTGAGTGTGTGAGTGGGTGAGTGTGTGAGTGGGTGTGTGAGTTAGCGAGNGTGCGAGTTGGTGAGTGTGTGAGTGGGTGTGTGAGTTAGCGAGNGTGCGAGTTGGTGAGTGTGTGAGTGGGTGAGTGTGAGTTAGCGAGTGTGCGAGTTTGTGAGTGTGTGAGTAGGTGTGTGAGTGGGTGTGTGAGTTAGTGAGTGTGCGAGTGCGTGAGTGAGTTTGTGAGTGTGTGAGTGGTGTGTGAGTTAGCGAGTGTGCGAGTTCGTGAGTGTGTGAGTGGGTGTGTGAGTTAGCGAGTGTGCGAGTTGTGAGTGTGTGAGTAGGTGTGTGAGTGTGCGAGTTCGTGAGTGTGTGAGTGTGGTGTGTGAGTTCGCGAGTGTGCGAGTGCGTGAGTGTGCGAGTTGTGAGTGTGTGAGTAGGTGTGTGAGTGTGCGAGTTCGTGAGTGTGCGAGTTGGTGAGGGTGTGAGTGGGTGTGTGAGTGTGCGAGTTCGTGAGTGTGTGAGTGGGTGTCTGAGTTAGCGAGTTTGTGAGTGTGCGAGTTTGTGAGTGTGTGAGTGGGTGTGTGAGTTTGTGAGTGTGCGAGTTGTGAGTGTGTGAGTGGGTGTGTGAGTTCGTGAGTGTGCGAGTTTGTGAGTGTGTGAGTGGGTGTGTGAGTTAGCGAGTGTGCGAGTTGGTGAGTGTGTGAGTAGGTGTGTGAGTGTGCGAGTTCGTGAGCGAGCGAGTGAGCACGCAAACGCGCGGGCGACGATCGCACACGGTTTTAAAGCGCCGGCCTTCCCTCGCAGGCTGCAATCGCGATGGGCGCCGCCAGACGCGCGTGGTGAACAAGCACCGGGTGTTCGAGCCTCCCGGCCTGGCGCTCTCCGCCTTCCTCGGCCTTCACGCCTAGAGCGGGCGCCAGCCCCGTCGCTCACGCGCACGCCCGCCAGGCCCAACCGCACGCACCCGCCACCATCCGCCACCGTCCGCCACCATCCGCCACCGTCCGCCACCGCCGCCACCGCCGTGGACTTCCATTTTACCCCAAACGTTACCCGTCGAAGGTTTTTGCGCGCGTTACTTTCGACGCGGCGTTCGCGCGACCAGGCCTGAGGTCCTCCGCTCGGTGGCGGCCGCCGCGAACGCCGGTCCCCAGTTTGATTTCCCGGTCTCGTCGGCGGCCCCGAAGGTACCGATTCGCGAGCCGCTCTTGCTCACCGGACGCACCCCGATCGTCGCGCGCCGATCGCGAGCACGGGCGTCGGTGGTTTTAATTGGCGATCGTCGCATGCTGCCCAGTGTTCCTCTTCAGTTGGAACGGAGCGGCTTTAATTTAAATATCGAGTCCCGTGCCTTCCGCACGTCCTCGAGGAATCTCCTAAGGCCCCAAATAACCCCGTCGGACGCGCCACGACGCACGCGCGTCGCGTCTCTCTTTGCTCGCTTGAACAAAACCGTGCCGGCCGTTGCCCAGCGTCGGCGATGTCGCTACGGCAACGCGGGCATCGTGGGATGCCCGCGTTGCCGTAGCGACGTGATCGATGCGGGCCGCCCTCCCGTACCGCCCCGTCCGCTTCGGGTTGAGGAATTCCAGTCCGAGCGCGGTGGCGTTTTGATGTTCCCATGATGATCTCCCATCATGGTCCCCCATCTCCTCAAAGGTGCTCTACGTGAACGCGCGAAGAGAAAGCAACACAACGGGTCTGGGTGATTTAGCCTCGGCGCGCGTTCAGCCCCAGCGGACGTGCAGGAGGTTCCGCGGAGCTGCGGAAGACGGCAGTCACGAGGTCGTGCGTGTGTGTGGCTGGTTTGCTGGTGCGTGTGCGTCTGTCTGTGTGTGTGTACGTCTGTGTGTGTGTACGTCTGTGTGTGTGTGTGTACGTCTGTGTGCGTGCGTGCGTCTTTGTACATGTGTGTGCGTGCATCTATGTGTTTGTACGTGTTCGTGCGTGTGTGCGTGTCTGCGTGCGTGTGTATGTTCGTCTGTGTGCGTGTACGTCCGTGTGTCTCTGTACGTGTGCGTGCGTGCGCACGTGTTTGGTTCGCTGGCGTGAGCGCGACACACGCGCGTGTGGTGCCACGCCGGCGCTCTGCGCGTATTTATCGCCTCGTTTTACCTTCACGAATGTAATCATCGCGTTGCATGTATTTATGATTGTTACGTGGATTTTATTGATTTTCTTAGTTTGCGTCGGTTATCGGTAGGGTGGGGAAGCGGCAGGGGCGGTGGATGAAGGCTTGTGGGGAGGCCTTCATCCAGCAGTGGATTGACCAAGGCCGAGGTGTGACGACGACGACAACGATGATGACATGTTCAGCAGTTGGCCAAACACCCAAATATAGGACAACAGAACTCGGGCAATCGTTTGGCACCCATCCTGGCTGCCTTCGCCAGGCGCGTCTGTAGTTTCCTGTGCCTGTGAATAATTCTCTCCAAGGCGGTAAAACGAAACCTGTGTGCGTGCGTGCGCGCGTCACAAATTCTACATGAAATGTCAATTTTGGGGGACAAGGGTGGGTGGCAGCGTGGTTTCACCCTCGGGCGCAAAGCGAATGTCAAAAAGAAAGTAAGGCCGAAACAGGAGGAGGATTTCTCCACATCTCTCTGGCTGTCCGCCCCGGCAATGGCGGTTGTTGTAATTACTGGCGACACGTCACGGTACTCGAATTGTAAATGTCATCGTGGGTTAACTCTGCGACGCACAGCCGGTGTGTGCTGAACTAGTAACGAATTGGCTACGTTTTGTTTATGTGACAAACCCCTCGCTTATCGGCCGTGTCGGGGCGGTGGCGAGGTTTCACGACACACGTTTATATTTACGCGATCGAACCCAAACAAAACCTCTAAATGTAACCATTGCCGATGAGCTCGTTCTTCACGTAACCGTCAGGGACGTGGTCACGTGCACAGCAGCCCACGCACCACGTGCCAGCTGCTCAACTACTCGCCCAGGGGCGCGGACAGAGCCGTCACAGGCGACGATTAAGCTGCTCGATGTCGGGAGCGATTGAAACCCGGTTCCGTTTGGTTCCGGGCCGGATTCACAGCGCGCGTTAGAACCACGCGCGTTAGAACCACGCGCGTTAGAACCGATGTCTTCGTTTTAATATTCACGATTCTGGTAGCGACGAGTGAACCGCTACGTCCCACAATGTTTTTATTTTTTCAAATTGATTTTTGGATCTACTCACGATTCCGAAACGTGGCAAATCATGAAGAATGTCTGCGACCGGTGACTCTGACCCTTTGCACTGCTCAGTGTCGCGCCGATCGTTCGTATGTGATGGGATTGAACACCGGGATTGCTGCACTCCGTAAAAGTGAAATAATCTGGGGGGCTATTTTCGCAAATTGCCATCGGGCTTCTGAGCAAGCGGCAAAGCGTCAGGAGAGACCTTGACGCTAGAATAATGTACGCGGCGCGATGAGATGGTAGCGCTGCGCGTTAAAGACTCTCGCAGCGTTATTGTGCGTTTTTTAAGGGGACCGTTGACGTGACGTTTTGTTAAACCGGCGACGATTAGGCGGCCGGGTAACGGCTTCTTCGCTCCGCACGCCCAAGCAGGGTCTCTTGTTTTCTCAGTGTGACCTATCCAGAACAATTTACACCCACAGACTGGAGGGCAAAGCACTTGTCCCCAGCGAGGCTGAAGCCTTAAACACACACCGATAGCCCCGCATCTGTAACGAGAATCACTCGCAGCGCCGCCGAGATAAGGGGAAGAAGGACAGCGCGGGGTCCACCCACGCCTAAACGATCGGTCGCGTTGACGTCTCCGCAATCGGCCGCTCGCAGTAGAGACTGACGCGACCTACGAGCGTCGATCCGCTCGGAGGTTTTGGCCCAAACGTCGTCGTCGTCGTCAACATCATCATCGACCGCTGCGTAGGTGGCGAAGTGCTCGTTGCGTGAACCAGCGAGCCCCTCGTTGTGGGAGGCCTCCTGGATGGTGCCGTGACGGTGACGGTGACGGTGCCGTGACGGTGCCGTGACGGTGCCGTGGTGAGACTGGCGCTGTCAGCCCGCATGGGTAGAAGCGGGTCGCGGTACGAGCGAGGAAGCTGACGCTCCGTCCTCGCGACGTGGTGGGTGCGGGGAGTCTCCCAAACATCCCAGGTGCTGAAACATCTCACCGCAGACCTCTCAGTCGGGATCACAATCACACAGCAGCAGCAGCGATCATCACCCCTCCCGGCCGCCCCCTACTTTGACAACCTTGGCAGGACCCTCATGAAAAAGAGTTGAGACTGGTGAGGCTTTCCTGGGTAAGCAAGGGTAATAATGATACTAAATGACGTTGGTATGTGTTGTAGGAATCTGTTAGATTGCTGTGGCGTGCATTGTTTGTTTATCACCACGATACTAATCGTGTTACACAGCCTGCTTGTAAGTGATGGTTCAATTAGCTCTGCTTGTCATTATTTTATGGGGGACTTTGGTAGATTTGTATCACCCCCAACGCTCATTAGGCCTGGGTGTGTATACGTGTGTTAGCAATGAGTTTCCGATTTAACAACATCTGTTCTTGTCGTTATTTTCAGTTTGGTGCTCACTAAAGTGACGTCATCTGATGCCACGCGACGCCATTTTCGGTGAAGCACGGCGGGCATGACGTCATTCTCAGTGACGTCACTTCCCTTAAAAATCCGAAACGTCCGAAATTTCGTATCGAGTCCCGATTTCCAGGAATCATCCGAAATGTTCCCGAAAATCGGGAGAGCATCGCCAGCTTGATGCCTCGGCTGTCGAGCGACCCAGTAGCCGCAAATCCTTGCCGAGGATTTGCGGTGCCGTTTTAATTTTAATAGAATATCGGTGAAAATCGAGCGGAGGCGATCGGCGCCTGTGGGCTTCTGTTAGCGGAGCGCCGGAGGAGTGGTGGCGCTGTAGCTCGGGTCTTTTAGGACGTTATTCCCACCCTCCATCACGCTTGTTATCTCACCGCAACTGCCACCACTACTCACTCGGTGAGAATGCGCAATTTAACTCGTTCCGTCGAAGTGCGTGTGCAGGTTCGTCTTGTCCGAGTATGTATGTAGGATGAACTTCTTCCGCACCATACGTAGCCAACCGTGCTAATGGATGGGTACGCACTGGCAGCGCGCGCGTGTGCGCATAGTGGTGGTGTGTGTGTGTGTGGCTTCATAGGTGCTCGCTAACAGCACTCGTCCCAAAAACGTGCGCATTGAGGGATCTGAAACGTTTCAGATCGTGGGCCTCCAGTGAGACCGACGCGGACTTGCGTCTCATGCTGGCCAGATTTTAATTGGAAAGTTTTTTAATTGCGTCGGTAGCACCCGAGTTTTGTATCGTCGATACGGTGCGGGCCTGAGGGATGTTTCGGAGATCGTGATACCGTTGCCCACCAAGGGAGCCAACCCAACCCTCTCCACCGTGCGCGAGAGGCGGTCAGATGCCTCGCGGAGTTCGCAACGCTCGATGGACGAAACACCTCTCTTCGCGCGTTCGTCAATATCACCTCCGCACGTGTGTGGCCTTGAAAGAGCGCGTAGCGTTTGTTCTCGACGTTTTGGGCAACGGCCCTTGGCGGCACGCAGAGAGGCTGGAGGAGCGACCGTGTGCGGCGTTGTTGGGTTTGTGTTGTGGCGTGCGCACCACTGCCCATGTAAGGCCAGCAGCAACATCACTACCGCCGCCACCGCCGCCACCGCCGCCGGACGGCTTTGCAGTGACTTGACACCTCGAGAGAGAATTGGACTCCAGAAACTGACAAGAGCCTTCGAAGCTCTCGCAAACCCGGGCCTTAAATAGAATACTAAAGTTGAAATATTTATCAAGGATACGGCAATAAAACATTTACAAAGAAAATTGAACTTATGTATCACGTGTCGCGGTTACGCGACAGCAGGAAAGGGCCAAAAATTATCATCGAAATCCCATGGGAGGCGTCGTTGTGGACTGGGTGGGCGACTCAATTTCGCCAAACGTTAAGACAACGTTGGGAGGAATTTGGTTTTTTTCGGGGGGGGGNTTGGAAGATAGGGTCTAGGTTTGTGGTGGCCCGTGATTGTGTTCATCCGTGCGCCGTGTACGGCTTTAAGGTGTCACCCCCCCCCCGCCCCCCCCGACGCTGAGTACGTGTGTACTCTGTGGCTCATGGTACAACCGGTGTACCGATAGTCGATGGAACGCCGCGTGGCTCTGCCTCGACACGACACCGTAGGTTTTAAAAAAAAATCTAATTTTTTTTGTTTGGGGATGTATTTTTCTTTTAAGTCTGGTAGCGGTGCAATTGTGACGTTGCTATGCACAACGCAGCATTGCTTTTTAAAACGCGTGCGTGTGTGTATCTGCGTGTGGGCATCTATTACCAGGTACACAATTATATTTTCGGGGGTGGTGGGAAGTCTTTGATAAGTAACCAGATGGGGACATCATCGGTCGCATCTTAACAATAAAAATAAATCCAAAATGCACCACGCGCTGTGATCGCGAGCGCCTCTCTTGTACCGCTTTGTGCTTCATTGGGTGAGAGAGGTTACATTGTGCCTGTAATTGGACGCGCGCTCGCTTTAATGGCCATCTCATTAGCGGCTGAAGCGTGCAGCTGGGCAAGCGGCTGATCGAGGTGTCTTTTCACACAAGAGCCCCTTCGTCTGTGAACGGGCGCCACATCGCAGCGAAGGATGGAGGTTGGCGCACGGTGGACATTGACTCTGTGAGAGATGTTTGGCGATGGCTCGGGTGGATGGGTGGGAGGGAAGGGAGCGCGTTCGTCAAGAAGTGGATGGCCATGGTTGATTGATTCTGATGATAATGCCCGTGACAAATCATATAGAGGCCGATGAATGCCGGCCTCGATGCAACAATTTCACACTTGTTAAGTCCACGGCGTCTTCATCTNGCAGCGCCGGGAGATGTGTCAAGGGCTCTGCAAGGCGAGGAGCGGTGCGGTCGCTTGCAACCTGGTTGCCTGCAACTCGAGTCGCTTCGGTGTGGACGTCCCTGCAACCGACTGCTCAATGCAGCAAATATGAACAAATGTCCCCCCCCCCCCCCCCAATATATTGATATAAAAATATAATTAATAAATGATTGCTATGCTACGACAGGCAACCACTCACCGCCGTCGAAATAATCATTAGCAAATGTCATAATCATAACTAAGCTAACAAATTGCCATTATTATGACTACCGGTTCTAGTGTTACGGTGTTACTGCAGTTCTGCGTGTGGTTTGTCCAAGTGGTGTTGCCGTACCCCAGCAGAAGCCGTTCAGGAGAAATGGTTTAAAGATTATACTTGGCTCCATTACAGCCCCTCCTTAAAGGGGATCCTCCGTTTCTATTGTGCTAAATACTTTGCAACAAAAGTCTAAGCCTGCGTCAAAAGCAGATTCAGCTTTTGTCAAGACTGGCCTTCAAAATTGTAAGACGGCACCAGAGAAATTTAGTGCACATAAAGACAGCCAGTGTCACAAATTAGCTGTGATGACTCGGATTCAGGAGCCAAAACCTGTAATGTGCAACTTTCACGTGAGCTTAAAGACAGCAGCAACAAGCGAGGAGAAATCTTATGAAGATTGTTGGGGTGTGAAGTACTTGGCACGGCATGGTCTGGCTTTTCGAGGCATTGATAAGGAGAGTGGGAATTTCAGCCAGCTTCTAAAGCACAAGGCAGAGTTCTAGATTTGAAGCTTCGTGACTGCAAGGATTCATATTCTTAGGTTTTTTTTTTCGGTAAAGTCACGTAGGTAAAACATTAAAATTAATAAAAATAAAATAAAAATCACGACGTTTCGGAAGCAGACAGAAGCTTGTGTTGCTTCCGAAACGTGATTTTTATTTTATTTTNATTTTACTTTTATTAATTTTAATGTTTTACCTACGTGACTTTACGAAAAAAAAACCTAAGAATACAAGGCAGAGGGCGATGCAGAGCTGACCACCTGGCTAAAGGTCACTTTGATTTCACCAGTCCCCAAATGCTAACTAAATTTTTAAGCTGGTGGGCAATACAATCGTCAAATAAATTGTGTTGGAAATAACATCAATGCCAGTGGTCCAGTTCGCACTTGTCATTGATGGCACCCAGGATATATCAGGAGTTGAGCAGGAGTCAATATGTTTGCGCTTTGTAGATGCAGATCTAAACCAAAGGAAGAATTCCTGGGACTCTACGAAGTGACATCAACGACAGGGCAAAATATAGCCAAGATGGCATGTGATGTGATCATGCGTCTATGCCTTCCTGTCCCACTTCGAGGACAAACCGATGATGGTGCCGCAAATATCTGGACGATTGCAGGGGGTGCAAGCCGTTTGAAGGAAACAACCGCTGGTTATGTATTACACTGTGGTCCACACTGCCTGAACTTAGTTATGCACGCTGCCTGTGCAGCCTCTCCACTCGTGAGAGAATCAATGGGTCTCGTGCATGAATTGGGGGCTTCTTTAATCAATCTGGCAAGTTGAAGGTGATTTTCCAGAAATTGCAAAATCAGTTCTCAGCCAGTATGAGTCAGTGCTGACAGCCCTTGGAATGGCATCATGCAACTCATCTGACACTTCAACTAAGGCAATGTCTTCATGAACATTTCTAAAAGGGAACATTGTTCTCGGCTTTGTAATGGCTGAAGACCCGATGGGGATTTGGAGTGCCTAACACCTCCCTGCAGCTTAGAAAACAGACTGTTTGAGGCGTGTTGGAGGCTATGGACCATGTCAAAACAAGCATGCAGGACAAGCGAACGGAGGGGCACTTTTACGGCATGTTCGCAAGAGCAACTGCTGTGGCAACAAAATCGGACCTACAACCGATTCCGATGCCGCATATCCGCAAACCTACAAGCGTTACACCGTCAGGCGCAGCCCGTATCCATCCGGATGCCCAGTCTTTGTAATTCTACGACGCCTTGGACACAGTGAATACTCAATTCATAGAGAGGTTTGATGAAGCTGGATTTCACAAGCTGCAGCAGCTTGAGAATTGCTGCTACGCAGAGACACGGACAAGGTAAATACACCCATCAAACGAGCTCAGATGTTGCTAGCATTATTAGGGAAATGGTGCCAGAGGTGAGGTCTCTTCAGTCAGCTGGAAGCGTTAGTAAGGCTTCTGCTGGTCGTCCCTGCCTCCTCTGTCGAGGCTGAGAGGAGTTTTAGTACTCTTTGGTTCTTTCGGTAAAGTCACGTATAAAGATAAAATAAAAAAATAAATACTAGCATACGACGTTTTTTTGGAAGAACATAATCAACCAGGCTATGCGTTAATTGTGTGTTGACCAACCCTCTGTGTTGCATTGCATTACATTTCGAAATTTTTCTAGGTTTATTTGATCTAGTGTACTTTCTCTGTCTCCACTCGTTTTGTCGTTCTTATGTTCTGCTCTCTCTGTGTGTGTCGGCTGTTGTCCCTCTCTGCCTTTGTCTGTTCCTCGTGTTTGTCTTGTCTCTCTTTAAAATTTCACACTTAATTCTAACTTAGCAATCTTTGAAAAACGTAATCAACCAGGCTATGCGTTAATTGTGTGTTGACCGACTCTCTGTGTTGCATTACATTACATTTCGATATTTTGCTAGATTATTTAATTTATTGTGTCTCTCTCCCGTTCTCCTAATTTTCAAGCTTGCGCACCTTACCACTCACCGTGCTACTCATTGACATGCTAATTTCTCTAACCCCTCCCTCTCTCCGCCCCGCCCCCTCTCTCTATTTAAGGCCTCGACACAGAGACGTTCTTTCTCTGTGTGCCTATGTTTGTTCTCTCTCTATGTATCTCTGTGATATCTGTCTGCTTATATGTCTGTCTATAAGTTTCTGGGTGTGTTTTTNATCTCTCTCAAATTAGCATTCTCAGGAAGAACGTAATCAACCAGGTAGGGTGTTGACTGTTATGTTATCCGACTCTCTGTTGTATTACATTCCATTTCTAAGTATACTAGATTTGTGTTTCTATTTCATTTATACCTGATGATGATTGCTTGTGTTGCAATCGAAACGTCGTATGCTAGTATTTAATTTATTATTTTATCTTTATACGTGACTTTACCGAAAGAACCAAAGAGTAATTCCTGCATCTTGATGCAGCTATCTGGCTGTGACGGTCCCACCTGATGACGGAGACTTGTGTTGCCTCCGAAACGTCGTGATCTTTATTTTATTTTAATTAATTTTGATGTTTTACCTACGTGACTTTACCGAAAAAACCTAAGAATATAATTCCTGCAGTCACGAAAGCTCCAAATTAAGATAGGAGTTTTAGTGCCATGAGGAGGCTTAAGACATGGCTTAGATCAGGGGTCGGCAACCAAAATAACAAGAAGAGCCATTTCTTTCCAATTCGGTACAAAATTCAGTATTTCAAGAGCCGCAATGCATCTGAGTACATACGTACTCATCGTCAAGAAGCAGCCCGTAAAGAGCCGCATGCGGCTCCGGAGCCGTAGGTTGCCGACCCCTGGCTTAGATATTCTATGAGTCAAACAAGGCTGAATAATGTGGCCATGTGTCACGTGCACTCGGAGAAACTGCACCTTGAAGGAATATGCCAGTCTTCTATCGGTGCGCAAAAAGGCCCGTGGATCCTTTGCTTGAAGAATGGCAAGTCAAAACACGCGTCATTGCCTGGGGAGAGGAGATGAGAGGATAGGAGAAGGGAGCAGAGGAAAGGGGAGAAATGACTGCAGAGCAGGGGAGAGGAAAAGAGATGACTGGAGAAGAGAGGATACTATAGGAAATAAAAACAACAATTTGCTAAACCTTGGCCACAATATCTGGACTTGTCTTCATATAACAATGCATAGATTTCTGTTTATACGATTGTGGTTATGGTTGTACTTTATTAATCCTAAACTCTGCCATTACATACAATGAAGCAAGAAAAGGTAAAAAAAANTAAGAGAAATGTAATACAAAACACTTAGACATTGTAAAAAATTAATTAAAAGTCCATCTCATGTGTTAGTGAATTTTTTTATTTTTGGCAGAAAATTTGTTTTAAAATAAAATTCTGAGGGGGGGGGGGACCCCAGATTTGGCCCCCCCAATGCTGACTCCACGGCTACTGCCTTGCAACGCAGAGACAGATTTGACTTCCGAGTGACGGTCCGCGCGGTGATTTCTGCGCGACGTTTCGCCAGTTGCCCGGAGGCACAATTGTGAGCCCGGCTAGATTTCCCAGGGTGATTTGACGGCGCGGTGTCCGACACCCGGCGTAGCAGATGAAACCCAACCGTGTCCGTGTGCCGGCTGACGGCAACTCTAATTCACACGTGCGCGGTGGTTGATGAGCCCGGTGATTGCGTGAGGAGTATCGCAGCAGAGTGGTGAATCGTCGCTGCTGTGGTGATGACGATGATGAAGCCTCCTTAGCATTGGGCTCGATGGACAATGTCGTGCCGCGTGGCAGCTCTGTTGACATGGTTGTTGTTGTTGTTGTGGTGGTGGCTGCCCTGCTGTGTTCCTGCCAATGGCGTTGTCTGAGCCAGGACCACCGCCCTTGAAGCTCTCTCGCTGTCTGGCAACTGGAGTGCCTCATTGTCGAGTGGCAACATCTCGCTCGCAAGGTTGTCTGTCCATCATTGTCAGTTGACACAATGACACAACAACAATAACCGCCATTCGCCACTAAATGGCGGTGACGTCACCACGACGCTTGTGCCAGGCCATGTGCACCTTGAGGCCACGTGAAGTGTCGAACGCCCGCTGGCAGGAGGTCACGGGGCAGACCCAGGTGCCACGGGTCGACTGACTGGGATGACTGGCTGATGCACCACCTGTGCCCCCTACTGTGCCAACTTGCTGTGCTTAAGCCACCTGGCGCTCCGCTCGTTGTTGTGAGCGTCGCTCCTCCGCCCTCCGTTGTTGCTGGAGGGCGACTGCCTCCAACTGCCCAGTAGCGTCCTTCACGAGCCTCCTCCACAGAGGCCGATCTTGACACCGCTGGTACCAGTCATCGGCAAGTCCACTCAGCTCCACGTCCTCCTGTACCACATCACTCCATCTCTTCTCTAGCCCGTGCCGCGCCCGTTTAGCCCCCTCGATCCGGCCGAACAAAAGCTGTTTAGGCATGCGGTGGCTGTGCATGCGGCTACATGACCCAGCCAACGCAGCCTTGCCTGCCGGAGGAGCTCACCGATGGGACTTTGCCAGATATTTCAAGGATTTGTGAGCTCCTCACACAATCCAGCCTGGTTAAACCCAGGATGGATCGTAGGCAGGCCAGCCTAAATGTTTTTAACCGGCGAAGATGCTCCATTAGGGGGTCCACGTTTCGCAAGCGTAGAGGAGGGAGGAATGACTGTGGCCGAGAAGACCTGAAGCTTCGTGCGGGGCGACAGACCAGGTAGCTTCCACACAGCGTTACGCAACCGATGAAAAGATATTGCCGCTCGACTGATTCGGAGTGAGACCTCTGCTGTTAAACTGGAGCCGGTCATAAGCACACTGCCCAGGTATGGGAAACTCTCCACTCTCTCCACTACTGCCCATCACCGATTGGGAGTTGTGGGGTGGAGTGTCCGATGGTACAAAATACCCAGGCAGGTGCTTAGTTTTGGTGGGGCTGATGGTAAGGCCCACCTCTTAGTGGCACGCTCCAGTCTCAGCAGCAGCGTCTACAACTCCTCCTCTGAATGAGCAGCTATTACCAAATCATCGGCATACATAACGTGGTTGACCAATAGGGAGCCATCCCTTGATCGCACCCGGGCATCGATCAGGCTCCCATTATATCTGTACCAAATGGAAATTCCCCCGGTACAGCTATTGAAGGCTTTACGAACTATGTGGTCAAAATAGATGTTAAATAATGTGGGAGCCAGAGGACATCCTGTCACACCCCAAGGTGTACAGGGAAAGGCTCTGACTCCCGGCCACGTAGTTTTACCCGGGCCCGCTCACCGTCATGAAGGTCCTTAATGATCGTGAGCAGAGGGTCAGGGACTCCGAGAGCACGAAGAACAACCCAGAGCCCAGGCCTACTGATGGTATCATAGGCCTTGACCAGGTCAATAAAGCAGAGATGTAGGTCTTGTTGGAATGCCCTACACCTCTGCTGTAGCAGACGGACAAGGCGATGTTGGATAATCCTTGCCGGGACCTTTCCCTGCACACTGAGGAGTGAGATGCCCCTGTAGTTGTCACAGTCTGTGTGGTCCCCTTCTTAAAGAGGGGACCATCAGGGCATCCTTCCAATCCTGCGGAACCCGTCCAGTGGTCCACTGTTGTTATGATGTCATGTAGGGCAGTCTGTGCACAAACGCCACCCTCCCTCACCATTTCACTTGGGAGATCATCTCTGCCGGTGCCTTTCCTGGTCTCATACTCCGGATCGCCTTCAATACTTCCTCAACAGATGGCACCTCAGCCAGCCACTCACAGGGGTGACTTCTTCTTCCAATATTTGAGGCACCGCAGCCTCAGCAGGATTATCCCCACTTTGTGCCACGATGTTTTCCTGGCTGAGGGATTTCCCCTACCCCAGGACCTCACAGAAATGCTCAGCAAATCTGCAAACCTGTTCCTGGGGGTCGGAGATTGGATCACCGTTTTTCCCATAATGATGGTAATAGGTGTGGCGCTGCAGGTTACTTTTTGATGGAGTTAACACACTCACCCACAATGACACACACACAATGACACACACACTGACACANACACAATGACACACACGCACACACACACACAATGAACACAATGACACACACACACTGACACACACCCACAAACACACACACTGACACACTCTCACGTACACAACAACAACAACAACCGTCATTCGCCACTAAGTGGCGGTGACGTCACCACGATGCTTGTGCCAGGCCAAGTGCACCTTGAGGCCACTGAAGTGTCGAAAGCCCGCTGGCAGGAGGTCACGGGGCAGACCCAGGTGCCACTGGTCGACTGACCGAGATGACCGAGATGACTGGCTGATGCACCACCTGTGCCCCTACTGTGCCAACTTGCTGTGCTTTAGCCACCCGGCGCTCCGCTCGTTGTTGTGAGCGTCGCTCCTCCGCCCTCCGTTGTTGTTGGAGGGCGACTGCCTCCAACTGCCCAGTAGCGTCCTTCACGAGCCTCCTCCACTGAGGCCGATCTGACACCGCTGGTACCAGTCATCGGCAAGTCCACTCAGCTCCACGTCCTCCTGTACCACATCACTCCATCTCTTCTCCAGCCCGTGCCGCGCCCGTTTAGCCCCTCGATCCGGCCGAACAAAAGCTGTTTAGGCATGCGGTGGCTGGGCATGCGGGCTACATGACCCAGCCAACGCAGCCTTGCCTGCCGGAGGAGCTCACTGATGGGACTTTGCCCAGATCTTTCAAGGATTTGTGAGCTCCTCACACAATCCAGCCTGGTTAAACCCAGGATGGATCGTAGGCAGGCCAGCCTAAATGTTTCCAACCGGCGAAGATGCTCCACCAGGGGGGTCCACGTCTCGCAAGCATAGAGAAGGGAGGGAATGACCGTGGCCGAGAAGACCTGAAGCTTCGTGCGGAGCGACAGACCAGGTAGCTTCCACACAGCGTTACGCAACCGATGAAAAGATATTGCCGCTCGACTGATTCGGAGTGAGACCTCTGCTGATAGACTGGAGCCGGTCATAAGCACACTGCCCAGGTATGGGAAACTCTCCACTCTCTCCACAACTGCCCCATCACCAATTGGGAGTTGTGGGGGTGGAGTGTCCGATGGTACAAATACCCAGGCAGGTGCTTGGTTTTGGTGGGGCTGATGGTAAGGCCCCACCTCTTAGTGGCACGCTCCAGTCTCAGCAGCAGCGCCTCCAACTCCTCTTCTGAATGAGCAGCTATTACCAAATCATCGGCATACATAACGTGGTTGACCAATAGGGAGCCATCCTTGATCGCACCCGGGCGTCGATCAGCCTCCCATTATATCTGTACCAAATGGAAATTCCCCCGGTACAGCTATTGAAGGCTTCACGAACTACGCGGTCAAATAGATGTTAAATAATGTGGGAGCCAGAGGACATCCCTGTCGCACCCCAAGGTGTACAGGGAAAGGCTCCGACTCCCGGCCACGTAGTTTTACCCGGGCCCGCTCACCATCATGAAGGTCCTTAATGATCGTGAGCAGAGGGTCAGGACTCCGAAAGCACGAAGAACAACCCAGAGCCCAGTCCTACTGATGGTATCATAGGCCTTGACCAGGTCAATAAAGCAGAGATGTAGGTCTTTTTGGAATTCCCTACACCTCTGCTGTAGCAGACGGACAGAAAATATGGCATCTGTGCAGGACCGCCCTTTCCTGAAACCGCATTGGGGCTCCGCAAGCCTCTCCTCAGCGTGCCTAGCAAGGCGATGTTGAATAATCCTTGCCAGGACCTTACCCGGCACACTGAGGAGTGAGATGCCCCTGTAGTTGTTACAGTCGGTACGGTCCCCTTCTTAAGAGGGGAACCACCAGGGCATCCTTCCAGTCCTGCGGAACCCGTCCAGTGGTCCAGACTGTTGTTATGATGTCATATAGGGCAGTCTGTGCACAAACGCCACCCTCCCTCAGCATTTCGCTTGGAGATCATCTCTGCCCGGTGCCTTTCCTGGTCTCAGACTCCGGATCGCCTTCAGTACTTCCTCAACAGATGGCACCTCAGCCAGCCACCACAGGGGTGACCTCTTCCAATATTTGAGGCACCGCAGCCTCAGCAGGGTCATCCCCTACTTTGTGCCACGTTTTCCTGGCTGAGAGATTTCCCCACCCCAGGACTCACAGAAATGCTCAGCAAATCTGCAAACCTGTTCCTGGGGTCGGAGATTGGATCACCGTTTTTTCCNCTAATGATGGTAATAGGTGTGGCGCTGCAGGTTACTTTTTGATGGAGTTAAATAGTGATTTGTGATCACGGGCCACTGAGGCAGACTCCATCTCCTCAGCAACCCGCGACCACCACCCATCCTTACAGCGCCTGACGGCTCTCCGAACTTCCGAGCGAAGGCTGCGGTAAACCTCCTCATTCTCTGACGTGGGATGCTGTAGGCGATGAGAGTGGGCCTGACGCTTTTTCTCAATTAACCTGAACACCTCCTCTGTCAGCCAGGTTTCTGGGAGGTCTGGACCGCGTACCCAAAGCAGCCATTGCAGCTGCATGAGTCACAGTCTTAAACCTCGCCCATTTACCCTCGACATCAGGTGGAGTGGGGGACGATGCCAACCCCAGCTGCAAGCGATGATGAAATTCTCGCTTGCAACTTTCATCAGCTAACTGAGACCAGGCCACTTTTGGTTGGAATGGGATCCTGGGTGTACACCCACCACACAATGACACACACACACCCACAATGACACACACAATGACACACACAATGACACACACAATGACACCCACAATGACACACACACACAATGACACACACAATGACACACACAATGACACACACAATGACACACACACACGACACACACACACACACAATGACACACACACACTGACACACACAATGACACAATGACACACACACAATGACACACTCCCACGTACACACGCGTACGAACAAAGACAACGGTCCCCGGGTAGCCTGTGACAGGCTGTTGGGGCAAGTGCAGCTATGNAGGCCCCTCTGGGTCTGACACCAAAGCACCCGGGAGTTGATTATCTGGAGGTAAACCCTCTGGGTCTGACACCAGAGNACCCGGGATGATACAGGTAAACCCTCTGTGTCTGACACCAAAGCACCTGGGAGTTGATTATCTGGAGGAAAACCCTCTGGGTCTGACACAGANCACCCGGNAATTACAGGTAAACCCTCTGGGTCTGACACCAGAGCACCCGGGAGATTATCTGGAGAAACCCTCTGGGTCTGGCACCAGANCACCCAGGATGATTATCTGGAGGTAAACCCTCTGGGTCTGACACCAAAGCACCTGGGAGTTGATTATCTGAGGTAAACCCTCTGGGTCTGACACAAACACCCGGAGATTATCTGAGGTAAACCCTCGTCTGAACAAAGACCAGGGAGTTGATTATCTGGAGGTAAACCCTCTGGGTCTGACAAGAGCACCTGGGAGTTGCGTATCTGGAGGTAACCCTCTGTGTCTGATACCAAAGCTCCCGGGAGTTGATTACTGAGGTAAACCTCTGGGTCTGACACCAAAGCACCCGGGAGTTGATTATCTGGAGAAAAACCCTCTGGGTCTGACACCAGAGCACCCGGGAGTTGATTATCTGGAGGTAAACCCTCTGGGTCTGACACCAGAGCACCCGGGAGTTGATTATCTGGAGGTAAACCCTCTGGTCTGACACCAGAGCACCCGGGAGTTGATTATCTGGAGGTAAACCCTCTGGGTCTGGCACCAGAGCACCCGGGAGCTGATTATCTGGAGTAAACCCTCTGGTCTGACACCAAAGCACCCGGGAGTTGATTATCTGGAGGTAAACCCTCTGGGTCTGACACCAAAGCACCTGGGAGTTGATTATCTGGAGGTAAACCCTCTGGGTCTGACACCAAAACACCCGGGAGTTGATTATCTGGAGGTAAACCCTCTGGGCCTGACACCAAAGCACCCGGGAGTTGATTATCTGGAGGTAAACCCTCTGGGTCTGACACCAAAGCACCCGAGGAGTTGATTATCTGGAGGTAAACCCTCTGGGTCTGACACCAAAGCACCCGGGAGTTGCATATCTGGAGGTAAACCCTCTGGGTCTGACACCAAAGCACCCGGGAGTTGATTATCTGGAGGTAAACCCTCTGGGTCTGACACCAGAGCACCCGGGAGTTGATTATCTGGAGGTAAACCCTCTGGTCTGACACCAGAGCACCCGGGAGTTGCATATCTAGAGGTAAACCTCTGTGTCTCACAGCAAAGCACCCGGGAGTTGATTATCTGGAGGTAAACCCTCTGTGTCTGACACCAAAGCACCCGGGAGTAGCGTATCTGGAGGTAAACCCTCTGGGTTCCGGCACCGCGTGCTGCGTGTGGGCAGGCCCCTGGCGTAGCCCCGCCTCTTCCGGTTCGCCCTCCCCACCACGTGCCGTGACGTCACAGCCGTCGTAGGAAGTCGCTGCCGCCGCCGTCTCCACGCTCTCGGAGTGGGGGGGGCTCCAGCAGCCATGGGGGCGTCCGACTCGAGATCTTCCGCGTGAGACCCCCCCACACCCCCCCACACCCCCACACCCCCCTCCCCCCTCCCCCGCGTCCCTCCCCACCACCGCCGCCCGTGACCTCAAGGCGACCTCCCCGGCTCAGCGTGGCGCCCCCGCGTCTACCCTCTTGCTGCCCCCCCCACTCACTCCCCTGTGTTCTGTCCTTGTGATTATCGCTCCACTACTGACCCCCACCAAATACTTTACCCTCCACTCTTGTCTCCTAACTCCTCCTACCTCGTTCTCACCAAGGGGGTCGGCAACCCACCCACTCTGACCCCCCACCCACTCACCCTGACCACCCCCACCACTCACCCTGACCACCCCCCACCACCACTCTGACCCCCCCCACCACTCACTCTAACCCCCCCACCCACCCACTCTGACCCCCCCACCCACCCACTCTAACCCCCCCCACCACCCACTCTGACCCCACCCACCCACTCTAACCCCCCCACCCACCCACTCTGACCCCCCCACCCACCCACTCTGACCCCCCCCCACCACTCACTCTAACCCCCCCCCACCACTCACTCTGACCACTCCCCCCCCATCCACTCTGACCCCCCACCCACCCTGACCACCCCCCCACCCACCCACTCTGACCCCCCCACTCACCCTGACCACCCCCCCCACCACTCACTCTGACCACCCCCCCCCATCCACTCTGACCCCCCACCCACCCACTGACCCCCCCACTCACTCACTCTGACCCCCCCCACTCACCCTGACCACCCCCCACCACCCACTCTGACCCCCCCCACCCACTCTGACCCCCCCCACCACTCACTCTGACTCCCACCACCCACTCACTCTGACCCCCCCCACTCACCCTGACCACCCCCCACCACCCACTCTGACCCCCCCACTCACCCTGACCACCCCCCACCACCCACTCTGACCCCCCCACTCACCCTGACCACCCCCCACCACCCACTCTGACCCCCCCNACTCACCCTGACCACCCCCCACTCACTCACTCTGACCCCCCCCCCACCCACTCTGACTCCCACCACCCACTCACTCTGACCCCCCCCACTCACCCTGACCACCCCCCCACTCACTCACTCTGACCCCCACCCACTCTGACCTCCGCCCCTCCCCTCCGCGGCCTCGACACGACAACAAACCCGGCAGGAGCCACTGTGTCGATCCACTGCTGGATGAAGGCCCACCCCACCCCCTCCCCCCACCTCCCTCCCCCACCCCTCCCCACCCCCACCCCCTCCCCCACCCCCACTCCACCACCCACCCCCCCCCACCCCCNACCCCCCTCCCCCACCCCCACTCCCACCACCCACCCCTCCCCCACCCCCTCCCCCACCCCCACTCCCACCCCCACCCCCCCCCACCCCNACCCCCACCCCNACTCCACCACCCACCCTCCCCCACCCCCACCCCACTCCCACCCCCTCCCCCACCCCCCTCCCCGTGCCCGAAATCCGTGCGAATGTTTGAAACTCCCCAAGTTGCGTGGCTTGTAAACAGCAGCAGCAGCAGCGGCAACAACATTAATAACAATCGTCTGCAACGTTTCAAACAGCGGCACACACAGCGTCGTCAAGGGCACGTGGGTGGTGATCCCATCTGTCGTGATGTCGCGTGGGCTCTGCGTAGTTTCATGGATTTAACGCCTCCGTGGTTTGGCTTGGAGTAAAGATCGTCGGCGTAAGGCACTACAACTAGAGTTCAGTCACATTTCGTTTTACGTTGAAGGCGGTTGTGTGTGCGTGCGTGTGCTTTTTTGCTCACGTTTATATTAGCTTCGTTGCTGTGCTCGTTAAAGTTCTTAATTTGGTCATTTTGGTGGCAAATGAACGCCTCTGGTCTCTTTGAGTTCTCAACTCTATATTCCTGTAATGTTACGAACAAGCTTAGGCAGATTTAAGATGCGATAAGATGGATGTGGCGTCGCCAAGATACCATTGACTTTTAACTATTTACTGTTTATTTTACCAGGTATCACAAATGATAGCTCAACGAAGTGGAAATTTATAGCAGCCAAATGCTGTGGAGGAAAATCTGGAGGACCCGGAAGAAATTCCACGCGACCACGGGGAGAGAGACACCTTAAACTCCAGATATACAGCAGGCGTCAAGGTCGGGATCAATCTCACAACCTCCTGTATACCAGGCGAGGTAGTCAACATCTCCTAGCCACCGTCATGATCATGATGATGAGAGAGACGCAGACTCAAGATATACAGCAGCAGGTGTCGTCAGGGTCGGGATCCAATCCACGACCTCCTGCGTACCAGGCGAAGTAGTTAACATCTCCTAGCTACCGTCATGATGATGATGAGAGAGAGACGCAGACTCAAGATATACAGCAGCAGCAGCAGGCATCGTCAGGGTCGGGATCCAATCCACGACCTCCTGCGTAAAAGGCCACTGTGTGACACCTTTTCATCAGAGCAGCGTTCCACACACTCTGCCTGGAATTAACCGCCGCTTTTATTTCCAAGCTGTCATTTTGGAATTAGACGGTAATTCTTTTTCCCGGTTTTCCGCTGGAAATCCGCGAGCTCTCCCGAGGCTCGCAAGACCTTCCTTGTGGAGGGACAGAACTGGCTGGGAATCGATGAAAATAATAACGACAACAAGGAAACCTTCGCAGCAGGACAATGATACTTGAGTGAGCCAACATAATTGGCTGCCTGCCATTTCAGCGAGCCATCATCTGAACCGCGTGCTCTCCAAATGTATTCTTTGCTCAACCACTCGACAGCCTTAGGCAGATGGCTTCTGCCGAATTGTTTTGAATCTGGCCCACGCTCGACAGAATTTTTAAATATTCCTTTAATGAGACGTGTTCCTGGAATATGGAGAGAGTGTTACCAGTGGGCCAAGCGTGGTCTCTTTAAAAGCCTTAAGTGAGTGCTTGTGTAATTCAACAAAGGCAATGGACCTTCCGTGTGCTATGAAGAAGGGCCAGACCTAACACGTCTACTATTATATATTTTTCCTCTTAAGACAGCAGCGTTATTGATGAACGTGTTGAGTTTTTTGTAGTAATAATGTGATGAGAGCGTGCCGAGTGGCTGTTCGTGATGGGGACTGATGCGTGTGCCTTGTGTGTGTGCGTGTCGGCTCTTCCCTGGCAGATGATGCTGTACCTGTCCTTCCCCGTCGCCATGTTCTGGGTGTCCAACCAGGCCGAGTACTTTGAGGAGTACGTGGTGAAGAGAAAGGCAAGAGTCCCGCGAAAAAACACACAAACACACGAGCAGCAAGACAACGTCGCGTATCCGACCCGCCACATGTCCGCCCGCACGCAGCGCGGTAGTGAAATGGCCCCTCTCTGTAGACGCTTACACATCTGGCCTTTTCACACGTCCGGCGAAACCCCCCCAGCCAGTCGGATCCGTCACGCGCTAGGGTGTCGGACGGACAAACCCACAGGGCCACGAGATGCCCTGGAGATGGCAGGACACCCTAAACGGATTCTTGAATCAGTCTGTGTGGACCTTGTCATCTCGTTAGTGGGGTTTTTTCCCCCCCGAATTCTTCGGTATCACCCCCCCCCCCCCATTAATGGAATTGACCAAACCATCCCAACGTGGCAGGGACCCTCCTAGAAATGAGTTGTGAGACTCGGAGAGGCCTTCCTGGGCTAACGCTCAGTGCGTCATCACGACCGCATCGGCTGTTGAGGGATGAGTGGCCGAGTTGAGTTCCAGGCTGCCATCGGGGGCCATGTCGTGTCTGCTAATGTTTGCGATGCCGTCCACGCCGCGCTCGTGCTAATGCGTGCGTTTCTTTTTACGCTTCCGTCCGCAGAAAGAAATATTCCCGGCGAACGAGTCCAAGCAGGTACGACGCACGCCGGCCCTTCCCCTGTCGTCGATGTGCTGCCCGGAACGTTCCGCGCGGCCTCTCGTGACGTCGGCGTGTGCACAAACTTGTGCACAAACTTGTGCAGCCGCCGTAACACCAAAGGCAACGCTCGAGTTCCGCTCCTGAGTGGGCCTCGAACGAATGAATTCCGTGCCGTGTCGTTTTGAACGGACCTCATTAATTCCGGTGTGCTGGAGTTGGTGACCGGCTTGGGAATCGGAACAGATTCTAAACACCGCTCTGATGGTGGCGGTGGCGATGCCGCGTCCCAGACGTCTGACCTGCTGCCTTGTGACCTCTGACCCCCTCGGCGTACACAGCCGCACGGTCACCTGGAGTACGATGCCATTCAGTGCCAGCGTGCCAGGTCCCTCGTCCCGGCTCTTATTCTCCACAGCTTCTGAATAACATCACCGCGTGTAAGAGCCTACTCGCGACAGTTCCAGATGTTCATCTTGAACCAACTCACGTCTCTCTTGCCTTGCCGACATTGCATTGTTTAGCTGCAATCATTGTCAATTGACCACGTAATATCCATCAGGGGATTTTTTGTTGGGTTAGATCGCGTGAATATAAATGTGTCGTTAAACCCGCCACCGCCTGACACGACCAATCAGTTACTAGTTCAGCACACGCCGGTGTGTAAGCCACTACAACATTCACATTTCGAGTTCCGTGGCGTTCCGCCGGTAATCATAACCACCAACCCGCCTCATCAGGCGACAGCCATAATTGTGGGTAAATCCTCCGCCTGACGTCGTCACTGTGTGCGTTCACATTGACGCGATCTGACCCAAAGAAACTCTGTGCAATCACTGTAACCGGTGCCCGTGGCTCACTCGCGAGGCCAGTTCTCGTTTGTGTTGCGGATCGTTGTTGCGACGCATCCCGCGTCATCTCTCCTCGCACCGGGGCGACTGGGTCGGGCTGCAGTGGTGACGATTGTGCCGCAGGGCTAGAAGGGACCGGGTTCTCTCTCCCCCCGATCGGCGCGGGTTTCCTCCCCGCGTAGCAGAGGTCACAACCGGGTACCCGATACCCGTACCCTACCCTATACCCGTGCGGCCGGGTACGGGTACGGGTAGGCCGTGAGTCACTAGTGAGTCACCGTTTGTCACTCATTTCCCAACGTCTTGTCTCTTCTCACAATTCAAGTTCCTAGAATCAACCCACCCGCGCCTGCAACATGGCTTCATCCCAGAGGTCACAATCAGTTACCCGATACCCGTACCCTACCCGTACCCAGCCGGGTACGGGTACCCGTTTGCAACCCTGGTGCGGCCGGGTACGGGTAAGGAATCAAAACCTGTTTGCGACCTCTGCCGTGTAGCTTGAAATATGTCAAACCGTGTCAATGGTATCAGCCAAAACATCTCAACGCTGAAAAGCGACCTGCAGTTTTACCCAATTGGTGTCGCTTGGAGCAACGTCGCTCCCCTTGCCTGCGACGGCTTGGCAGGGCCCTCCTGAAACTGAATCCTGACACTCGGAACAACACCGCGCTGGATTCTGTGTCGGGACGACGGCGGGCGGGCGTGGGCCCGTGTGTGGACGTTCGTATTTCACGCCGCCGTGGTTGCGTTTCTTGCAGAGGCAGGAGCTGGAGAGATTCAAGAAGTTCATCCAGATGGAGCAAGCGAAGAAGCACGAATGAGCTCTCTCGCGGGATTCCGTTCCCCACGGACTCCTCGGGATCGCCCGCCGCGTGATTTTCGCTCCCCTGCGTGACGATCTCGATGGAAATGTATCTCTCTCCCATTCGGGCCTTCTCTCTGCAGGCCTCTTGCGGGCGTCATCACGCGCGGTGGCCTCATTCGCCTTAGTAGGGCGACGTGGCCCCTCACGGGGTAGATGTTGAGGTTTCCCACAGCCTGACAAGTCACGTCGCTCCTGTGTACGGGATCGTTGTACCGTCTGGCTCCCGTGTCGACGGCTGCTGTTGCTACGGTCGCCCTCGTCGCTCGCCGATCTCCGTGGACCACAGACGCGCAACAAGCTAGGGGAGCAGATGTAACGCGACGGGAAAAGTTTCTGGTGAAACCGCCGCACTGCAGCCGTGGCTGCTGCCGTGACTACACGGTCCTACGCCAAGCGGTTTTGGTGCCGAGTCAGCAATCGGTAATCGCCACACATCTGCGCTCACCGGAAAGAAAAAACAACTTTTCTCGCCGTCGTGTTACGTTACCGCGGCTAATCTGCCCTTTGTGGTCTACGCAGAGCAGCTGCGCTGGGCGACTCGAGCGGCGGCTGGCGAGGGGAAGTTACTTAACGGGAGCGGCCTCTCGTCGCGACGATCGCCGTCGTAGTTTTTATTGCGCTGGGCAGCGGCTCGCACGGGTGAGACACGGGTCTCCTCCGTCGGTTGTGGGCTAACGGAGGTGATGGGAGGGGAGGGAGGTGGGGGGGGTAGCAAAGCACACGTCGGATGACCTTCATCGCCACCCCGACTGGCAGGCCGGGTACTCAAGTCGCCTTGTGCCACCGCTGAAGTCGCCCTGTCCAGAGCGCGTCGAGATGTGAAGTGTCGTGATCCCAGACGCCCTGGCGGAGGGAAGGGCGCTCCGTCGTTTTTCGCTCGTGTACCCGAACATCGCTCTGCCGTCGGGCGAACGTCGCCGCGTTGGGTCGCGTCCGCTCGCTGGTGTCCACCCAAACCTCGCTTCACCACTTGCTTGTACTCGCTGCTGTGACGACATTGATGACGACGATGATGACGACGATGATGATGACGATGATGATGATGATGACGACGATGATGACGATGATGACGATGACGACGACAATGACGATGATGATGTGTGCCCGCTACATAAAGTGCCGTTTGCCCTCTTGAGAGCTGTGCCGATTGGATCTGTGACGCGGGTTCGCGCACTCGCTGCGGTCTGAGCATATTTAACGACGCGTCGACAAAAGTTGCTAGTAATAGGTTTTTACCCTTTCAACTGGTACAAAAACTGGCACCTTTATACAAGGCATCATGTTTGCAATAACCACAACACAAGCAGTCAAAATGCAAACAAAAAGAAACAACTCTGATGATGATAATGATATGCACTGTCCTTGAAGTTGATTGGTCCACGCCCGAGACAGCTTTTCTTAGAGCCTGGTCTCACCTTGGTGTTGTCGTGTCCAAGCGCAGCGGCGAGGACGAATGCGCAGAAGAAACACGACGTTGCAACTTTGATTAGCGCATCGTCGCGTGGAGTTCGTCGAGAGGGACGGATCGCCGTGTCGTTCGCCTTCAACAGACACGAAGTGACGTCGCAACGCAGTCGATGCCAGAGCCGGGAGGCTTAACGGGAGAGCCCGGGGGTCCCACCACGGGGTTCGAATGTTCACGGTGGCACAGTTCGGCGAAGTGCGGCGCAAAACGAAGTTCCACGGCCTTCCCGTGCCGCGCCGTGTGGAGGGTCTCTAGGCGAGGGTTCGGTTCGGGGCCGAGGGAGCGCCGTGCTCAACAGCGGCTGTCTGGGGGGTGAGGGGGAAGAGACGCTGCTGCTGCGGCTGTTGCTGCTGCGAGGAAGGACGTTCGACAGGGGAAGGTAATGTGGGAATGAAGAAGCGGAGGGGAAAGTGGTGAGGTGGCGTGCGGTGTGGTGAGTGGGTGGGTGGGTGAGTGGGGCATTGGGACCTGCAGTGTGGTGAGTGGGTGGGTGAGTGTGTTGTTGTGACCTGCGAGTGGTGAGTGGGTGTGGGTGAGTGTGTTGTTGTGTGCAGAGTGTGAGTGGGTGAGTGTGTGTGTTATATGATCTGCAGTGTGGTGAGTAGGTGAGTGAGTGTGGGTGAGTGTGTTGTTGTGACCTGCAGAGTGGTGAGTGGGTGAGTGTGTGTGTTAATATGTCTGCAGTGTGGTGAGTGGGTGAGTGAGTNTGGTTGTTACTGTGACCTGCAGTGTGGTGAGTAGGTGAGTGAGTGTGTTGATGTGACCTGCAGTGTGGTGAGTAGGTGTGTGAGTGGTGTGTTGATGTGACCTGCTGTGTGGTGAGTAGGTGAGTGAATGAGTGTGTTGCTGTGACCCGTGCAGTAGCGGACATCGCGTGCTTTCGGGGAGAAATCGTCGAGTGGAAGTTCGTCGGAGCAGTGATCGCGGTGGTAGCGAGCGCGGAGTGACGAGGAGGCGGCTGATCGCCCCGTGATGGAACGCCTCTTCGCCCGTCCGGTTAAACGAACCCGTGGCTAATTTGTCGCTATAACGTGAATCGCGTTTTTTTTNGGGTGTGCTGCCACGCAATCATCCCACAGGCGTTTTTACCCCTCGACATCATCAGCAACGTCATCGCGATCAGCTGTCCCAGCGAAGAGGTTGGAGAGGACGAGCAGCTTTACGTGGGTCGCGAGCCGTCCCAGAGGGAATCCCGCTTCATCAGGGGGAGACGGAGAGTGAAATCCGCTGGTCGGATCGTCATCACGTGGAGGCTTGGGAGGTCTTCNTCGAGGTACAGCTGGATTGTGGCTGCGACGACGTATGTGTGTGTCTCGCACCTAATCGGTGGCGTGGGGGCAAGGACTAAACCACACAACTTGCGATCTTCTCAGGGAGCCCGTGNGTTTTCTCCGAATTTAACGTAGCTGTCCAGGGNTGTACCATAAAAGATTACATGTGCAACCTCAAATGATGCTCCCGGCTTTTCGTCAGCAATGTTTACGTCAAACAAGCGGTGTCGCCAACAGAACGGTTCGTCACCAGCACACGGACTTGCGATCCAGAGCGCCGTGGTTCGATTCCGGATTTCACCAAATTTCGCCGCAAAACTTTGCCGTTTCTGTCCACCCAAAGCATAAGTTGGGGCGCCTGTGCCAGGCTAGGTCATCAGGGACCAGACCCAGCAGNTGCCATGCGTTGGCTGATGATGACCGGTAGATGCAGCACCAGCACCCCTACTGTGCCAGGCAGGTGCAGGAGGTCACGGGACAGACCCCCATGCGTTGGCTGACTCAGATGACCGGTAGATGCACCAGCTGTACCCCTACTGTGCCAGGCTAGGTGCAGGAGGTCACGGGACAGACCCAGGTGGTGCCATGGGTTGGCTGACTCAGATGACCGGTAGATGCACCAGCTGTACCCCCTACTGTGCCAGGCTAGGTGCAGGAGGTCTTGGAACAGACCCTGCAGGTCCATGGGTTGGCTGACTGAGATGACCGGTAGATGCACACCAGTCTACTGTGCCAGACTAGGTGCAGGAGGTCTCGGGACAGACCCAGCAGGTGCCATGGGTTGGCTGACTGAGATGACCGGTAGATGCACACCAGCTGTACCCCTACTGTGCCAGGCTAGGTGCAGGAGGTCTTGGGACAGACCCAGGTGCCATGGGTTGGCTGAGATGACCGGTAGATGCACCACCTGTACCCCNTACTGTGCCAGGCTAGGTGCAGGAGGTCTCGGGACAGACCCAGGTGCCATGGTTGGCTGACTGAGATGACCGGTAGATGCACCACCTGTACCCACTACTGTTGTTGTGAATACAGTACACACACAGTTCGCGCGCACACGTGCACAAATCTCTGAATGACGTGAACGAGTCTACTATTCATGAAAAGCGACGCTCAAAGCAGTTTACAAATTGGATTTTTAATGAGCGTCTTAAATGTGGTGTAATCGCAGCGACGTCACTCCGCGTGCGGACAGGGAAATAGCGTCCTGGGCTCCATTAACACATTGACATGGCGCAGACTTTATCATTCTTATTATTACCGTATCATTCCGCTCGTTCACCCAGGAAAGCCTCGCCGAGTCTCATGACTCGTTTTCAAGAGGGTCCTGCCAAGTTTTCGGATTAGTGTGGGACGGTGATTGATGCTGTTATTTAAAAAATATGAAAAAATATTGAAGAATTGGTCTAATACGTCGGCTTTGAGACCAAATCTGGCTGTCGCCTGATGAAGCTCGTTGTAATTACAGCCGAAACGTCGTATTCAGATTGTAAATGTTGTGGCTTGCCCTCCAACACACCGGTGTGCTGTACTAGTAACGAGTTCATGGGACCTCCTTTGCCAGTACCAAAATAGTTCATAATAAAGGTTTTTGGTCAGATCGCGTTATTTATAAATGTGTCGTAACCCTCCACCATCCGACACGGCCAAACAGTAAAAAATGTGTACGTTTTCCAGGACAAAATAATTCACTTTAGCCCACCGGTGTGCTGAAGAGAGAATCAACAGCATTTTAAAATGTGAGTAGTACGACGTTTCGCTGATAATTACAATCAGCTTCATCGGGCAAGAATGGTGAAGCTCTCCTGTTGCTTCCGGTCTTAAATAGAGCAGCCTCAGGGTGACGTCATCATTTAATTCAATTCAATCTAATAGGTTTGATAATAGGGTTTGCCCTTTTTTCTGGCAACAAAACAGTTGTGTGAAGATGTTAAACCACCAAACTGAAACTTTTACAAGGAATCACGTCTGCATTGACCACAATACTTGTGGTCAGAATGCAAAAAAAAATGTAGATGCTACCCCGAGCTCTCATTACTCTGATAGTGGTATTGTCTTTGTGTGTGCGCCTTTTGGCGTCTCTGGTCTAACACCGTTTGAGACGAGGCTCAAAAGAAAGCTGTCTCTGGTGTGGACCAATCAGTTTCAAAGACAATGCATATATTATCAGAGTGTGTTTTTTTCCCCGACCCTGACGATGCCTGCTGTATATCTTGAGTGTGCGTCTCTCTCTCATCATCATCATCACGGTGGATGAGATGTTAACTACCTCGCTGGTCTACAGGAGGTCGCGGTTTCATCCAGACCCTGACGTCTGCTGCTGTATATTTGGAGTTTGCGTGTCTCTCTTTGCTGGAGCAGTTCCACCTGATGATGGAGGCTTGTGTTGCTTCCGAAACGTCGTGATTTAATTTAGTTTTCATTTTTATTGTTTTATTTTATTTCACCTACGTATGGATCCTTGCAGTCACGAAAACTTCAAATCTAGAACTCTCTCTCTCCCGCGGTCAGATTTGGCTGCTAGAAATGTCCACGTGATGACGATAACCCCACTTCGTTGAGCTGTCGTTCGTGATAGCCAGCGGCTTCTGGAAAGAGCTAAGAGCTCGTTGGGGCCTTACGTGGTCAAATAAAACATAGTGTAGTTTTAGTTGTTTGAACCAGCGTGGCAGAGGAGAGCCCAATGTGTATCCCGTAGAGATCGCGCGAGTTGAGGCTCCTGCCAGCGGCGGCACGCGAGCAAAGAGTTGCAGGGCCGCGCCTTTATAGAGTGAAATAATCAAGGAAAAATAAATACTCTTAGGTTTTTTCGGTAAAAGTCACGTAGGTAAAAATAAATAATAAAAATATTAGAAATACAATTAGAATTTTATTATATTTATTATTTATTTTTCCTACGTGACTTTACCGAAAACACCTAAGAGTATGAATCCTTGCAGTCACGAAACTTCAAATCTAGAAAAAGAAATACAAAAAATTTGTGTTATATAATTAATGAATCTGTCCTTTCCCTCCCCTTGTACCTATTAATTGTGACGAATATCCTGGGGCCTCAAATGAGGACCTGGTGCGGTGTGTAGTAAACATCGCCACTGGGGACACAAAGGCAGCCAGGCGTGGCTTTCTGGCCCCCACCCCTCGTGTGCCGTGCCGGCCTTCATCGGTGCTGCTATTTCGCTAACAGCACTTGCCCCGACAGTCTGTTAAGGCTCACGGGGGATCTTTGTCTTCTTGTTTTATTGGGCAGGCCGACACGTGCCCATCCACCCAGAGGCGCTGGTTCGCTCGCATTCCTGGCACACTTACACTGAACAGTTAGAGGCGCAGCCCTGAAATTGCTGGCTGAAGGCCACTGCCGGCAGATGAAGGACATCCCCAGGGCCAATCTGTAGCGGCAGCTGGGCTGCTCTTTGCACGTTGGCCAAACGTGGTGGTCAAGAGGTTGTGCCTACCCACGCTTTACCCCACCATAGCGTGTGGTGAACTCACTTATACTGCCCACTCAGCCGACCCATCATCCCCTCCGGGGTCGATAAACTTAAAAATAAGTCGATCGCGGTTGTGCTATGGATAAAATTCGCCCCTCCCCACCGCCGCCATAGGAATGTGGAATTCCCACCATTGGCTCTGCAGGGCTGCTAACAGGAAATCGCAGAGAGATCAACGTGGATGTGTCCAGGGTGTGAGGCGCTCCTCCCAGAGGACGCAGCCTTGCATCGCACTCCGAGTGCTGGTTTTACAGCCGTGCGTGCGATTTGTAATTTTCCACGGTGCTTGCAAAATGATACGTGTGCGTGCATGCGTGGGTGTTATTCAGGGAACGGTGGCGCAGTGGTTAGCGCGCTGGCTCTCCGAACCCGCCCACCAGAGTTCCATTCCACCCACGTCAAACACCAGCCTTGATAGGTGCTCCCCAATAGCAACACGCCTCGGGCTGCCTGCGCAAGGCGACACAGGGCATCTTTGTGCGTGCGATGGTTGTGCTGGATGGCATGATTACACACCCACGCATAGACACCCGCATACACAGACAAAGGTCCCCCGTATAGCCTTGCACAGAGCGTTGGGGAAAGTGCTGTAGCGAGCAGCACCATGCCCGGCCTCCTCGCATCGCCACGAGGTTACTGATTTAAAGCTGAGCCGACCTAGGGGAGGCCCAGGACCGGTCCAAATATTTCGCCACTGTTACCGGTCGTGAGCGGGAACTGAACTGGGGTCGCCGGCCTCGAAGCGCAGAGCGCTAACCGCTGCGCCACCGCTCCTCGCCCACGCACGCACGCACCCGCACACGGAACATCTTGTCAAACCAGTTCGCGGACTCCCGACTGACTCCTGGCTCAGCCTGCCGCGTGAATAGGGGGGGGCACGTGCTCCGGCTGGGCTTGCCGCGTGAATTTTGGGGGGGTCAGGTGTCTGATGATGCGTGAGTGTTGTGCTGTACTGTCGATAGCAGGTTTAGGCGGTGGAAGGGGGGGCTCACGAGGTCGCATGAGACCCCAGGGCCGCGCTGAGTTTCCTGGAGGCCCCGCAGACGAATGCCCCGCGGGGGAGGAGGGTCCACGTATCCATTTGTCGCGACAGAAAAAAACCAAAACGGCGCCTTGTGTGTGGGGCCCTGGGCGATTTGACCCCACCGTGGCCCACGCGGGGTCAGAGGGGTCAGACCGCGTCGGCTCCGGCCACGTGCGGTCAGGGGAGGCAGCGGAGGCAGAGCCTCGCCTGTCATACTCCAATGAAAATATATTTACAGCGATCTAACCCAAAAACCTCTATTATGGATGATATTGGTCGCGAAAGCCTACGTGTTAAAATGAAAATAGCTTTTATTAAAAGTACAAGAAGAAGAATTAAATTAAGATTTTCCACTGATCTGTGTTATAAATGTCATTTCTCTACGACTCCAATCATTTTTAGAGTCAAAATCGCCAAATTTGCGGAGCTTCGCTACAAATACAGGAAGAGACGAGAGGTGAGGCAGCGGCGAGCTCAGCCTCCCCTCTGATTGCGCAACCCCTCAGTAACTGGATGGAGCGCGGGCAATAAGCGCGTGCCTGTTACTATCTCTGTGTGTCACCAATGTAATGTTCATAGACCCTTTCATTACATGTCCTCTCCTTCCATACTCCAGGTATCTTATTTCACTGTGTATAAAGATATTTAGGCTCGCCGGCCTCGTCATAAAACTGCAATGCAAAAGCACCAGGGAGGCAGCTATCACAGCTGCCTCACTGAGGGGCATGTTAGACACGCCCCTCAGTGAGGACACGCCCCCTCAGTGTCTAAATCTGGCTCTGATACTCGCTAGTGCAGCGGTCCCTAACCTTTTTGGCACCAGGGACCGGTTTCGTGGAAGACAATTTTTTCACGGACTGGGGTGTGTTTGTTGTTTTCTACTCATTGTGGCTCGGGGTTAGAGCTTGTGGGCTTACCAACACCGTGACCGAGACAAGTGCGCATTGCGGGAAAGAGGCGCGGACGGAAGTAGTCAATAAAATAACGGGGGGTCCACCCGCGGACTCACCGCTCACCTCCTAACAGGCCACGGGCCCGTACCGGTCCGTGGCCCAGGGTTGGGGACCCTGGGCTCGTGCCTCCCCAGGTATTGACCTCACCGCATGTCACTGGTCGGCTCCGGAACGCGGCAGGGGCCATCCCGGTTGCCGCTGTAGCTTTTGGCGTCGAGAACGTTTCCGCGATGTTCGCTTAACGATGCGCGGCGCAGTGACGACGTTTCGCCGGCGGCAGTTTAGTACCCGCGAGACGACGTCACGGGAGCAAAGGGACGCATCGCCAAGCCGGAGGGCGGCATCAGCCTCCGCCACGAGCCCTTCCCGTGGCTGGCTCTGATCCAGCGCTGTGGAGGCAGCAGCGATGGTTGGCGGATCACAACTCGCACAAGGATGTTGTGGTGAAACTACCCTGCCACGACAAGGCGGCACAGCAGAGTGTGGACGAATCTCCATCTCTCAAATTCTTTCAGTAAAGTCACGTAGATAGAAAAAATCATAAAATATAACACGTTTCGGTCGCAACACAAGCGTCCGTCTTCAGGTGAGAAAATGATCTGCTGTTGTGGCTTTACATAGGCACGGGAGGGGCGCGCGAAGGAGTTTTGTCGAGTCGTGGCTGTAGGAGTTCACGGGGAGAGGGGGGGGGTTGAGGGTTTGTGGCATGCAGGGACGGGTGGGGCTGGAGAAATTAGCAAGTAAAGGAGCTCTAAATAGTAATCTGACAACAAGGCACTTAAAACTTGGCGCGGTTTATCACATCCTTCCAATGATTGCTCAATCTGAATCCATCTTCTCGATTAAAGTTTCGTCTGTGTTTGTATATCTGGATGGCTTCATGAACAAATGTCTGATGGTGGCCCGAGGGTTTGCAGAGCACCTTGGTCTCGGAGAAAACAATGTCATCGCGTGTGCCCACAGTGTTGAAACAATGATCCGCCACCGCCGAGGTGTTGGTTCTGCCGTGTTTCAAATCCGCTTTGTGTTCGCGAACCCGGTCTGAGACATGTCGCTTCGTTTCACCAATGTAACTGCTGCCGTAGACACAATGCAACTTATAAACACCAGGACATTGCATGTCCGGAATCGCATCCTTCACCGATGGGATCAAATCACGGATTTTGTGTACTGTATTGAACCGAACTTGGATCTTGTGATTGTTCAAGATTTTAGCAATCCTTTTGGTAACCCCTGCTGTGTATGGTAAGGTGATGGTTTTGATTGGGTCTTCAGATGGTTCTCTACCCACGGTTGGAGATGCAGCGTTGCGGATTGTGCGGTCAGAATATCTATTCCTCCCTGAAAGCCTGGCATACGTGTTCAAGCTCACTGGCTAGGTGGTGCTGGTCGGAGATGCAACGGGCCCTATGGTTTAGTGTTTTGATGAGGGAATTCTTTTGGGCTGGATGGTGGTGGGAGTCAGGCTTCAGATAGGAATCCGTGGAATGGCAGCTTGCCATCATTTTCCACTTCCATGGTGAATGTGATAGATGGGTGTATGGAATTTATGTGGTTGAGAAATTGGTATTGTGCCATTCGGCCATGTGGCCAGATGATGAACGTGTCATGTACATATTTCTTCCACAAGGAAGGACGTCGGGTGGATTTCTTGATGGCGTCTGTCTCAAATTTCTCCATGAAAATGTTCGCTACCACTGGTGATAGGGAGAGCCGATTTAATCGAGAAGATGGATTCAGCTTGAGCAATCAACCCTGTATGCCACAAACCCCTTCCCCCTGAAGACGGACGCTTGTGTTGCGACCGAAACGTCGTGTTTTCTTTTATTATTTTTGCTTCCCTACGTGACTTTACCGAAAGAACCAAAGAGTATCGATTCCTGCAGTCACGAAAGCTTCAAATCAAGACTGAATCTCCATCTGTTCCACACTCCCCGTGGTGTCCCTGATGACCGTACCCTGTCTCGCCACGAGAAGGCGGCACCGCAGAGTGTTAGACTACACTCCATCTGTAGGGATAGAGTGTTGTCCCTCGCACGGTTTCTCGTGTGCTTGGGTTTCCTCCCACACGGCGAGGGATTGGTTCAAAACATCTGAATCTTTAGGCACCTACCCTATGCTCCAAACTGTTCCTGTGTGACTCCGTTTGTGCGAATCGCGCTATATAAATGCACAAACATTGTTCACAAGAAATATTCTAACAAGACATCTCTTCCGATATACACGGGGTACAGTGGTGGAGCAATACCACCGTGTTCTCCCGAATATAACACTCTAGTCTTTTTAATTCCAAAATGACCCCAACTTGAAGTGCTCGTCTTACTTTCGGCACACTGTCACAGTCCCCAATGTGACCCAACATCGCTTTGGTGCCATGAGGAGATATGTTACTCCCCGGACAACAATCCACTCATCACTTTACAGTTGAAGTATGTAGAGGGCATTGAGAAGGAGAGAACTAGCGGACCTGACAGTACGTGGGAGATTGCGTTCGTTGTTAATTAGTAAGCTTACTTTAATTGTAGATCAGTGGACACACTTCATCAGCCAGTCCATAAGATTCGCATTGAACTGCCGAGATTGCCCGCCTTTTGGAAATGGAGGAAATCTACAAAAACATTTTTTTGTGGACAAACAGAGATTGCACGTTAAATCAAAGCCGAATATCGACGTTTTTTCTCTTTCCTGCAGAACAATTCGGCTCGGGACAGATCTCCTCCAGATTGGTGACGCAACGGGTTATAAACCAAGATAAACGTTAAACATTAAACAGATATGGAGGTAGCTTTGTGTACTCGTGGTGATGATGATGAAGAGCATTTCCAAGAACTGTGTTTATAAATAAGTGACGTTTCAGGTAACAACCCTTTCATAGATGCACGTTTTGTCCGTGTATACTTCGAAGCAAGAATATCAAAAAAAGCGTTGAGGGGTGCGTCGTATAATCCGACACGTGCGCGTACGTGTGTGTATTGAACTTTTTTCGCACCGTACATAGCTATTCGGAGGTGTAGTGTATACTGTAGAAGTGTAGTGTGTAATGTATAATAGTGTAGTGTGTAGTGTATAGCAGTGTAGTGTATAGTAGTGTAGTGTGTAGTGTATAGCAGTGTAGTGTACAGTAGTGTATAGTAGTGTAGTAGTGTATACTGTAGAAGTGTAGTGTGTAGTGTATAGTAGTGTAGTGTATAGCAGTGTATAGCAGTGTAGTGTATAGTAGTGTAGTGTGCAGTGTGTAGTAGTGTAGTGTACAGTAGTGTATAGTAGTGTAGTAGTGTAGTGTACAGTAGTGTAGTGTGTAATGTATAGCAGTGTAGTGTATAGTAGTGTATAGCAGTGTAGTGTATAGCAGTGTAGTGTGTAGTAGTGTAGTGTATAGTAGTGTATATCAGTGTATAGCAGTGTAGTGTGTAGTAGTGTAGTATGTAGTGTATAGTAGTGTAGTGTACAGTGTGTAGTGTATAGCAGTGTAGTGTATAGCAATGTAGTGTATAGTGTATAGTAGTGTATGTTGACTTTAAATATTGACTTAAAGCTTTCGTGACTGCAGGAATTACTATCTACGTCACAATACCGAAAGACCCAAATAATGTGTTGACTTTATTTCGTAACCGATCCTAGCTGTGGGGCCGTTGGCCCCGGGGTCTCCTCCGCCTGCATCCCCTATTCCGTTTAGTTACCGCACCGCCCTATACCCGCTAGGGTTTCGCCGGCATTCGAACGCGACGCCCCTACTCATACAGCCTCGCGCAGCGCTCCCACGCTGCGAGCATACGTGCGCACAGCATCATCAATCAAACGCCATACTCCCCTCTTTACACCGCTACGTACAGCTCTCGCACGCGGCGAGCGTGTGCCCGTCTATAGCCCTGTGCGGCACTCGCCTCCACGTCGAATAACCACGTGACCAATGCGCTCCCGTATCAGACACGTAGTGAACGTACGCGCACACACGCAGCTCCGCGCACTCCAAACGCGACACCTTCTTTTGCGCCGCTCTACGCAGCGCTCCCACGTGGCGAACCACTGTGTACCCAGCACCACACGCGTTCACACTTCTCAGCGAGATCACACGAGGCCACGATCAGCTATTAATGATTTATTCTCGGCGACTGCACTTTACTGTTAAGTCAGTATGAATCGACGAGGCTGGCCTACGCTGATACCTCTATGCCTATTCCCGATTTATCTCCTTACGATACTATTTCACCTTGTTACTCACGGTTCGAAGTATTCGGCGTCCTGTGGCTTCTCCTCGATGCTCGTCTGGACACGTCGCACGGACGTCCGGAGGGCAGAGCTGGGAGCCGCCTTGACCGCTGGCTTCTGGAGTGAGACCCCCTCTACCTGTATTCTTTACCAGTGTATGTTTTGCAAAAGCAAAACATTACAGTAAGATTTGGTACAGTACACAAAATTCAACAACTAGTAACGTGCACTAAAGACGAATTACCTAAATTATCAACAGAAGGTGTATATCGGATTAATTGTGTATGTGGCAGATGCTATATTGGACAGACAGGGCGTAACGTTAGTGTAAGACTAAAAGAACACCAGAGAAATATTAAACTATCGCAAACACAACTGTCGGCATTTGCAGAACATGCATGCCAACAGGGACACTCAATTGATTCTGACAACGTTGAAGTATTGTGTAAAACTAGTTACTACTGGCAAAGACTAATTAGAGAATCGATTGAAATTGAGAGAAACAGAAATAACTTTAATCGCTCAGACAGCTACAGGCTTAGTGCGGCCTGGAAGCGTATTATTAAATAAGATACATTACAATTCCTTATAAGGGAAACAAACACTAACTGATTACTAATGTAGCATAATCACAATAAAACACATGCCAAATGATTACTAATCTACAACTCGCATCGTAACAATAGCCTGATTACTAATCTAGTATATAATTACAATAACCCCCCCCCCCTTCAAATTTTGCACCTGACGAATTAATGCGTTAATGATGACGTCACCCTGCTGCTGCTCTATATAAGAACGGGAGACACAGCAGAGCCTCGCCATTCTGGCGAATTGCCCGATGATGCTGGATGCAATTACCAGCGAAACGTCGTACTCAAATTGTAAATGTTGTGGTTTCACGCTTCAACACGCCGGTGGGCTAAAGCAGTGAACTATTTGTCTTTTGTCAACGTGACACTTTTTTTTTTACTGATTGGCCGTGTCGGGTGGTGGAGGGTTACGACACATTTATAAATAACGGGATCTAAACCCAAAAACGGTGATTATGAATAATATTGGTCGCGAAAGCCTACGTGTTAAACTATAGTAGTGTATAGTAGTGTAGTGTGTAGTGTAGTGTATAGTAGTGTAGTGTATAGTAGTGCAGTGTATAGTGTAGTAGTGTAGTGTGCAGTAGTGTAGTGTGTAGTAGTGTAATGTGTAGTAGTGTAGTGTTTAGTATTGTGTATAGTAGTGAAGTGTATAGTAGTGTAGTGTATAGTGTAGTGTATAGTGTAGTGTATAGTGTAGTGTGTAGTAGTATAGTGTACAGTAGTGTAGTGCAGTGGCGGCTCCTGCAAAATCTTCAGGGGGGCAAATGTCTGGATGATTGATAAGGATAAGGTCCACCCATGCAATGGATAAATTAACAGCTTAAGCATGTAAAGGCAACTTCACTTCTTTAATATTAATGAAAATAAAGTGACTCTTACAATACATCTTGTTTGTTTCTATACTCACTATTAATACAATCCACTCATGTTTCTTTTATTAAAGATTCTACTAGGTGGCGATAATAATATTGTTGGATGAAACGTGCTTACGTATGATGACGTAAGCACGTTAGGGCTTGCCCTCCCGGAAGCCATAGAGAATGCATTGGAGCGCCCGCCGTTCGAAAATAAACATCTTTCAATGTAAGTCTATGGGGCCACTCGGGGCGATTCTCAGCCGGAGTGAAATCGCCCAAAAAGAGGCGGTACTCCACAGAACGTGACATGACGCTGATTGGACTATATCCAGAGGCACAGTGACGGCTAGCGTGACTCTGTGGTTCAATGACATTGGTGGTGCGTCGCCCAATCGCCCTAATGAAGAAACCGCCCTGGTGTAGTGTATAGTGTGGTGTGTAGTGTATAGTAGTGTAGTGTATAGTAGTGTATAGTAGTGTATAGTAGTGTAGTGTATAGTAGTGTACTGTATAGTGTAGTGTACAGTAGTGTATAGTGTAGTGTGTAGTAGTGTAGTGTATAGTAGTGTAGTAGTGTATGTAGTGTAGTGTATAGTAGTGTAGTGTATAGTGTAGTGTATAGTGNAGTGTATAGTAGTGTAGTGTATAGTGTAGTGTACAGTAGTGTAGTGTGTAGTGTAGTGTATAGTGTAGTGTGTAGTAGTGTAGTGTGTAGTAGTGTAGTGTACAGTAGTGTAGTGTATAGTGTAGTGTACAGTAGTGTAGTGTATAGTGTAGTGTATAGTGGTGTATGTAGTGTAGTGTAGTTGTAGTGTACAGTAGTGTAGTGTGTAGTGTAGTACAGTAGTGTATAGTAGTGTAGTGTGTAGTAGTGTAGTGTACAGTAGTGTAGTGTATAGTGTAGTGTATAGTGTAGTGTGTAGTAGTGTAGTGTACAGTAGTGTAGTGTACAGTGCACGTTGAACTTCCTTCGCACCGTACGTAGCCGACCGTGCGCATCGTGAGTTGCGATGTGATCGTGTTTGTACAACTTTAATGACAGCGGCTACGGCGTTGTTTGGGTTCGTCTCAGTGGGCGTCTGATACTCGGGGTGGAGGAATGCTTCGTAAACGTCGCTTCGCCATCTGATGCAGACGCTCGAGTTTTCCCGCCAAATTTTTTAGTTATAAACCTGAGGGAAACTCAACAACAAACTAAACCAAACTTCGCGATTAAACCCCAAGGGCCACCGGCACTAACAACGTTTGTGCCGTTCTTCGATTTATCTTCGATTTATCGTAAAAAAAAGTTTAATTACGGATCAATTAAATCACCTCACGCGTAACGCAACGCGAAGCTTCGTTTTTAACTCATCCGTCAGCCTCACGGCTCTTCGTCGCTGAAGCTTATCGGGTTATTGCAGCAGCATTGCTAATCAATGCTAGCAGCGTTAAATAATATAATCGGCGTTGACATTCAATGTCTCAGCAACAGCAGCAAGTTAGAGACTTTAGCCTGGACCGATGATGATGATGATGATCTGCCAGGATCGATAATGAATACACTACACAACAATACTCGTTAGAGTCGATGTGGCGAAAAGAATTAAAAGTAAATGAACGTACTGTACCGCTTTTATTGTGTTAAAGTTTGTTGTCTTTCCCACGCACCTCCGATTAGCGCGGTTTGGCTATGTACGGTGCGAAAAAAGTTCTACAAATTTCGATTTAAAGCTTTCGTGACTGCAGAGATTCATATTCTTGGTTCTTTCGGTAAAGTCACGTAGAAGGGAAATATTGAAATGATAAAAATAGAACAATATTCTCACGACGTTTCGATTTTTCTTGCTGTGGTTTTCACAGCTGATGAAACGTCGTGAGAATTTTATTTTTCTAATTTTATTATTTCCCTTATACGTGACTTTACCGAAATAACCAAGAATAAGTTCTACGACATTTAGATTTTAGACTCCCTGGATATTATTCGCGCAAAGTTCACTTTTAAAGCCAGAGACACAGAGAGAGATTAGTGGCCTCTAGTGGCCACAGACTGGCGGCGACGTTTCGGGCGATGACCCTTCTTCATGGTACACGATCGCGACGGTGGGTAATACGATTTGGAGATTGGACCTGATGAGAATTTTATTTTAAATGTTTCCTGATGGAGAGTTTAAACAAAAATATCTGGCATACCGATATGCTTCATGATACTAATTATCACTGGTCAACAAAAAAAACATTTTTGTCTGGCCTGGACTTTTGCAGCTGTTCTAGACTAATTTCAGGGTGCTTTCCAAAGACTCAGATTTGCTCTATCACATCTATTTTATGATCCCATTTTCATTGATTTTACCCAAAATTAACTCTGTCACTTATGATTGCAAGTTGTTGCGAGTCAGTGACTGCTTTAGTGTTAAAATATGGTGCTGTATTTTTATGAGTGGTTTATAATATCAATTTAGGTAGATATCCACATTTATTAATATTTTCTTCCGCGTTTTTATTGAAAAGCAAATTTGATATCTCAAAAACCTGAGTGATAGACAAAAACTGATGCCAGATTTGAAATCAGCACCCCAAATTACATTAAACCCTTGGAATACCTTATGCCAGAAAAAGTGTGTTGACCAGTTAATTATAATTAATAATGTGGTGAATGGCATTTAAGAATCTTCTTGGTTCTTTCGGTAAAGTCAAGAAGGGAAATAATAAAAAAATAAAAAAATAAAACATAATAAAATAATTCTCACGACGTTTCGGCCACAACGCAAGCATCCGTCCTCAGGTGAAGACCAGGTCTGTCGGGGAGACAGCGNCTGAATAAATGCATTTAAGAAACTTGGAATTGCGTGTCGCTTGGTCCATCTCTCTCTTTTCTCTCGTGTGACCACCAAAGTCGTTTCAATGCCCCAACAGAATCGAGTGCCACGGGATTTGAAGACGATCTGAGTTGCAAGTCTCATCCGCGATGGAGACGAAGCAATGAAATCAGCACCCACGTCCTGCTGGACATCTGTGAGAACTAAGGACATGATAACAATAATGATCATTAACCACAATACCTGCGGTCAGAATGCAAACAAAAAGCCAATCAATTCAAGGACAATACATACATTATCAGAGTTGTGTTTTGTTTGCATTTTGACCGCAGGAATTTTGTTTAATGCGAACAAGATCCCTTGAAACAAAAAGGTGTCAGTTGTGTTGCCATAAAAAGGGTCAAAACCCTATAATTATATTTTGCTACTGGCAAAGGAGGCCTCGTGATGAAACTAAGGAGATGTTTGTTTGTTATCGGTCATCGGATTCCTCCAGTTCAAAGTGCTCCTTGTCGTTCTGTCCAGGTGCTCATTGCTACACCGCAGGGCCTTGGGAGACCCTTCATCCAGCAGCGGATGGATCATGGCTGACAATGGTGGTGATGTTGATGGGGTACACATTCTTTATGTTTAAAATAGGATAAAGCTGCTTTTGGCCTACTCTTCCACGCCTTTGAAGCGGCGTGCAGTAACCCACACCTCGTCACACCACGCGCGAACATCGGGTATGGAGACGCTTCACAAAGCCTCGGGACATTTGTTGTTCAGCTGCCACGCCGGGAGGTCGAACGGAACGGGCGTGAGTGTGCTCGCCACTACAGACACGGTGACGATGCTGCTGCTGATGATGATGAGTGTGATGATGATGATGATGTGATGATGATGAGTGTGATGATGATGATGTGATGATGATGAGTGTGACGATGCTGATGATGATGATGAGTGTGATGATGATGATGATGATGATGATGATGAGTGTGATGATGATGATGATGAGCGTGATGATGATGAGTGTGATGATGATGATGATGACTGTGATGATGATGATGAGTGTGATGATGATGAGTGTGATGCTGATGATGATGACTGTGATGATGATGACTGTGATGATGATGAGTACCCCGATGTCTATTTAGAACGCTGACTCAGAGTCGTACCCCACGCACTCCCAGGTGCTGACACCCGACTGGGGCGCGTCACAGGTGAGGTGGGTCGTGGTGGTGGTGGTGGGGTGGTGGTGGTGTGTTAGTGGTGGTGGGGTTTGAGGGGTTTAGGGGCGACCCACCTACACACGGAAGTCTCCGACGAGTGAACTCACTCACTCGGCCACCCATCCAAACACTCGGCAGTAGCAGCAGCAGCAGCAAGAATTAGGGGCAGCTTCGAGAAGACCGCTGCTGTTGTTGCTGCTGCCAATTAGCAGTGGAATGTGTCACGTGTCCTGTCAGGATAGGTGAGTTCTACTGCTGCTGCTGCTGGTGTTTTTGGAAGTGACCCGCTGCACATACCTGAAGGAAAGAGATTGGATTTGAAAGCACAAAAGGAAGAGGGCAGATTGCATCTCCCCATGGCAGGTGAGGTGTTGCAGTGCATCGGTGTGTGAGTGAGTGCGTGAGTGAGTGTGTGAGTGAGTGTGTGTGTGAGTGAGTGTGTGGGTGTGTCAGAGTGAGTGTGTGAGTGAATGAGTGTGTGAGAGAGTGTGTGAGTGAGTGTGAATGAGTAAGGGTGTGTGTAAGTGTGTGTGTAAGTGTGTGTGTGAATGAGTGAAGGTGTGAGTGTGTGAGTGAGTTTGTGAGTGTGTGAGTGAGTGAATTTGTCTGTGTATGAGTGAGTGAATGAGTGTGTGAGTGAGTGTGTGAGTGAGTGTGAGTGAGTGAGTGTGTGAGAGTGAGTGTGTGTGAGGGAGTGTGTGAGTGTGAGGAGTGTGAGTGAGTGAGTTTGTGAGTGAGCGAGTATGAGTGGGTGTGTGAGTGAGTTTGTGGGTGTGTGTGAGTGTGTGTGAGTGAGTTTGTGAGTGGGTGTGTGAGTGTGTGAGTTTGTGAGTGAGGGTGTGAGTCTGTGNGTGTGTGAGTGAGTTTGTGAGTGGGTGTGTGAGTGTGTGTGAGTGAGTTTGTGAGTGGGTGTGTGAGTGTGTGAGTGTGTGTGAGTGAGTTTGTGAGTGGGTGTGTGAGTGTGTGAGTGAGTTTGTGAGTGGGTGTGTGAGTGTGTGAGTGACTGAGTGTGTGAGAGTGACTGAGTGTGTGAGTGAGAGTAAGTGTGTGTGTGAGTGAGTGTGTGAGTGTGTGAGTTTGTGAGTGAGTTTGAATGAGTGAGTGTGTGAGTGAGTTTGTCTGTGTATGAGTGAGTGTGTTAGTGAGTGAGTGTGAGTGGGGGTGTGAGTGAGTGTGTGAGTGAGTGCGTTGTGAGTGGGTGTCTGAGTGTGTGTGTGAATGAGTGGGTGAGTGAATGAGTGTGAGAGTGAGTGAGTGTGTGAGAGTGAGTGAGTGTGTGAGAGTGAGTGTGTGAGTGTGTGTGTGAGTGTGTGAGTGTGTGTGTGAATGAGTGAGTGTGTAAGTGCGTGTGTGAGTGAGTGAGGGTGTGTGTGAGAGTGAGTGAGGGTGTGAGTAAGTGAGTTTGTGAGTGTGTGAGAGTGTGTGTGTGAGAGTGAGTGTGTGAGTGAGTGAGTTTGCGAGTGTGTGTGTGAATGAGTGAGTGTGTGAGTGAGTTTGTCTGTGTATGAGTGAGGGTGTAAGTGAGTGAGTGTGAGTGTGTGAGTGAGTGGGTGTGTGAGTGTGTGAGAGTGAGTGTGTGAATGAGTGAGTTTGTGAGTGTGTGTGTGTGAATGAGTGAAGGTGTGTGAGTGAGTTTGTCTGTGTATGAGTGAGTATGAGTGAGCGAGTGTGAGTGGGTGTGTGAGTGAGTGTGAGTGTGTGAGTTAGTTTGTGAGTGTGTGTGAATGAGTGAGATTGTGTGAGTGAGTTTGTCTGTGTATGAGTGAGTGTGAGTGAGCGAGTGTGAGTGTGTAAGTGAGTGGGTGTGTGAGTGGGTGAGTGAGTGTGAGTGTGTGTGTNAATGAGTGAGTTTGTGAGTGAGTGTGAATGAGTGAGGGTGTGTGAGTGAGTTTTGTTGTGTGTGAGTGAGGGTGTGTGAGTGAGTTTTGTTGTNTGTGAGTGAGCGAGTGTGATTGTGTGAGTGAGTGTGTGTGGGTGTGTGAGAGTGAGTGTGAGTGTGTGAATGAGTGAGGGTGTGCGTGAGTGTGTAAGTGCTTGTGTGAGTGAGTGAGTGAGTGAGTGTGTGAGTGAGTCTGTGTCTGTGTGAGTGAGTGTGTGAGTGTGTGAGTCTGTGAGTGTGTGTGAGAGTCTGTGTGTGAGTGAGTGTGAGAGTGTTTGTGTAAGTGAGTATGGGTGTGAGTGCCCACCCTCTAGTGTGTCGTTGCAGCTTTCATAGGTGCTACTCGCTGACAGCACTTGCCCCAACAGTATGTTAAGGCTATACGGGGGATCTTTGTCTCTGTGAGTGTGTTTGTGTGACAGACACGGCTGGGCATCGTGTTAGGGACGCTACCGCGGTGTAGAGGTGGAAAAGTTACGTAACTTGTTCTGTACAATGCTTGGTGAGATGTTTTTAGTGTGTGTGTGAGATTACGTGTGATAGTATGTGGGACTGTGTGAGAGTGTGTGCGCTATGAACCCGGCGACCCGAGTTCGATTCCCGCCCACGGCCAACACCCAGTGACGATTATCTGAACCGGTCCTGGACCTCTCCTAGGTCGACTCAGCCTGAAATGAATACCTGGTGCAGTGTGTAAACATCGCCACTGGGGAGACAAAGGCGGTCGGGCGTGGTGCTGGCCACCCACCCACTCGTGTACCGTTCCGGCCTTTATAGGTACTCGCTAACAGCACTTGCCCCTACAGCCTGTTAAGGCTATACGGGGGATCTTTGTGTGTGAGTGTGGTGTGTGTGTGAGTAAGTGTGTGAGTGTGAGTGAGTGTGTGAGAGGGTGAATGTGTGAGTATGTAAGTGTGAGAGAGTGTGTGTGTGAGAGAGTGAGTGTGTGAGTATGAGTGTGTGAGCGAGTGTGTGTGAGCGTGTGAGTGTGTGAGTGATTGTGTGAGAGAGTGTGTGAAAGAGTGTGTGTGTGTGAGAGAGTGATTGTGTGAGTGTGAGAGAGTGTGTGGGTATGTGAGTGAGAGTGTGTGTGAGAATGTGAGTGAGTGTGTGAGTGATTGTGTGAGAGTATGTAAGTGTGAGTGAGTGTGTGAGTGAGTATGAGAGTGTTAAAAGTGGTATGAATTTATCAACCCTGGGCAAGAGAGTGATGATGGGCTGAGTAAACTCCCCACCCTCTCCCTCCACCCAACCAGGATTTGACCTCTCTAACGCTGAGCCACTGGGCCGGTTACTACAGCGGCGCGTTCCACTGTTTTGTAGTGCCGCTAAAATATAAAGCCGTGGAGTTTTGTAGAGGTTGCAGTGACCAAAATTCCGTTCAGAAAGTTAAACATTGCCAGTCGGTGCTCCCTGCTGTGGCGTAGCTTCGTTTAACGCGTTAGGCTTTCGCGAACTGTCTTTCCGACAGCTCTGTTTCTTCACCTGATGACGGCTGCTTGCGTTGTGGCCGAAACGTCGTGAGAATTATATTTAATGTTTTATTTTGTATTATTTTTTATTTCCCTTCTACGTGACTTTACCGAAAGAACCAAGAATATGAATCCCTGCAGTCACGAAAGCTTTAAATCGAAATAAAAGATTGGGTTGTTTTTGGAGTTTGATCGCGTGAAAATGAATGTGTCGTTGACCCCACCACCACCGGCACAGCCAATCACTGAGGGTTTGTGAAGATGACTGACTACTTCAGCAACACCGGTGTGTTGGAGAGTAAACCCACAACATTTACAACCAGCCTGGCTGTGTCGGGTGGTGGAGGGTTAATGACACATTTATATTTACGCATCTAATCCCAAAAATAAAAACAAACCTCCATTACGTGGCATAGCTCATTCGTATTTTCTGTCTCCGCTCCGTGAACTTCCCCCATTGATTCTCCACCAGACTCGGTACTCTTGAATTTGTCGTCTCATCCACCACCACACCAAGTTCAACCACCTCCATTCGCACCTCCGTTAGCGCGGTTGGCTACGTACGGTGCGAATAAGTTCAACATACGTACATGCACCCACCACTCACCACCCACTCACCCACCACTCACTCACTCACCCACTCATCCACCCACTCAATCACCACTCACCCTCACTCACCCTCCCACTAACCCACTCACTCACCNACCACTCACCCTCCCACTCACCCACTCACTCACCGACCCACTCATCCATTCACTCATCCACCCACCTACTCGCTCACCCATTCATTCACTCACCCACTCACTCACCACTCACTCACCCTCCCACTCACCCACTCACTCACCCACTCACCACACTGGGGATCACACCACTTCTTTTCTGCTTCTTCCTCCATCGTCACGTTTCCCCCAGTTCCTGTAACCTTACTCAATTCATGACATACGTTAACTATGATCTATTATCTCCAACTGTGATCTATTATACCTTCAATAGTGCTGCTTGTCACTGGTCGCTTGTCGTTTTGGGCCTGAGATCTGAAACCCTGATGTCAAACAAAGATGCGGTACATGACGTAGCCTTCAGAATCAAGTCAAGCCAGTTTTTATTTCGCTTCTGCACGTAGCGCCTTTCCGGCACGAATCTGCCACTCAGAGAGCCATCATCAGCACCACGCGAGCACTCAAACGTACAAATACAAATGCTATACAGTGAGAGAGGAAAAAGTTTGCACGTCGAATGTTGGTTTAAACTTCACAAGCAAGTTGTGGCTGGAGTGAGTGAGTTGACGGCGGTCTCGCCGGCTGAATGATGTTCCACGTTCAGGGTTTCGAGTGGATTCTGTGTGACCAGGGTGCCAACTCGTGGGAGCAGGTTAGGAGCCTCATCCGGGGACAGCGACCAGCGCTCACCGACGTGACGAAGGGCTGAATAAATAGATAACGTGACAGCACCGAAGCAAGTCGAAATCGGAGCGGGAACAACTTGTCGTCACTTTAGAAATCAAAAGTGTTGCACGTGCATAAATGAATGAATGATATCTAAACGAAATATTAACGATCGGCTCAGGCAGATCTGCCTCCAGGTTGACCGCAGCCACAGGTCACGTGCAAGAGCAGGTGAAGTTACTGTGAAGAATCGAAAAGCTCGCCATCAGATTGTGATTGAGATGGAAGCAGAACCCAGGGCGTTTGTGGATTGAGCGATTGAATCCCACGTCCTTTGGGACATTCACAGAGAAGTATGCTCATGCGATGATGATGATGATGATGGCGATGATGATGATGATGGCGATGTGATTAAGAGAGCCGCCTTCCGATACGCCAGGGCGTCTCAGAGAGCTTCACATCGCCACATCTCGTCATCTCAACACTCTTGAAAGGGCAACTCGAGTGGCAACTGTCCCTGCGGGTCTCTCCGTGAGTCTATGGCCTCTGTGTGAGTCTATGTGTCTTTATGTGAGTCTGTGGGTCTCTGTGTGTGTGGGTTTCTGTGTGAGTCTATGGTTCTCTGTGAGTCTCTGGGTTTCTGTGTGAGTCTGTGTCTCTGTGCGAGTCTGTGGGTGTATGTGTGAGTCTATGGGTTTCTACGTAAGTCTTTGGAACTCTGTGTGAGACTGTGAGTCTCTGTGTGAGTCTATGGGTCTCTGCGAGTCTGTGGGTGTATGTGTGAGTCTGTGGGTTTCTGTGTGAGTATATGGGTCTCTGTGTAAGTCTATGGGTCTCTGTGTGTGTGGGTTTCTGTGTGAGTCTATGGTTCTTTGTGAGTCTATTGGTCTCTGTGCGAGTCTGTGGGTTTCTGTGTAAGTCTATGGGTCTCTGTGTGAGTCTATGGGTCTCTGTGTGAGTCTATGGGTCTCTGTGTGAGTCTGTGGGCTCTGTGTAAGTCTATGGGTCTCTGTGTGAGTCTATGGGTCTCTGTGTGTTTACTTGAGGGGATGGAATTTAGGTATTTGGGGAATTAACAGAGAATGCTCGTTACAATGCACTGCCATGGGGCATCTAAGATTTCGAGAATTTTGGTCCTGACTTAACACGCTGGAGAGGTGAGCGACTGCGTTGTGTGTGTTTGTGTACCTTTATCTTTGCACTGGGAAGCAGTGGCTGGTTAGCGTAGTGCTACGCTATGAACCCGGCGACCCGGGTTCATTTCCCGTTCACGCCCGACCAACACCGGTGACGATTATCTGAACCGGGCCTGGGCCTCCTCCAGGTCGACTCAGCCTCAAATGAGTACCTGGTGCTGTGTGTAACATTGCCACTAGGGGACAAAGGCGGGCGGGAGTGGGGTTGACCACCCACCCCTCGTGTGCCGTGCCGGCCTTCATAGGTGCTCGCTAACAGTCTGTTAAGGCTACATGGGGGACTTTTGTCTTTTTTGTACATTAAAGATGAACTTGGCCCAGTGAATCACCCTCTGAAATGAAAGAGCAGATAGTCATCGGTGTTAGAGTCGAGGTCAGAGTGATGAATAGTGAAATTTGTAAGATAAGGCGTAATGCAGAAAGAAATATATCAATAGCAACACTGGTCCCATGCCACAACAATTCAGGAATGTCACTTAGATTGTGTGCTCCTGTGTGTGATTGTGTGTATGTTCCTTTGTGTGTGTGGTTGGGAAAGTGGTCGTGTTGCGATTCGTGTGCTGTGCTACAAACCCAGCGATCTGAGTTCGATTCCCGTTCACGGGCCAACACCAGTAACGATTATTTGAACTAATCCTGGGCCTCGCCTAGGTCGACTCAGCCTCAAATGAGTACCTGGTGCGGTGTGTAAACATCGCCACTGGGGAGACAAAGGCGGTCGGGCGTGGTGCTGGCCACCCATCCCCTTCGTGTGCCGTGCCGGACTTCATAGGTGCTCGCTAACAGCACTTGCCCCTCCAGTCTGTTAAGGCTACACGGGGATCTTTGTGTTTCTACCACACACGTTGCATTTCTAATAATCAGTTGCGTACAGGGTACGAACTTTGACCCCATTCTGAATTCATTCTACTCGAGCTGACGACACGGAATTTTACCAATTTGAAAAAACATTTGTGTTGCTTGTGCACATCATGACGTAGTTGTTTTTTTCACTGGATTCTCTTCTCGGTTTGTCGCTTTACTTTGATCGGTTTGGATTTTGTCGTATTAGTGACCCAGCTCACTCTGAACATCTTCCTTCGCTGGTCTCTCTCGAGTCTACCCGGGTGACACAAAATCTACTTGAACTTAAACTCACTCAAGAGCTCACGCAACCATCATTCACCNGCTCACTCGCCCACCCGTGATCTCACTCACCTATTCACTCACCCACTCATTCAGCCAGAAGTCGTTCTTGCAACAAAAACATGTACATCCTTCCGATTTGCGCGGTTGGCTACGTACCGCGCGAAAGAAGTTCAACAAACGTACATCCATACGTATGACTCATCTTCATCTCTTTGAGTTCTGAGCTAGTTAAACAAACTCGACTTCACTTCACCCATCATCAGCAACAGGCCGAATCTGGCTGCAGGCGGGGAGCCACTCAGAAGGAGCCGCTGACATCGGCCACGGTCACGGGCGGCGCAAACGGCGCCAGTGACGCTGCGTGGACCTTGACCTCCCTCTCGCTGTTTGTCCGCTGCGAGGCGCACGGCCGCCCTCACATGTCTACCGTGGCTTGAGGTCCCCCACGTCGTAAACTTCGCGCGATGAAATAGCGTCGCGCTTTTATTCGTCTTCGTTTTGCCCGCGGGAGTGCGAAGGTTGCCGGGGCGCGGTCCGTCCGCCGAACCCAATCGGACAACTGAGTTCACCGGCTCGGCCCGCATCGTAAAACAATCATTGTCGCGTGTCTGTCCCCACGCGCACGTGTGCGCGTTGTGTTTTTGTCTTTGCTAGCTGCTGGCACGCCAGGGCAGGAGGGAGGGCGGCGCCGCTGGGCCAACCGGCTCGAGTTCCTCCTCGTGAGCTCCGTGTACGGAGTGGGGATGCACAACGCCACCTCGCTGCCCATCATCACGCTGCGCAACGGCGGAGGTGCGGACGCAGCGACGCGCACCCAGCGGATATTTTATTTAAACAACAAAATTATTGTCACATTGTACACCCCATCGCGACAATGTCGGTGGCGTCGCTCCGTCGTCGTCGTTTGGAAATCTCGTGGAGCTGTCGCGGGCCTCTTCCGTGTCGTTATACAGCGGCCTGAGTAAGCGGATGTCACCAGCAGTGATCCGGACTCACTGGTGATAAACAAGCAGACAATAAGCCTCCATGACCGTCTCGCAGCCACACGGCCTTCTGGGAGTGCGTAATTTCAAAAAAGAAGAAACAACTTCTAAATCGGTTTCGACATTCAAGCCTGACTCATCAGCAGAGGCAGGCCAAGCATGACACATCAGCTGGCTGTGCGTGAAAACAAAAATAATGCTGGTGACCTGCCAGACGTTAACAGCAAGGGAGGTCCGTCTGTGAGATCAGGGTCTCGATAGGGTACACGGGGGTTGCCAGGTGATGCCGTTGTCCCAGGCGTTGTCTGCACACCGGAGTGTCAGGTAACCCGCACATCCGCTCGGCACGGCTGGATACGTGCCGTGCGAACGAAAAGCTGAACGTGAATTCTCTGTTCGGCTTTGAAGTCGGTCCATCTCTCCACTCGCTCTTGCCTTACGCTAAAGAAGGCCCGTTGCCCGTGACGTTAGCCCTATGTATACGATTGCGTTCAATTGTAAATGCGGTGTTAATGACAAATGTGGCGAGTGTTTAATGAACTGATGTTTGTATAAAATGCAAGAACTTCTGAATGAGTAATCTGGGACTGTTTTGGCAGATGAGTAAGTGCTTGGTAATGATTTAGCTGAGGGTTATAGTCCACCGCTGACAATGCAGTTCACGCCACCACTCATCGCCACGACTTCCTCAACTATTCCAGCACCTCCGCTTACCTTCCGCATTCCTATGCCGTCTTGCAGACAGTTGACAATTACTTTTTCAATTGCCACAGTAGCAGTAATAAATTCATGTCTAGGATCTTGATNATCGTGTAATGATGCTGGTCGTGAGCTGACTGACCATAGCTTGACTGCCCATGATCACAAACCCACAGACTCGCACAGAAACCCACAGACTCACAGAAACCCATAGACTCACACAGAGAACCATAGACTCAAACAGAAACCCACAGACTCACACAGAAACCCATAGACTCACACATACACCACCGACTCGCACAGACACACAGACTCACAGAAACCATAGACTCACAGAAAACCATAGACTCACACAGAAACCACACACACAGAAACCCATAGACTCACAGAGAACAATAGACTCACACAGAAACCCACACACACAGAGACCCACAGACTCACATAAAGACACATAGACTCACACAGAGACCCACAGACTCACATAAAGACACATAGACTCACACAGAAAACCATAGACTCACACAGAAACACAGACTCACACAGAAACCCATAGACTCACAGAGACCCACAGACTCACACAGAAACCCACACACACAGAGACCCACAGACTCACATAAAGACGCATAGACTCACACAGAGACCATAGACTCATGCAGAGACCCGCAGGGACAGTTGCCACTCGAGTTGCCCTTTCAAGAGTGTTGAGATGACGAGATGTGGCGATGTGAAGCTCTCTGAGACGCCCTGGCGTATCGGAAGGCGGCTCTCTCAATCACATCGCCATCATCATCATCATCGCCATCATCATCATCGCCAACATCATCATCATCGTCGCCATCACCCTCGTCGTGGTTGCCGCGGTTGGCGACGTCGGCGTTGGAGTGCTGGTGGCGGTCACCTGACGCCCCCCCCCCCCCCGCTGGTGCAGTCTGCTTCCTGCTGGCGTACGCGCTCATGTTCATGCTGCTGGCGCTGCGCTCGTCTTCCTCGAGGTCTCGCTGGGCCAGGCCACGTCCGGAGGGTGCCTCTCCTCCTGGAGCCGTACCCCATCCTGCGAGGTGGCGCTCTCACACACCCCCCACACACCCACACACCCACACACACCCCCACACACCCACACACCCCCACACACCCCCACACCCTTAGCTCCACGCTGCAGGTCGCTAACTCGCCCGCTCACCCATTCACTCACTCACCTATTCACTCACTCATCCGCTCAGCCATGCACTTACCAACCCGATCGCTTACTCACCTAGTCACTCAACTGGTTACTCACTTCACCACTCACCCCTCACTGACTTACACACCCACCGACTCGCTCTCACCCACTCACCCAATCACTCACCTAGTCCACCACTCATTCACTCCCCCCCCCGTCACCTTCAATTAGCACGCCTCGCTCCGTACCGCGCGAAAGAAGTTCTACAGACATACAACACAAAGACAAAGGTCCCCGTGTAGCCTTAACAGACTGTTGGGGCAAGTGCTGTTAGTGAGCACCTATGAAGGCTGACACGGCACACGAGGGGTGGTGGGTGGCCAGCACCACGACCGGCCGCCTTTGTCTCCCTAGTGGCGATATATTTACACACCGCACTCGGTCCTCATTTGAGGCTGAGTCGACCCAGGGGAGGCCCAGGACCGGTTCAGATAATCGTCACCGGTGTTGGCCGTGAGCGGAAACCGAACTCGGGTCGCCGGGTTCATAGCTCATAGCTCCCACACACGCAACAACAACAACAAAACAACAACAATAACGTGATTCTAGATTTGAAGCTTTTGTGACTGCAAGGATTCATATTCTTAGGTTCAGCCGCACCGAACCTCACAAAAATAATATCAGGGCCTACCTTGGCTCTTCCCACCCTCAACCAGTATATATACAAATACTGTGTTCATGGAATTTCTCTCACTTGATACAGCTATCGTGCTGTGACGGTTCCACCTGAAGACGGAAGTTTGTGTTGCCTCCGAAACGTCGTGATTTTTATTTTATTTTTATTTTATTAATTCAAATTTTTACCTACGTGACTTTACCGAAAAACCTAAGAATATGAATAACAATAACGTGGCCGAGTTGGCGCCCTCCGCTCGCAGGCGTGGGGCTGGCGTCGCTGGCGATCACCTCCCTGCTCAGCCTCTACCACAGCGCGCTGCTCGCCACGTGCGCGCACTTTCTCTTCGCGTCGTTCGAGCGGACGCAGCCGTGGGCCCGTGCCGGGCGGGGGCCGCTGCCCCCCGGCAACTCCAGCGCCGAGGGGGCTCCCTCGTGGACCCCGTCGTGCAGCTGCTGACGGGCAGTCGCTCAGCCACCACTACTGGAGGTGACCACCGCCTTCTCCCGCACCCTCCTCGTGACCCCAGCTACCTGTCATTGTAACAGGAACGTATTTGATCATTGGTTGTTTACCCTTTTATCTGGCAACAAAACTGACACCTTTTTTACAAGGAGTCATGTTTGCATTGACCACAATACCTGCGGTCATAATGAAACAAAAAACATAACTCTGATAATGATATGCACTGTCCTTGAAGTTGATTGGTCCACACCCGAGACAGCTTTTCTTAGAGCCTCGTCTCACATGGTGTTGGACCAGATGACGCCAAAAGGCGCACAACTCAAAGACAATGCACCATCAGAGTATGAGAGCTCGGGTAAGCATTTACACCATTGGAACCTCATTTGCCAGTATAAAATATGATAATTGTTTTTTTACCCTTCAATCTGGCAACAAAACTGACACCTTTGTTACAAGGAGTCATGTTTGCATAGACCACAATACCTGCAGTCATAATGCTAACAAAAAACATAACTCTGATAATGTCTGCACTGTCCTTGAAGTTGATTGGTCCACACCCGAGACAGTGCCTAGTCTTTGAGATGTGCGCCTTTTGGGGTCATCTGGTCCATATGATGTGAGACTGGGATCTAAGAAAAGCAGTTAATGCAAACATAACTCCTTGTAAAACAAGGTTTCAGTCTTGTTGCCAGATAAAAGGGCAAAAAACAATTATCATATTTTTTATGGCAAATGAGGTTCCAATGGAGGAACGTTTTTGTTCATTCGTCCATGATGCTTGTTTAGTGCAGGAAAGCCTCACCGAGTGAGGCTTTGGGAGATCCCAATTGAGCCGTTTGCACAAATTTGGACCGTGACACCTGTGGCACACGATGGCGCCACCCTCTTTGCGAACGCCGTCACGGGATCTTCAACGTCCACTCTGAGTGAAGCGGACGGCACAGAGCTTCATCACGGTTGTTTCGCGACCGCCGGTATTAACCGGGACGGCCGCCGGCTTGGCAGCGTCAACCTCTGGGACAAGTGGCGAACACTGGGCCCTGTCACCTTCCTTAATCATTTATTTCTTTATTTAATTGAAATAATAATTATTATTCATGAAAGACCGCAATGCGCTGTACGTGTGAAAGTTTAAACGCTCCGAAAAAAATATTTATATTTTTTTTACAAATTTCCATGCAATGCGATAACATTTCCGGGCGGAACAATTTGCCCGAGTGGTTTCCCGAGCACTGGCACAGCCAAGAGAGAAATCGCGTCTTTGTCTTCGTATGGAGGAGCGGTGGCACAACGGTTAGTGCGCTGCGCCACCAACCGGCACCCGACTTCCTATTTCCGTTCACAGCCGACATTGGTGACGATTATCTGATCCGGTCACGGGCCTCCGCTACGTCGACTCGGCCCTAAATGAGCACCTCGTGCGGTGTGTAAACATCGCCACTGGGGAGACAAAGGCGGTCGGGCGTGGTGCTGCCTACCCACCCACCCCCCCCCCTCGTGCAATGTGCCGGCCTCGCCAACAGCACTTGCCCCGACAGTCTGTTCAAGGCTACGCGGGGACCTTTGTCTTTGTTCCGCTCTGCCCTGCCGCGCAGCGACACCGTGTGGAACGCGTCGAACGGCTTCGCGACGCCCGGCGGCGTCAACGCGAATCTCGCCGGCTGCCTCTTCCTCGTGTGGCTCTGCACCTTCGCCGCCATCGCCGGGGGCATCCACGTCCTGGGCAAGGTCAGAGGTCGCTCCGCACGCCTACGGCACCACGTCTCGTGTGTGTGTGTGTCCCACCTGGCAGATTGACCGCCGCCACCAACACCGCAGCACCGAGTGCGCCGTGTTTACGCTCGTGGACGGGGGGGGGCAGTTGTATATGTCGGGTTATGAAATTTTTATGGAAATAAAAATTACAAAAATTGGAGGAGCGAATAAGCGTGGGATGGGGGGGGGTCAGCGGGTTACATCAACAAACAAGACTAAAATACTAAAAATAATAGATATAAATAAAGTGCAGTAGTCGACATTTCACGCACGTACATGAACTGCTGTCGATTCGCCAGCACCCAATGCCAGCTCACTGCTACAGCTCGGCAATCGAAAACTCGCGAATGTAAATCGTGTTCGAGGTGAACTCGCAACCGTAGTGATGCTGTCCCCCCCTCCCCGCCTCCCGCCCGCCGCTGTTCCCACGTCCCCCGACGGCCGCAGGTGAAGTACGTGACGTCCACGGTGCCCCACCTGCTCTTCCTGGCGCTCATTCTGGCATGGGCTTGCAGGAGGGCGCCCTGCTCGGCGTCGAGGAGTTCCTCGCGCCCGACGTCAGCGTCTTCGCCTACTATGACGTGAGGCCCACGCACGTGGTCACACGCACGTGATCACACACACGTGATCACACGCGCACGCACTGATCACACGCACACGCACGTGATCACACACACGTGATCACACGCACGTGATCACACGTGGTCACACGCGCACGCACGTGATCACACACACGTGATCACAACAAAGATCCCCGTATAGCCTGGACAGGCTGTAGGGCAAGTACTGTTAGCGAGCACCTATGAAGCCAGAACGGTACACGAGGGGGTGGTAGCCAGCACCACGCCGACCGCCTTTGTCTCCCAGTGGCGATGTTACACACCGCACCAGGTACTCATTTGAGGCTGAGTCGACCTAGGGGAGGCCCAGGACCGGTTCAGATAATCGTCACTGGTATTGACCGTGAGCGGGAATCGATCCCGGGTCGCCAGGTTCGTAGCGCAGCGCGCTAACCGCTGCACTACCGCTTCCCACACACACACAACAGACTATCAATGCAAGTGCTGTTTGCGAGCACCTACGAAGGCTGGCACGGAACATGAGGTGGTGGGTGGCCAGCACCACGCCCGACCGCGATGTTTACGCACCGGGTACTCGTTTGATGCCGAGTCAACCTCGGGGAGGCCCAGGACCAGTTCAGATAATCATCACTGGTGTTGGTCAGGAGTGGAAATTGAACTTTTCCGCCAGGTTCGAAGCGCAGCACGCTAACCACCGCGCCACCATTTTCCATACACATACAACAACAACAACAGCTACTAAGTGCGATAACATCACCACAGCGTTTGTGCCACGCTAGGTACACTTTGAGGTCATATAAGTGCAGAAGGTTCGCTGGCACGAGGTCACAGGTTGACCGACTGAGATGACTCGCAGATGCGCACCACCACTGCTGCCCACTGTGTCGACTCGCTCGCTCGCTCTGACAGAAAGACGAACACGTGGGTTGGAGAGCGCACGTAGGTCGATCACGTCACACTGACTGTTGAGAGGAGTCAGTGGGCTTGGGCCGGACACGTCATGGCCAGAAGGGACGGCGTTCGAGACTGATGGAACGCGTCTGAGAGGACGTCCACTTGGGAGACGGAGCGACAAGCTCAGACCATGTGACGAGCTCGACGGATCGTCGCGAGACGGCGGCTCGTGGGAGGTCTTCAACCAGTAGTGGATTTGACGATGACGACGGCGTTGTAATGGAGTGCGGTCTCCCGTGTTGCGTCAGCTGTGGACGGTGGCAGGGCGAGAGGCCCTGAACTCCGTGGGCATCTCCTGGGGCGTGCACATCACCATGGGCTCCTTCAATGACCACAACACCAACTTCTACAGGTATGGCCTGCCCCGCGCGCGCCCTGCCTCCTCGCTCCCCCGCGTGCTCATCCCAGCCAGCCAGGGCTGGGCTTGTGGCGGCTTGTGGCACATCGCAGGCCTCGGCCGGTGACGGTGCTGAAGATCAAACCCAGCCGGGCGGATCGTTGGCTTAGTCGTGGCTAGGAGATGTTAACTACCTCGCCTGGTACGCAGGAGGTCGTGGGTTCGATCCTGACCCTGATGATGCCTGCTGCTGTATATTTATAGTTTACGTGTCTCTCTCTCATCATCATTAGGGTGGCTAGGAGATGTTAACTATCTCGCCTGGTACGCAGGAGGTCGTGGGTTCGATCCTGACCCTGATGATGCCTGCTGCTGTATATTTGGAGTTTACGTGTCTCTCTCTCTCATCATCAGGGTGGCTAGGAGATGTTGACTACTTCGCCTGGTCTACAGGAGGCGTGGGTTCGATCCCGACCCTGACGATGCCTGCTGCTGCTGCTGTATATTAGGAGTCTCTCCCGTGGCGGATGTGTACATTTTTCTCCCTCCACATTTCGAATGAACATTGGCTATAATGTCCACATGGTGATGATAAACCACTTCTTTGAGCTAGCGTTTGTCACAGCCAGGTCACTTCTGAAATAGAGAGAAATAGCTCCGTGAGCTTTACCTGCTAAAATAACAAGAATATTTCAGTTTTATTAAATGAACAGTTTAGTTTAGGCTCCGCGTTGATGATGAGAGCCGCTCATCACACCGCCGCGGCTCTGCCGAGGTGCGAACCGGGGGGGGGGGGGTGAGGGGGGCGTTTGGAACGTCCGTCGCCTGCGATTCACCGTCGATTTCCCCGTGCCGCAGGGACTCGATCCTGGTGCTGCTGGCCAACATGGTGAGCAGCCTCGCGCCGGGCGTGGTGCTGTCGGCGGGGCTGGGCTTGCTGGCGTCACGCTGGTCCCTGGAGGTGTCGGAGCTGGCGCGCGACAGCGGTTCGGAGATCCTCTTCGTCGCCTTCCCCGCGGCCACGGCACTCATGCCGGCGTCGCAGGTGTGGGCCGCCCTCTTCTACCTGGCGCTCTTCCTGCAGGGCATCTCCACGCAGGTGAGGCCTGCGCCTGTCACGTCGCCCACCACGACACAGCTGTAGCGCCCACCACCGAAACCAGCTGTAGCGCCGGACGGCTTGCGTTCGCATGCACAAATCCAGCTGCAGCATCGCTCTTCACAAGAGTCGGCCGCGTCCACCGCTCGTCGCTGCAGAGGATGGCTCGCGGCTCGAAACCTGGCAGGCTGCCCTGGTTAATACTGTGGGCGCATCGACCGTTTGAGATGTGGTTGCCGTGCGCTTCGCGGCGCGCATTTAAGATCTCCGTGATGTCGCTCGCAATGGCCACGCCGTTCGAGGTGCCCGCGCCAAGCGGCCAACTTTGCCAAAGTTCGAAAAATGACACCGCAAATTACCCAGTCGGGATAATGCGCCGTTGCGGTGGAAATCTTAGCCCCCCGAATGGCAGGTGAATGCCGGCGTGCAGGACAGCTGTTGAGTCGCCTTGTGGCACAAGGGGACAGCTGTCACTGAGGGTGCCCTTTCCGATTTGTTGAGATGAGATGGGTAGCGCTCCCAGTGGTTGGTCCAACGGATTGACTCATTTCCACCATAGAAACGTGGAATTACCACTGCCGGCTCACGGGTATAAATAAACAGGAAATAAGGCAATGCCTCAACACCTCATTGATCAGGAAATCACTTGGGCTTTTATTTTCGTTTGCGCACACACGGCGTTAAGCGTACGCACACCGTTACGTGCACACACGTTACGTGCACACACGTTACGTGCACACACGTCGTTACATGTACACACGGCATTACGTGCTCACACACGGCGCTACGTGTACACGCAGGGTTAGGTGTACAGCACGCCAATCTGCGTGTGTGCGTCTAACGCGGCCGTTTCTCCCCCTGCAGTTCTGCCTCGGTCTCACGCTGGCGACGGCCATCTTTGACAAGTACCAGGGCCTGGCCCGGCTCCGCACGGTGCTGGTGGTCGCCCTCTTGACGCTCGCCGGCTTCCTCCTCAGCCTCCTCCTCGTCACCCGGGTGGGCACCGCTCGGGCTGGGAGATCGCGCACCTGGGCAACGCCGTGCCGTGTCCCCGTTACTCCCGAGTCGATGGGCGCCACGGTGGCGAGGAGATGTTAACTTCCTCGCCTGGTACACAGGAGGTCGTGGGATCGACCCTGACCCTGACACCTGCTCTCTCCCCGTGGTCGCGTGGGTTTTTCTCTGGGGTCCTTCGTTTTTTTCCCTCGACATTTTGAATCAACGTCACGACGCTTTGGAGTATTTGGCAACTGCTCTAAATTTCCACGCGATGATGATAAGCCATGCTCTTTGGTGCTTTCGGTAAAGTCACGAAGGTATAAAATAAAATAAATCACGACGGTCCGGTGGTGGACTATTGACATGGCACTGTATAAACACTACCTCTTTTTTACAGTGTCTTGCACTGTACATAGCGCATCACACTGTATATACAGTGTCTCACACTGTACACACAGTGTCTTGCACTGTATTTACAGTGTCTGCACTGTACACACAGTGTCTTGCACTGTATTTACAGTGTCTTGCACTCGATATATTTTGACTTCAACTATTTGTTTTAAAACCCCAGCGAGGCTGCCGTCACGCAAACCCGAGCTGGCACCTAAAACCCGTAACGACGAAACGACGATTTGTAATTCCTCCTTTCGGTAAAGTCACGTGGCTTTACCGAAAGAACCACAGAGTATGGATTCCTGCAGTCACAAAGCGTCAAATCAAGACTGATGTTGAGCCACTTTGTGGAGCTATCATTTGCGATAGCCAGGTAGCATCTGAAAAGGGGGCCCAGGTAAGGGCAGGGCCTTACCTGGTCAAATAAAAATAGTTGTTCGTTAGCAATGCCGCTCGTGGCGAAAGGGGCGACTCCCCCCCCCCCCCCCCCCCCGGCCTTGCACAAAAGAAGGCCCACAACGAGCGGTTGTCGGGGCGGCGGTTTTGGTCGCTACGCTGCCGCCGCCGCCGCTACACGCGGCCACTTGTGATCCAGCGCTGTGGAGGCAGGCGCAGGAGGGGGGGGGGGTGATGGATCACTGCACGAACGTTGTGAAACTCCCGTGCCGTGGGCGTCGAATCGACTTCAACTTGCAATCGACTCCTTTTGTCGCGCTCGATGGCTCGGTGGCCATTTTTAAAACGATGGCCGCCGCCTGACATCCCGCCTCCCGAAGGGGATAAACCACCGCAAAGTCACGCCGGGCGTGGCTGTGTGGCCGGCGGTGAGGCCGGTGGTGTCACCGAACCTCGCCCAAGTCGCCTCCTGTGTGGCGGCACGCGTTTGGGAGCAGAGGCCGAGACTTCTTTAGTCCGAGATACTTCCCATCGGTTTCCGATATTGGAGCCGACAATCGGCGGAGACATCCGTTCCTTAGCTCGTGCGGTAATCCAGCTCTACGTTGAACCCAGGGCAATCCATTCCTGAGATCATCCGATATCCCAGCTCGACGTGAAACCCACCGGCCGGTTGCGTGTTCGCGACGGGGATGTTAACGCGCGGTGTCTGGAATCCCGCAGGGCGGATTGCAGTGGATCATCTTCCTGGACTACTACACGCTGCTCGTGTCCGTGCCGTTCCAGGCGGCCGTGCTGTGGGTCGGCCTGATGCTCGTTTACGGTACTACTACTGCTAATGATGACGATGATGACGCCAGCGCCGTCGTAGAGACCCACAGACGAGCGGGAAGGCAGCAGCGGCAGCCAGATCGTGAAGAGCCAGTGCTGAGTTCACTACCACCTTCCCAAGCTCTGTAATCCTCTATATATGAACGTGTTATCAGCCAATGTATGGGTGTTTCCTCGCGGGAGGAAAGCTGAGCACCCAGAGAGCGCACGTGTGTGAGGGGGCAACGCTGTATCCCAAACAAACGGAACAGATTTAGTCAACATTGTTACTGTACTGCCTTATCCTGTGAGCAACAGCTCCAAACTCACTCACAGACTCCCACACATCCATACCTCCCCACCCTTATCCAGCAGTGGAGTGACACTGGGATTGTGTGTGCGCGTGTGCAGGGTACTCGTCATTCTGTATAGATGTGCGTGAGATGCTGAACAAGGAAGTGCCGTGGTTTTCAAAATCTGCCTCTTGTCCGTGACCCCGCTGCTCATTCTGGTACGTACAGACCACATGGTCAGTGAAATGTGCAAATATACGTCAGTGAGCGAGTGGGTGAGCAAGTGTGTAGGTGTATTGGTGGGTGGGAGGATTGGTGGGTGAGTAATTGAGTGGGTGGGTGAGAGGGTAAAAGAGAGGGTGAGTGGGAGGGTAGGTGGTTGAGTGGGTGCCTGGGTGGGTAGGTGGATGAGTGGGTGGGTGGGTGTCTGGGTGGGTAGGTGGATGGGTAGGTGGATGAGTGGGTGGGTGGGTGAATGGTGAGTGTGTAGGTGGATGAGTGGGCGGGTGAGTGGGAGGGAGGATGGGTCAGTGAGTGGGTGAGAGAGTAAAAGAGAGGGTGAGTGGGAGGGTGGTGTCTGGGTGGGTAGGTGGATAGGTGAGTGTGTAGGTGGATGAGTGGGTGGGTGGGTGAATGGGTGAGTGTTTAGTTGGATGAGTGGGCGGGTAAGTGGGAGGGAGGATAGTTCAGTGGGTGGGTGAGAGGGTAAACGAGAGGGTGAGTGAGCTGAGTGAGTTGAGTAGATGGGACGGTGAGGTGATGCGTAGCGCTGCCGACCCTGCGTGCGTTCCTCATCCGCGACCTCCCTCGCCGGTCTCCCACCGCGTGCAGTTCGTGCTCGGGGACACGCTCGTCACGTTGCGGCTGCTCCACCACAGCGAGCCGGGCTTCCCTGCGTGGGCCGACGTCCTGGGCGTCCCGCTGGCGTTCCTCGCGCCCGCCTGCGTCCTGGCCTACGCAGTCTACACGCTCGTGTTCAAGCACACCGGCTCGCTGCGGACGGTGAGGCGCGTTGTTGTCTTGCTTGTTGTCGTCGTTACAAATCGTCGTTACTCGGTTTTGTTTGGGGTCAGATCGGTGTGGGTATAATGTGGCTGTGAATGAGCTCCTTTGGAGCGGTGGTTCTTGACCTTGACTGCAGCCCATTGGTTCCCAGAGAGGGCATCTCGCACCCCAGTGCGGGGGGGGGGGGGGGGGCGTGCACCACCCCAGGTTAAGAACAACAGCTTTGGAGAAGTCTGTAGCCAGCACTCGATAGCTACGTATGCACGTGCGTTGAACTTCTTTCGCACCGTACGTAGCCAGCCGCGCTCATCAGAGAGCTGCCAGGTCTCACCACCAGAAACGGCCAAACGTATTGATGTCAGAATCAGAATCAGCATCTATTTATCCTGCAGGAGGAATCCGACGACTGTTATGACAACAAACGGGACAAAAACACGATACGAATGCAAATTGTAGGAGAGGTAAACGAATCACTTGAAAATATCTACAAATAAAACGAACTTTTTTTTATCTTACCAGGTAAAGCCCACTTGGGGTTTAACATGTGCTTCAGAAACAAGCCGGCTATCGCTGATGTGGGAATCGTTGTGCCAAACGTCGTTCAACCTTCCGCGTTTTAATCGCAACGCTGCAGCGCTGTTCGGAATTCCTCGATTGAAACGCGACACGTCGCTGGAGGTCACGAGCGGCGTCGCCGCGACCGGTTCGATGTGAAAACTAAAATCCATTGGCACGTCTGCTCACTTCAAAGTGGTACCGATTTTATCCACCCGCAGAGAGGGAGGGATGATGGTAACAAGTCATAATAATATAAATGACAATTTGTATCGCGCCGTTAGTGGAGAGCCGTTGTACGAGGGGGCTGAAGAAACGCGTCCCAACGTCACTCGCGGCTCCCGGCGACGTGAGGTTTGAGCCCACCGCTCACTGGGCCTCCCTAGGTCGACTCGGACTTAAATGAGCACGTACCTGCTTTGCGGCGGTGCAAAACATCAGCATTGGGGAGACAAACGTGGCCGGGCGTGTGCCGTGCCGGTGTTCGGCGACGGCACTTGCCCCAGCAGCCTGTCGAAGGCTAAACGGGGATCTTTATCTTTGTGTGAGACGCTGTTTGTGGCTTCCACGTGACCTACCGCTATGGAATGCTGCATTCAAGCGCGGGTGCTTGCACTGGTCGTCATTCTTGTTGAATGAGCACACATAGGCACGCTCGCTCGCTCACCATTGTGAGTGACAGACCTACGACATGCCTTGATAACCTACAATGGAATGCTTTCAGATACCCAATAGGTCTCATTGTTAGTTTAAAACGTCGGGTTTTTTCTCTCCATAGCCCTTACAACAATTAGCTTTTTTTTTTCCTTCCGATTAGGACACCCGGAATTCAATGAGAATGGTGGTCGCGTTGTTATCGATTTCGTCAAAGTAGGCACAGATTGGTGCTGCATGACTCAGCCCATCATCCTTCTGGGGTCGATAAACCTAGCGCCACTTTGCACGGAAGTCACCAGCGGTTGTCCTCTGGATAAGCTTGACCCCGTCACGGGAATGTGGACTTTCCACCACCGTCTTGGGGGGCCGGTGCATAATTGTTGTTGTTTTGGGTGAGATCACTGTGCAGGGAAAATTGTAAACATTTTAAAACTATAACCCGTCCACCATCCAACGACAGCCAATCAGGTTTTGCCACGTCATGGGCAAATACGCCGACTGGTTACATCGGCGAACCGGCGAAATATTCGAAGGCTTGCAAAGCTTCGATTTAAAGCTTTCGTGACTGCAGGGATTCATCTTCTTGGTTCTTTCGGTAAAGTCACGTAGAATAAAATAATTCTCACGACGTGTCGAGGCGACAGCGTCTCAATGAAACAGCACCATGCTTGGAGCATTAATTTAAGCTAGGTTGGAAGGGGGGAAAGGGCGCCTTAGAGTCACGGCATCACTTCAGAAAGGTGAGAGACTCGATTAGCTGAGCCTTCTTATCACGGAGCTTGTTGAAGGATCTCAAAGTTATGTGGAATCCCTCCCCGTAGAGGCGGTTAAATTTCGATTTAAAGCTTTCGTGACTGCAGGGATTCATCTTCTTGTTCTTTCAGTAAAGTCACGTAGAAACGTCGTGAAATTATTTTATTATGTTTTATTTTTATTATTTTATTGCTTCCCTTCTATATGACTTTACCGAAAGAACCAAGAAGAGGCTTGCAAAGCGTTTGGCAATTTTGTCCCGACGTTTCGGTGGCGGTGACAACCCAGCATCATCGGCAGCGTCACCGTCTCTCTCATCGGTGTGGGTCCACCAGTAGGTGCCGTGACGTCACAAGGCCAGCCGCGCACGTGACCCGTTTACTAACGAGAGTTGATTGGCCGGTTGGTGATGGCCAGGGTAGATTGTAGCGAGGCGACCGTTTGTTGGTTGGTATAAATGAGGCTTTCCTTAATTATATTGAGGTGTATTTTGTGATACGAAGGTGCAGTTGTGATGCTATTGCGATTTGTGGTTAAGTGCTGATTTGTGAATAAAGTTAGTTAGATTAGCACTTCCCGTGACGTCACATTTATGTCTTAATCAAAACAAAAAGTCAATCCGAAATGCCACCAATCGGCCCGATTATTGCATTTTCGGGACTAAATCTGCCCATTGGCAGCACAGCAGGAGCACAAATGTGCCTGTTTGTCCTTGATGGATCGCGCGTGGCCAATCGTGAACGGTGGTGGCGGCGGTGGTGAATGATACGTGATTGACGCTTCTGCGATGTCAGCGCCTCTGTGAAGCTGCGACTGCCAAGAAGATGCTGCCGAACCCATTTTCCACGGACGAGACCGACCACTGAACACGAACGAGACTGCCCACGTGATCGCGGACGAGACCAACCACCTCAACACGGACGAGACCGCCACGTGATCACGGACGAGACCGCCGTCTGAGCGGCAGATTCAACTGCACGTACGTACGCGAGCGTCTTTGTTTGTGGGTGTGCTCGTTCAAAGCATTTGCCCCAAAAGTCTGTTAAGGCTGTACGGGGAGATCTTTGTCTTTGTAAACACCTCACACCGAGGTAAAGAGGCCTTAGGCCACAACGAGGTGGTTACGCTGCTACCCATGGGTCTCTATGCCAGTCGGTGGGTCTCGATGTGAATCCGAGAGCAGGTGGTGCTGTTACGACACATCTTGGAGGTCGTGTGTCGGCCATTCGTCACGATGCATGCGGAACTTCTCTCGCACCGTACGTAACCAGCCGTGCCTGCGCCAGGCTAGGTGCACTTTGAGGCTGTCGCGTGAATTGTCAACGGCTCGCTGGCGGGTCCGTGGGGACAGACCCGGGGTGTCTGTGGGTTGTTGCCTCGTTGAGATGATGACAGCAGCAGGGGATGTCCGGCGTGTCGCGTGTTCCGACATCACGGGACGATTGCCCTCTCCTCCGTGTAGCCCCCACCAGACAGAGTTCCTGATGGTGCCCAGTATGAGCGTGAGGATGAGAAGAGAGTTCTGCTGTTGGTGCTGCTGCTGCTGGTGGTGCCGAATCCTCGCGCCGAAGGGGGTTCCGAGACCTTCCCCGCTCGACTCGCATCGAAAAGATGAAGACGGCGAGAAAAGGATCTCGACAGTTCGGCAGTGATGAATTCACAAATGTATATCCCGTGCTTTTAAAACCCCAGCCATTCACACACACACACAACAAAGATTTCTGCTGAATGAAATGTAACACCGCAACGTTGGTGAGAAATCAGGTCTTAGTAATAGGGTTTTACCCCAGATAAAAGGGTAAAACCTATTAACTATATCTTGCTGCTACTGGCAAAGGAGGTCTCATAATGTGAAGTCAGGTCTTCCTCTCCGCAGATTCTACACCCAGGTTATACTCCTGCAAACGGCGTGGCCTTTTGCAGGAGACGCGGACATTCGGGTGACGCCTTGCGGCAACGTAGGAGGGGCCGGTTAGGTACAGCCTTCCTTCAAAGGCCACGGTGGTGTTCTCGAGGAAGATGTTGATGTTTAGGTTGTTGTTGTTGTTGTGCTGTGTACCACTGCACACTCAGCAGCAGCAGCGTCACCAGATCATTTGCAGACAAGGTGGGTCACTTCTCAGGCTCCCGGCTGAGATGGCCCGGACATGCGCCATGAGCGACGCGTGATGGCACCCTCCTGGAATCTGAAGAGATTCATATCACTCGTTGCTTCTTTCGGTAAAGTCACACCCGAGGACGATCGCCTGTGCTCCGATCGAAACGTCGCCATATATTTTATTTCTACCTACGTGGCTTTACCGAAAGAACGAAAATCTTCAAATCAAGATTCATATAATACGCATTTATGTATTTTTTAAACATGTATTTTTTTATCGCATTATCCCTGCAGTTCTTGCTAACGATGAGGGGGGGGGGGNTTGGGTGGGTTAGGGGGTCGTCGTCGTAAGGGGAAAAAGCACTGCAGGTCTGGATCCTGATGGCACTTACGCAAGCTTCGGTGCAATCCGCGCGAGAGATTTCGCAACGCGTTCGGTAATGTTTCTCATTGTAAACGAGCGCACTTTTGTACCGCACCCGTTGAAGCGCGGTTCTTTTCAACAACAGCAACACATTTTATTTATGGATAGTTTCTTTTTTACGAAAACGCGATCTGGTACGCGACTGGTGTATTTTGTAAAGTGCAAGTATCGATAAATGCGTCTTAAGTTTGATTACTTTGTGTGGACTTGTGCATCCATCATCATCATCAATATCATTACTACATTTCACGGGGATGGTTGTGTTGGGTTGGAGAACCGATGCTGTGAGGAGGACGTGTCTGTGTGTGGGGACGTGTGTGTGTGTGTGTNGTGCGAGGTGTGTGTGTGTGTGTGGTGCTAGGAAGTGTGTGGTGTGGGNACGTGTGTGTGTGGTGTTAGGACGTGTGTGTGGTGTTGGACGTGTGTGTGGTGTGGGACGTGTGTGTGTGTGGTGTGGGACGTGTGTGTGTGTGTGNTGGGACGTGTGTGTGTGGTGTGGGGACGTGTGTGTGTGGTGGGACGTGTGTGTGTGGTGTTAGGACGTGTGTGTGTGTGGTGTGGGACGTGTGTGTGTGTGTGTGTGCGGGACGTGTGTGTGTGTNGTGTTAGGACGTGTGTGTGTGTGTGGTGGAGGTGTGTGTGTGGTGTGGGACGTGTGTGTGTGTGGTGCGGACGTGTGTGTGTGTGTGTGTNGTGCGGACGTGTGTGTGTGTGTGGTGCGGACGTGTGTGTGTGTGTGTGTGTGTTAGGACGTGTGTGTGTGGTGTTAGGACGTGTGTGTGTGTGGTGTTAGGACGTGTGTGTGTGGTGTGGGACGTGTGTGTGTGGTGTTAAGGACGTGTGTGTGTGTGTGTGGGGACGTGTGTGTGTGGTGCGAGGTGTATGTGTGATGCGCCGCCACGAAGCCGCTCAGCGGGCGCCCCACCTACGACCTCGCCACCACCAAGCGACGGAGCCAACCCGCATCCCCCACCTCACCTCACATGAACACACCCGCACGCATTTCCCCCCCCCCCCCCCATAGAGCTCCGAGGGGAAGTCACCTGGCCGACCGGTTTTAATCCGAGAAGCCCGTATCGGGATAACTTTCACGGTTTCCGGCGACCAGGGAATTGGACGACCTCCCCCGATGCTACCTCGCGGCGCTGCGACCGGCATTAAGATTGCAAGGTCGCGGCGAGGGGCCACTCGGCCACTGCGGTTGAAACGCACCCCCACACACACGCGCGTATCGACGAGACAGGCAGGGGAGGGACGGGACGGCATGATTAGCATGACCGCAGGGGCTCTTGCGCGTAGTCGCTGATGGTTAGGATAATTACGCTTGAGCGCGTAGGCACCATTATTAGGGAAATTAGGGAAGTTGGGGAGTAAAGGCTGAATTACGAATGAGCGGAGGTATGCGGAGGTCCGTGCATAAATTCCCACGGCAGGTCTTTGTGATGGACACCGCCGCATAATTTGCATAACCAAGGCACCAGGCATGAGAAAGGATTAATTAGAATAAGCGCCGCAACTCGCAGCGCATCTTTTAGCATGGCAGGGGCACCCCGGAACCGCCGCACGCGCCCTGACTGGCGCGCGCCCGTTGTTAAAGAAAAACTGGGAGTGCACAACAACAGGCGGGGCGACATCTCTTTGATGTAGGGACGATAAAAGGGGGGCGCAAACGGCGAGATGGGATCTCACTCCAAGAAGCCAGCGGTCAAGGCGGCTCCAGCTCTGCCCTCCGGACGTCCGTGCGACGTGTCCAGACGAGCATCGAGGAGAAGCCACAGGACGCCGAATACTTCGAACCGTGAGTAACAAAGTGAATTAGGATCATAAGCCGATAAATAGGGAATAGGTCCAGGGTAGCAGAATAGGCCAGCCTCATCGATTCATACTGACTTAACAGCAAGTCCCAGGTAGCAGACAATACATCATTAATAGCTGATCGTGGCCTCGTGTGATCTCGCTGAGAAGTGTGAACGCGTGTGGTGCTGGGTACACAGCGGCTCGCCTCGTGGGAGCGCTGCGCAGAGCGGCGCAAGAGAAGGGGCTGCGTTTGGAGTGCGCGGCACTGTGTATAAGTATCCTCGTAGCGAGTGAGTGCGAGTGGAGCTGCGTGTGTGCGCGTACGTTCACTACGTGTCTGATACAGGTGCGCATTGGTCACGTGGTTATGCGGCGTGGAGGCGAGTGCGGCTCAGGGCTGTAGACGGCCACACGTATACGCGAGTGAGTGCTGCACGAAGCTGCGTGAGGGGGAGTGTGGCGTGTGATTGATGATGCTGTGCGCACGTACGCTCGCAGCGAGGGAGCGCGCGCGAGGCTGTATGAGTAGGGGCGTCGCGTTCGAAGGCCGGCGACACCCTAGCGGGTATTAGGGCGGTGTGGCAACGCAACCGGAATAGGGAGGCGTGAGGAGAGACCCCGGGGGCCAACGGCGCCCACATATGTGTGTGTGGTGCGGGACGTGTGTGTGTGTGTNGGGACGTGTGTGTGGTGTTAGGACGTGTGTGTGTGTGTGGTTCTGGGACGTGTGTGTGTAGTATATAGTGTAGTGTATAATGTTGTAGTGTATAGTGTAGTGTATAGTGTAGTATACTAGTACAGCACCTAGTGTGTATGTAGATATGTAGGTGTAGTGTGTGTANCTGGCGGCTCCTGCAAAATCTCTCAGGGGGGGCATATCTGGATAGATAGGAATACCTGCAATGATAATACAAACAAAAGAACTTCACTCTTATAATGTAAAGTGACCTTAAATTTGTTTGTTTAATACCCTATAAAACAAACCATCAAGTTTATTTTATTAAAGATTCCACTAGGTGGCGATAAATTATATTGTTGGCGTCTTCTGATGCAGCACGTATGAGACTAAGCACGTAGGCATGCCCTCCCGGAAGCCATAGAAATGCAAGGAGCGCCCCGTTCAAAAAAAAACATCTTTGAATGTATTATGACTCGGGGCATTGCGGAGTATGCCAAAAAGAGGCGTTCCACAAACGTGACAGACGTGTTGCTATATCCAAGGCAAGTACCTATGATCTGTGGTATACTGGTGCGGCCCAATCGTGAAGAGCCCCTGTAGTGTATGTGTAGTGTAGTGTATTGTATAGTATATAGTGTATGCATAGTGTAATGTACTAACANCACTAGAATGTAGTGTATAGTATATAGTGTAGTGTATAGTGAATATACTACTACAGCACTAGTATGTAGTGTATAGTGTAGTGTATTGTGTAGTGTATAGTGTAGTATACAGTGTAGTGTACCAGTGCAGCACTGCACCGCTGTGTTGGAGAGCCAAGCCACAACATTTACAAACAGACGGTCCCTCTTCGCAAGTGCCAGTGATACACGAGTCGAGATTCGTGCTTGGACTGCCAACGCAGCAGCTGCTGCTGCTGCCAGCGATGGAGATGATCGTGTGAGAGAAACGACGACACAACAACAGGGGGGGGGGTCACGTGGGGGGNTNGTCACGTGGTGGGGGGGGGGCGGGGNACTGGTTCAGTGAAGGTTCGACTCGTGGAGCCAGAGAGAACCACGTTGTGACGAGGACATGCAGGCAGGGAGATTCGGGAGTGGCCGTGGATAAAGGGCCGTCCATAAATGACGTCACGTACCTAGGGAGGGGTGGGGTCAGATATTTGTGACGATGTGTGACGAGGGGGGGGGGGGTTGAGAAATGTGACGTCCAAAATGCGCAACTTTAAATATAAAATTGTTCTAACAACACTCCTACAACATCAGAGTGCAGCGCCACATTAAATACGCATTTAAAGCGATTTGAAGCGCGTTTCATTTTCAAAATGGAAATATGGTTTTGGGGGGGGGCAGAGCTTTGTGACGTCATATTTGAGGGGGGGTCTGACTTTTTGTGACGTCATTCATGGACGGCCCTCAGCTGTTGACAGCCGCGTGATTGCAAAGTGATTTGGTCAAACTCTCCTCATAATCTTGCTTTGAAGCTTTCGTGACTGCATGGATCCATGCCCTTTGGTTCTTTCGGTAAAGTCACGTGGGTAGAAAGATAATCGATCACGACGTTTCGATCGCAACGCAGGCAATCGTCATCAGGCGGGACAATCACAGACGCCAACTTGAGCAGTTTCTCTTGCTGTGGTCGTCCCACCTGAGGACGGTTGCTTGCGTTACGATCGAAACGTCGTGATCGATTATCTTTCTACCCACGTGACTTCACCGAAAGAACCAAAGGGCATTAATAAATAGGCTTTTTACCCTTTTATCTGGCACAAAACTGACACCTTTTTACAGATGACGCCATCTGGTCAAACACCAAATGAGACTGGACTCTAAGAAAAGCTGTCTCCGGTGTGGACCTATCAATTTCAAGGACAGTGCACACATTATCAGTACTGTGTTTTTTGTTTGCATTTTGACCGCAGGTATTGTGGTCAATGCAAGCATGACCCCTTGAAAAAAGATGTCAGTTTTGTGCCAGATAAACGGGTAAAAAACCTATTATTATATTTTGCTACTGGCAAAGGAGGTCTCATGATGAACCAGAGGGCACTATACTCATACTTTCATTTTACGTAGCCTCGTTCCCGCTAATAGCATTCCATAACGCCGATTACTCTGCTGTAATGTACGGGGGGTGGGGGTAGAGGCCACGTGTCCACAGATTGGGAGATGTTGCGGGTGCATCCTTGTTTTTATCGCAGCATTGCGATGTCGTTTGGTCAAAAACAAAGATAAGCCGGTTGTTACATTGTGCGTGGGTGGGGGCTTTATTGTTTTCAGAACAAATCTTATTCAGCGTGGGAGCAAAACGAAATGCTGCCGGAGGAAACCCCGTGCCGAAGAGGGGAGAACGCACCAGACATTCCCGTGAAGCCTTAACAGACTTGGGGGGGGGGGCACGTTTTGTTCGCGAGCACCACCTAAAAAGATCGGCACTGCACACGACGGGGTGGGTATTCAAAAGCTCCCAGTGACGATGTTGACTCCACATCGCACCAGGTACTCGTTTGAGCCCGAGCCAACCTATGGGAGGACCGGTGCAGATAATCAGATAATCGTCGCCAGCGTTTGCCCTGAGCGGGAATCGAACTCGTTCATAGCCAGCTTCGTAGCGCTAACCGCTGCACCACCGCTCCCCACACACACCCGGCAGAACGGGGGGAGATCAAACAAACTCCGCACAGAAAGTGCGTCCGAGTCGGACATCGAACCTGGAGCCTTCTCGCTGCGAGGCGCGCGTGTTGTCATCACGGCGAGTGTGATCATCACGAGATACCCACGACGCCGCAGAATGTCCCAGAGGCCTGCGTTAGCCCCACGGTACTAACCTCATTGTCTACGAAGTGCTCTTTACGTTCCAGCTAAGTCGCGTGCAGTTACTCGATTAGAGCCGCTCGCGAATTGCGTTGCAACATCAGCGTCACAAAATAATCGGAGGCCCGTTCAGGTGTGTATATCACTCCGCAGCCACTGATGTTAGCCGTGAATGGGAATCGGGTTCGAGGTCCAACCACCTCGCCCACCGCTCTTCCACGTTAGACACGAACACGACATCTTGCTGCGATTCGTATCCTGTGGTTCTTTCGGCAAAGTCACGTCGATATAATTGTTTTAATACTTTAATAAAAACTCACAACGACGTTTCGACGATTTTGTTATTCTATTATTTTTCCATCAACGCGACTTTACCGAAAGAATCAACGGACATCAATTCCCGCAGTCGCGAAACTCCAAAAATGTTGTTGGGAGTTATTAAACAAACAAAAAAACACGCAGACACCATCGAAATGTATTCCAACCAAACAGGAGTCGTTGCCGTGGGTGGTGGCGAGACTGCGTTCGTCTGGCCAAGCTCTGAGAAAGGCGCTTTGCCACCGTTCACTTCTCGCGCCCGATTCGGATTCCACGTGGCAAGAGGCTGCAAGGCACTGCCCAAAACAGACGCGTTTGTTTACACCAGGGCTGGGGAACGTCAGACCCGCGAAGTCATTTGTCTGGCCCTACCAAGGCAACCGCAGGCGGGACTCGAAATTCAATAAATCTCGGAGCAAAGCTGGGAAAGCGTTGCGAGTAGCAGCAACATCATCAACACCGGCTAACATCACCACACGCCTCGCCAGAGAGAAGCAGTTCCAGCCATCGCATTAGGGGCGAGTTGATTAAATGTTTGACCAAATATAACGGGCTATTTTTTAAGTTGATCATTTTGTATGGCCCCGCGAATGATGTTACAAATATCCAAATGGCCCTTGGCAGAGAAAAGGTTCCCCACCCCCTGGTTTACGCCAAAAAAAACTGCATGACGCACACAGGAGGGCAGTGGAGTCAATGATGTGAAACAGCAAGATTTGAAGTTTTCGTAGGTGAAAAAAGAAAAGAAAAAATATAAATAACCCAATTAAATGACGACGTTTCGATTGCACCACAAGCAATCATCAGGTGTGGAAATCACAGCTAGAAATGTTTTACTAAAGTGGGAGAAATGCCAGGGCTAAGGAGTTTATATAAGTGCGATTCCCACACCTGATGATGATTGCTTGTGTTGCAATCGAAACGTAGTGATTTAATTGAGTTATTTCTATTTTTTATTTTATTTTTATTTTATTCTTATTTTCACTTTATTTTTTCACCTACGTGACTTTACCGAAAGAACCGAAGAGCACATGAACAGCGTTGCGGCTCAGGGGAGACGCAGACACGGAACGGGAGAGCGGAGAGAGAGAGAGGGGGGGGGATGAGAGGGAATTTGCGGCGGTGAAAAAGGAACCGAGAGAGACGGGGAGCAGAGGGCGAGGAGAGACGCTGCACAGGGCATCGATGTTGCTGCTGCTGCTGCACGGATCGGCGTCTGTTTTCACAGTGGGCAGTGTCGCACAGAAGTCACGCGATTTAAAGGAAGACTGGAGCCGATCGGGGTATGGCTAGACCACGCCTCGGTAATCTAGTGCTCGTGCCTTACGCCAACAATTAATCTTTAAATTTCGATTTAAAGCTTTCGTGACTGCAGGGATTCATTTTCTTGGTTCTTTTGGTAAAGTCACGTAGAAGGGAAATAATAAAACAATAAAAATAAACATAATAAAATACAATTCTCACGACATTTCGGCCACAACGCAAGCCGCCTTCCTCAGGTGAAGAACAGGTCTGTCGGAAAGACAGCGTCTGAATGAGCACCACCAAGCTTGGCAGCGTATATTGAAGCTGGGTTGGAGGAGGAAGGGCGCCTTGACAAAGGAATAATACTCTTATTATGTTTTATTTTTATTATTTTATTATTTCCTTTCTACGTGACTTTACCGAAAGAACCAAGAAGAAAATGAATCTTTACTCACGAACACAGCCGGAAACTACGGAGCGAGACCGTGAATCCCTGCATAGCACGTGGGTGCGCGTCGTCTGGGCGACTCCGATGGCGTTAGCACTCCACTAGGGACTGTGAATGCGCGTGTGCCTTCAACACCCCCGACCCCGAAACACTTTGACCGAACCCCTTGCGAGCAGCTCACGGAACAAGGTGCAAGGCAAATCGATGGATAAGTGCGTGCCGTGGATACGCTGGTCATTGCACACACAAACACTGGCCATAAATATATTCGCGAGACAGCTGCTAGAAGCTATCGTGGGATAGGAGTGTGTATACGCTCGGGGAAACACCTCCACTGGAGTCAAACACCACGATGGGAAACGACAGACCTTAGGTTACATACAGAATCATAACTGTGAAATAGTAAGGGACAAATGTAACTTAAAACTTTTGACCATTTCTTTGTGCGCCGGGTCGGAGAGAGTGTTGCCCCCTCCAGGTTGTGCAACACGAACAAAGACGCCTATGAGACGATTTGTAACGTCTGTGTTTTGGGTTCATGAAGAAGGCCAGACAAGAGATAATATTGAACCCAGACAGAGAGACGACCTCGAGGCAATTTGTAACGTCTGATTGTTTGCTCGTGGGTTTATGGAGGGAGTGTGACAACGGAATATATCGTGGGTGATGCACACAAGGACATACGGACGTACGGACACACACATGGACACACCTGCCTACGGACAGATCCTGACACAGCAAAAATCGGAAGCCCCGCCTTGGGGGCGGGATCCAAGGGGATTTTTCAGCATAAAGTAAAGGATCCTGAGCATTGGAAACCAGTGCGACGGGAGGGTCCACTCAGAAGCTCGACCGGGAGGGTCGACTCAGGAACGAGTGCGACCAGTGGGTCCACTCAGGAGCGCGACCAGCGGGTCCACTCAGGAGTGCGACCAGAGGGTCGACTCAGGAGCGAGGGCGACCAGCGGGTCGACCCAGGAGCGAGCTCGACCGGGAGGGTCGACTCAGGAGCGAGCTGCGACCAGCGGGTCGACTCGACTCATCTTCAGCTCGTCAACCTCTGCCGAATCGGGGGTCTCTGCTGCCGCCGGTGGTGAGCGTCGCGACTTGGCGACGATCCCGCGCTGCACGCTACGAGCGAGTTGTGGGCGCCACCTACCGACCGGGTTCCGAACTGCGACAGCGTGTCAACAGCCATCCGAGCCAATTCACCACGGTGACAGGGGAGCGCCTGATACGTATGACACGCACCGCCCCTCACCACACGACCACCAGGCGTCTGTTTGACATAAAGAATCGACTCCGAACACTGACTATTCAAGACAACTCTTACCACTCAAACACACTCGAACCCATAAGTCATCCGTGGCTGGGAGGGCATCACAACGAGACCGAGTGATGGCCATCCGTCGTTATAAGAGTATTCGTAATTTTTATCTTTAATATTTAGTGGGCTGTACTCTTAATCGCATTAATTCCCAACAGATCCATCAATACGAACTGATTCTTGGCACCTCCTTCCGTCGAGCCACACTCACGTGGGGAGTGGTGGCCCACCGGATCCTTATCAGGTGATCTGGTCCCCAATTAGTAAACTTGGTATAAGATAACGATCTTCGGAAAAGGAGCACCGTCGCAGGCCCTTACTCCGAGCCGTTCTGCTGTCAGATAACCTGCCGATGTATCTGTTGAGATTGGTGCCTTTAAGAATAGTAACTGTTTTGATTGTTTTTTTTTTATCGCCGTATAATCTTTCAAGTATCCTTCAGTCATAATCGCCGCACGTACTCGCATCCTCTACAGAATATTCAACTGTTCCGTGACCCAAGGTGTTAACAACGTGATAAGGGTTGCGTATGATCAATAAGGAGTGCGGTACTGCGTGAACAATATTGAGTATAATCATTTATTAACGTTAAGGTTTTCTTAGCATAGTATTTGCACGTTTTAACGACTCTCTCTCTCACTAACAACCATCGCGTTATGCGGGATCCATGTGCAGTTGTCGAAGTGAAATCAGACAATCGTTGATGATACTGTATTGATGCCGTGTTGACGTTCCGGGATTGAGAGTTCGCATACTATCATAGTTAAGGTTGAATTAGTAATAAATTGATCAATACAGAAGTGGTTGTGTGATTCTTTCCTGAAATCTATGCATAAGATCTGCTTCTGCGTTGAGATTTGAACTTGGTGACCTTAATAAACACACTAATACATACTCAGTAAATGTTAAAGCGATAACGGGGTGAACCGGGGTCTGGTTATCATAACGACTTGCATTATCATAATTAAACCCACTCGCATAATTAATACGATTACCTCTTGAATTGGCATAATTAAAATGTGCGTAATTACATAAATTAACATATTTCCGGATAATTACACATTTGGCCAAATTTCATTTAATTATTATTATTTCCACTGAATATTCATAACCCACATATACAACATAATAATTTCACCCACGCACGCATACAACATAACAAATTTTCATACCCAACATATACAACATAATGGGGGCTCGTCTTCCGGGATCTCTCGCAGACAGTTATGCATGAATTCAGGAACGAATCACTGATGTGTTAATCAAAGTGTTGTGAACTAACGTTGCCTTGTGATTGTAAACGGGGGTATACAAACAAAACGCGCTCTGAAGGGAGATACCAGAGTAGCAGAGTATAACAAGGACAGCTGGGCTGAGATTATTTGCTCGAGTTGAACTGACGCATCCTGTGATACAATTGTTTATATGCACTCTGAAAAGAAATATTAAGGTAACTCTTGCCATACTTAAGATGCTAGGATTAAGAACAATATTTGAATGGGTTACGGGATACGGGGAGCTCGTATTTAAACGTACCGACCAATCTGTTACAAAGCAGTACAGTCAGAGAGACATATGGGAAGGGAGCTGTATCGATAACACGAACACACCTCGGGGGAAACTAATTGACTGGATAAAAGTAACGAAGGCAAACACGATGCAAAAACTGCAGAGAAGGCAGGACAGGACTCATACCTTCTCACACAGGCATACAGACAGGGATTGTGGAATGAGGGAAAATTTGGAAAGGAAACGGGAGAGAAATCGTCTCTAATAAACGACGAGAAATGTCCTCACACCCTCGAGAGGGAGGAGAAGTCAAAGCTCGCGACACCAGCGAAACTCACAGACGTTGAGCCACAAAATAAATATGGAAGTAACATCAAATCACTCTCTTGGGTACGTGGACAGAGTCCAGGGATTGATCGCACAAAAGTTAAAGTAAAATCGCCAGGACATGGTACACTAAGGGCAGAGGCAAAAACTGAAGGGAAATGGCAACACGAGCGACACGGCCCTGGGCGCGCACACAGAAAATGCACACCACTTAAACACAAGAGACACAGCACAGACCAAAGTGACAGATTGCCTGATGATAACTTGTTTGATGATGACGCTGTCAGCAATCAACTTTCGGAATACCTGTTCACCAGTAAAACCCTTAAGTTGATGGACAAGGCTCTAGTCAGAATTCCCGATTTTGACCCCCACAATAAGACTATGGATATCCACACACATATCGCGACAGTGGAAGAGGAGGCAATGATTAGAGGGCTGAGGAGACGGGATGAAAAAGCGAGTTTGTTGAAACGGACCTTACATAAAGAATCTATTCCATGGGTAAAGTCACTACCACACAAGGTTAGAAATGATTTTAAACAATTGAGCCTGGCAGTGATTCGGAAGTTTGGAGAATATTCGACACTCACTGAGGGGTTTTATGCTGTAAAATCGATGACCCAGGCATGGACCAAGATCCACGTGACTACCTCGTCCAATTTAAAAGAGCGTATTACGCAGGCGATGTGAATCAATACCACGAAGGGGATAAAATGTTCAAAATTATGTTTTTTGAATCCTTGAGCCCAGAGATTACAGAAAGGGTGAGAATGGTTTTGAATCCAGAAACCGCATCCTTACGCCGCATAGAGAGCAAGGCGTACATGGCATGGTTATACAGAGCTAAGAATCATAATTCGGATCCAGAACACAGGGAGAGGGATGAGGAACCCAGCCTCTCAGAGAGGAATAAAAATCACCGAGCAGTCCCACCATGCAGAGAGCAGCAGAAACGCACGCACACATGGCAAAATAACCCAGAGAGAGGTTGGCACGAGAATGAGAGCGGCACAAAGCCGAACATTCAGGAGAATCACAGGAGGGGGAGGTTCAGAATAGAACCATACCAACACCCATGCCCCGACATGCGCAAGGTCAAGATTACCCACAGGGATGGCGAAGTAACAATCCAGGAAAAATTTGGCACCCAAATGGGAAAAACACTGGGCCAAGGGTGCAGGAGAATCGTAGGAGGGAGAGGTTCAGAGCAGAACCATATCAACACCCCATCCCACGACACACGCAAGGTTCAAATTACGCACAGAGATGGGAAGATAACCACCTAGCGGGAAGGTGTTACACATACCGCGGAGGTATGGATGCGAACATTCACGAGAATCGCAGGATGGGAGGTCAAACACAATCGATCCAATTCCGACCAATTCCTCCACCGGCTATACCAGGAGGGAATAGAGGAATAACACAGAATACGGTCCAAATACGTGATGAACCATCCACAGTGATTGAGAGCGGGCAGCCCATACGCGCCACACCCGCCGAGGTGTTAAACCCGGCGCTCAATGTGAAATACAGGCAGGCTGCAAGTGACAGGGCGGGCAAAAACGTGGACAGTGCTCCCGTAAATGACGCGCGGATCGAATACAAGGACAGGGTTGCATTGAAGCGTGATCGGACAATACAAAAACAGACAGCAGGGACACGCCCTGAGGAGCGCAGGCATGAGCCTTTGAATGGAAAATATCCAAGGGAAACCAAAAATTATGTGGATCGGAGTGCTAAAATGGAGACGAATGTCCATGACGTATCGGGAATGGTGTTGAAATCCAACACACTAGTAAAAACAAAGAGGGCAACATTACGAGGGACAGAATTAAATCGACACACTGACTCGGCAAATGTGCATGTAATCGCAGAGAGAGCGAATGCCTCGAACCAAGGGTCAAAGTGGGTCGTGTGCGCGAATTCTGGTTATGTGCAGCACAATTTTTCACCACACACTCCCACGACACAGAGAGTGAGAGAGGAAACTACAAAAACAAACCCGAAAACCGTGATCGAATTGTCGAAGTGATAAGTGGTGAACGAGGCAACGTGAGGAAGGTAACGCATAAATGCGTTCGAAACCGCTACCTAGCGTTTCCAGGATTTAACAAAAACAAAAATGAATATTCGTCGGAGTCATGATGTATCAGAACCGATGTAACGCAATATCGATGTTTAACGTTTGTTTAATTTTCTTTGCTCAATTCAAATGTAACCATATTAAGCAAAAACAAAATGAATATTCGTCGGAGTTATGATGTATGAGAACCGATGTAACGCAATATCGATGTTTAACGTTTGTTTAATTTTCTTTGCTCAATTCAAATAACCATGTTAAGTTGTGACACGTACGCGCGCGTTATAAGGAATAGCAGCAAAACTTGAGGACAATCGATGGTTCATGATGGAAGAAGGGTATACATATTTTTAAAATAACCCGTGGCCATTTGACCACTGGTCATTTTTAAAAGGGCGGAATGTTGTATCCTAACCTTCTTCCATAATTGAGATTAATAATATTTGATGATTTTTATATATTATCTTTTTACTTGTTTTTTNTAATGAGTGAAACACACCAAGCGCAGCAAACTGCAAAACACCAGGTGTTGTTAAGTAATGAACCGAAGGAGGGCTAGGATGGCAGAATTTACAACCTTGCTTCAAGGGAAGATGGGGCCTGATGGCGGGCACATGTCACCCGTGCAGGCGCAGAGACAGTGGGAGTGTCAGCCAGACATAGTTAAGGCAAAANGCCCAACCATCCTGCATGGTTTTAAAGTAACGTCAAAATTCGAAATTCAACAACAGAGTAGGCTAAATTATCGATCCTCGCGCTCGCTCAAATTGGAGACCAGGCTGCGAGCTACATCAATGAACCATTGCCCATTTGCTAATCCAATACTGAATGTTAATATTACTGAAGTCAAACGAATTCTATGACCTCAGCACATGGGCAAATAATAGGCAGTGTCGACTCAAAGGCAATGGAAGAAAACAGAGGCGCCTTTGTCTAAATCACAACCACAGAAAGCCCGGAATCATCACTGATTGTGTGTTCAGGAATTCCGAGCTAGTTAGAACACGTGCACAGGGGGGAGCTGAGGTAAACAACCCTGCGCGTCTGGATGTGAGGGGCCTTGGACCTGGAATCAAGAATAAACACTCCCAGAGCAGAAGGTTGGACAGGGGAGAGGTGATTTAAAAGAGGGTTGTATATCTCTCAAGGCACAAGACCCAATTGAACAACACGGCTGCGGGGTCACCAGAAGTTCGCATTCGCCTAGTTAAGACAAAAAGCTCAATTATTCTGTATTGCTATTAAAGTAACGTTAAAGTCGGAATTTAACAACAGAGTAGGCTAAAGTTATTGATATTCACACCCACTCCAATTAAACCAGGCCACAAGTTACGCCTACTGAACCATCACCATCATTAAGTCAATATGAAATGTTATTTCCATACTTCAATACTTTCTATACAACTCGACCCGAAGCATATGACAATCAGAACCTTCCTAAGTCAAAATTGAATCGCACCCAGACAGGAGCGAATAGTCGATATAAGGTTGACGAGGGAAGGAAATTAAGAGCACGGCGAACTGCAAACGTAAGCAAAAAGCCGGAACAACACCAGCCAGCAACAGCGAGTGGGGCTTCGACAGGCCATAAGTAGAATAATAACTCCGGGTCAGGGACACAAGAAGAAGCAGGCAGACAAAACCAGAACTGACTCCAAGGTTCAACCGCCCTCACCTACTCAGGAGTGACGGAGATTAATGAGGCCTTGAATTAACGGCAGGCAACAACAACGGCGAGCAGAGATAGGGTGGGGCAAAGACTGCGGCTATGAAATACAGCTTTGTGTCAGTAAAGCTCTGACAAACAAGTTAAGTTAAAGACATCACAATACATAATATCGCACATAACATCAATGTTAACGCTATTCAACGTAAACTATATTCCGCTTATATAACCATGCAGGCACCAAGGAATACGAATTCCTAGGATCAAGAAACTTACCCCTTAACCTAAGATATCGGGAATAAATTTATAGTAATAAGTATATGCATAAAAGACAAAGTAAAACTTATGGAAAAGCCAGGATAACGGGATGAATCACCACCAGGTGGAATATAATACATAATAAAAACGATGTTAAACCAGGGTCGGAGAGAAAGGGGATCCCGGCCGTCTTTGTATCCCGCAGCGCGGGATAGGAGTGTGTATACGCTCGGGAAACACCTCCACTGGAGTCAAACACCACGATGGAAACGACAGACCTTAGGTTACATACAGAATCATAACTGTGAAATAGTAAGGGACAAATGTTAACTTAAAACTTTTGACCATTTCTTTGTGCGCCGGGTCGGAGAGAGTGTTGCCCCTCCAGGTTGTGCAACACGAACAAAGACGCCTATGAGACGATTTGTAACGTCTGTGTTTTGGGTTCATGAAGAAGGCCAGACAAGAGATATATTGAACCCAGACAGAGAGACGACCTCGAGGCAATTTGTAACGTCTGATTGTTTGCTCGTGGGTTTATGGAGGGAGTGTGACAACGGAATATATCGTGGGTGATGCACACAAGGACATACGGACGTACGGACACACACATGGACACACCTGCCTACGGACAGATCCTGACACAGCAAAAATCGGAAGCCCGCCTTGGGGCGGGATCCAAGAGGATTTTTCAGCATAAGTAAAGGATCCTGAGCATTGGAAACCAGTGCGACGGGAGGGTCCACTCAGAAGCTCGACCGGAGGGTCGACTCAGGAACGAGTGCGACCAGTGGGTCCACTCAGGAGCGCGACCAGCGGGTCCACTCAGGAGTGCGACCAGAGGGTCGACTCAGGAGCGAGGGCGACCAGCGGGTCGACCCAGGAGCGAGCTCGACCGGGAGGGTCGACTCAGGAGCGAGCTGCGACCAGCGGGTCGACTCGACTCATCTTCAGCTCGTCAACCTCTGCCGAATCGGGGGTCTCTGCTGCCGCCGGTGGTGAGCGTCGCGACTTGGCGACGATCCCGCGCTGCACGCTACGAGCGAGTTGTGGGCGCCACCTACCGACCGGGTTCCGAACTGCGACAGCGTGTCAACAGCCATCCGAGCCAATTCACCACGGTGACAGGGAGCGCCTGATACGTATGACACGCACCGCCCNTCACCACACGACCACCAGGCGTCTGTTTGACATAAAGAATCGACTCCGAACACTGACTATTCAAGACAACTCTTACCACTCAAACACACTCGAACCCATAAGTCATCCGTGGCTGGGAGGCATCACAACGAGACCGAGTGATGGCCATCCGTCGTTATAGAGTATTCGTAATTTTATCTTTAATATTTAGTGGGCTGTACTCTTAATCGCATTAATTCCCAACAGATCCATCAATACGAACTGATTCTTGGCACCTCCTTCCGTCGAGCCACACTCACGTGGGGAGTGGTGGCCCACCGGATCCTTATCAGGTGATCTGGTCCCCAATTAGTAAACTTGGTATAAGATAACGATCTTCGGAAAAGGAGCACCGTCGCAGGCCCTTACTCCGAGCCGTTCTGCTGTCAGATAACCTGCCGATGTATCTGTTGAGATTGGTGCCTTTAAGAATAGTAACTGTTTNGATTGTTTTTTTTTTATCGCCGTATAATCTTTCAAGTATCCTTCAGTCATAATCGCCGCACGTACTCGCATCCTCTACAGAATATTCAACTGTCCCGTGACCCAAGGTGTTAACAACGTGATAAGGGTTGCGTATGATCAATAAGGAGTGCGGTACTGCGTGAATAATATTGAGTATAATCATTTATTAACGTTAAGGTTTTCTTAGCATAGTATTTGCACGTTTTAACGACTCTCTCTCTCACTAACAACCATCGCGTTATGCGGGATCCATGTGCAGTTGTCGAAGTGAAATCAGACAATCGTTGATGATACTGTATTGATGCCGTATTGACGTTCCGGGATTGAGAGTTCGCATACTATATAGTTAAGGTTGAATTAGTAATAAATTGATCAATACAGAAGTGGTTGTGTGATTCTTTCCTGAAATCTATGCATAAGATCTGCTTCTGCGTTGAGATTTGAACTTGGTGACCTTAATAAACACACTAATACATACTCAGTAAATGTTAAAGCGATAACGGGTGAACCGGGGTCTGGTTATCATAACGACTTGCATTATCATAATTAAACCCACTCGCATAATTAATACGATTACCTCTTGAATTGGCATAATTAAAATGTGCGTAATTACATAAATTAACATATTTCCGGATAATTACACATTTGGCCAAATTTCATTTAATTATTATTATTTCCACTGAATATTCATAACCCACATATACAACATAATAATTCACCCACGCACGCATACAACATAACAAATTTCATACCCAACATATACAACAAAATGTATTCCAACCAAACAGGAGTCGTTGCCGTGGGTGGTGGCGAGACTGCGTTCGTCTGGCCAAGCTCTGAGAAAGGCGCTTTGCCACCGTTCACTTCTCGCGCCCGATTCGGATTCCACGTGGCAAGAGGCTGCAAGGCACTGCCCAAAACAGACGCGTTTGTTTACACCAGGGCTGGGGAACGTCCGGCCGTACGAGGCCCGCGAAGTCATTTGTCGTGGCCCTACCAAGGCAACCGCAGGCGGGACTCGAAATTCAATAAATCTCGGAGCAAAGCTGGGAAAGCGTTGCGAGTAGCAGCAACATCATCAACACCGGCTAACATCACCACACGCCTCGCCAGAGAGAAGCAGTTCCAGCCATCGCATTAGGGCGAGTTGATTAAATGTTTGACCAAATATAAACGGGCTATTTTTTAAGTTGATCATTTTGTATGGCCCGCGAATGATGTTACAAATATCCAAATGGCCCTTGGCAGAGAAAAGGTTCCCCACCCCCTGGTTTACGCCAAAAAAAACTGCATGACGCACACAGGAGGGCAGTGGAGTCAATGATGTGAAACAGCAAGATTTTAAGTTTTCGTAGGTGAAAAAAGAATAGAAAAAATATAAATATCCCAATTAAATGACGACGTTTCGATTGCACCACAAGCAATCATCATCAGGTGTGGAAATCACAGCTATAAATGTTTTACTAAAGTGGGAGAAATGCCAGGGCTAAGGAGTTTATATAAGTGCGATTCCCACACCTGATGATGATTGCTTGTGTTGCAATCGAAACGTAGTGATTCAATTGAGTTATTTCTATTTTTTATTTTATTTTTATTTATTCTTATTTTCACTTTATTTTTTCACCTACGTGACTTTACCGAAAGAACCGAAGAGCACATGAACAGCGTTGCGGCTCAGGGGAGACGCAGACACGGAACGGGAGAGCGGAGAGAGAGAGAGGGGGGGNATGAGAGGGAATTTGCGGCGGTGAAAAAGGAACCGAGAGAGACGGGGAGCAGAGGGCGAGGAGAGACGCTGCACTGGGCATCGATGTTGCTGCTGCTGCTGCTGCACGGATCGGCGTCTGTTTTCACAGTGGGCAGTGTCGCACAGAAGTCACGCGATTTAAAGGAGACTGGAGCCGATCGGGGTATGGCTAGACCACGCCTCGGTAATCTAGTGCTCGTGCCTTACGCCAACAATTAATCTTTAAATTTCGATTTAAAGCTTTCGTGACTGCAGGGATTCCTTTTCTTGGTTCTTTTGGTAAAGTCACGTAGAAGGGAAATAATAAAACAATAAAAATAAAACATAATAAAATACAATTCTCACGACATTTCGGCCACAACGCAAGCCGCCTTCCTCAGGTGAAGAACAGGTCTGTCGGAAAGACACGTCTGAATGAGCACCACCAGCTTGGCAGCGTCTTTAAGCTGGGTTGGAGGAGGAAGGGCGCCTTGACAAAGGAATAATACTCTTATTATGTTTTATTTTTATTATTTTATTATTTCCTTTCTACGTGACTTTACCGAAAGAACCAAGAAGAAAATGAATCTTTACTCACGAACACAGCCGGAAACTACGGAGCGAGACCGTGAATCCCTGCATAGCACGTGGGTGCGCGTCGTCTGGGCGACTCCGATGGCGTTAGCACTCCACTAGGGACTGCGAATGCGCGTGTGCCTTCAACACCCCCGACCCCGAAACACTTTGACCGAACCCCTTGCGAGCAGCTCACGGAACAAGGTGCAAGGCAAAGCGATGGCTAAGTGCGTGCCGTGGATACGCTGGTCATTGCACACACAAACACTGGCCATAAATATATTCGCGAGACAGCTACTGGAAGCTACGTGAAACACCGAAGCATAACTAAACAAGCAGACAAGACAATATTAACGACTGCACTAAGTGCACTTATGCCTGTGTGTAAATATATATACTGTATATATGTATATCTCTATATAAAACGTGGGTGTGTAATTGTGCATAGTGTGGGCATGTTTACCATTGTCCGTCCGTATAAAGGTATATTATAATATTTGACTATATATAAATATTCCACTAAATTGCTGCCCGTTCCGTACAGAACCAAAGCACCCACAAGTTCCGCTTGCTGTACTGCAGCAGACACCATTCCAACATTGCGAAAGTAACAGTCGACAGTGCTTCTCCGCACCTCCGATTAGCAGGGCTGGCTACGTACGTGCGAAGGAAGTTCAACGCACGTGCGTACGTAGCACGCGGACTTCGCTATCGAGTGGAGCAAATCAGTAACCAGCAAAGCTGTGCTTCTTAACCTGTGCTTCTTAACCTGGGTGGTGCAGCGAAGGTTAAGAACCACTGCCCCAAAGGAACGCATTTACAGGCACTTGTGTTCCAGCGCTCCGATAAAGTAATCGTGGTCATGGTGGTCATGGTGATGATGATGAGACAGAGTTGTGACGTTTCCGCTCGGTGCTGGCACGCCACCGAAGTGAGCTTCAAGGCCATTGGGTAAACTGCGTGAAGCGGCTCTCTCGCCGTGCCGGGCCCCGGCTTAATCGCAGCTGGGTCGGTCCGCGTCCGCAGCCCAAAGTGATATTTAGTCGCCCGGCTCGCTTCACCAGCCGCTTTGGAAGGCCTTGAACCCAGCATTGGTGATAATGATGATGATGACTGTGGATACGAGTCACGTGACACCTATTCCAGTCTACCAGCGATCCGGAAAACATATTTGCACCCAACAAATGGCATCTCATCCAGAATGTGTTCAACAACCGCACTACCGGTCACAACAACAACAACAACCACCGTTCGCCACTAAGTGCCGGTGACATCACCACAACGCTTGTGCCAGGCTATGTACACTTTAAGGTCACAACAACAAACTCACCCAGCCACCTCCCACTCATCCACTAACTCACCCACTCACTCACCGCTCACCACACTGCAGGTCACAGCATCACACTCGCTCACACTCACTCACCACTCACCACACTGCAGGTACAAAACACACTCACTCACACTCACTCACAACACTACTCAACAACTGCAGGTCACAACAACACACTCACACTCACTCACNTCAACACTGGGCAACAACACACTCACCACACTCACTCTACTCCACACGGGTAGCACACACTCGCTCACACTCACTACACTCACCACACTGCAGGTCAACAACACACTCACACTCACTCACCTACTCAACACACTGAGGTACATCACACACTCACACTCACTCACCCACACTCACCACACTGCAGGTCACAACACTCTTTCTTGTGCTTCTTCCCTCGCACCGCTCCCACCATCATCGTCATCATCATCATCATCGTCGTCGATTACAACTCTGATGGTGCTGTTCGTTGCTGTCCGCGTGACGTCACGGGCCTTTTGCCCCAACTGTGCTCAGTAACCTGCTTTAAAAAACAAACAAAAGCCAAATCCTTCCGCTACGGCCGTGGCTGCCCCAGTGTCACGAGCCGCCTCCGGCAGTCTCCCGGCGACGCGGAGAGCTTCCCCGAGACACCGCAGCCGGGTTCCGGGTCCCGGTGCGGTCACGGCGGCAACAGTTCTCACTCGAAGGCGGTTTGTGCCGAGCGTCGATTTCACAACGCCGGTGCCGTCGCGGCCGCGGTTAACACCACGGGGCGTGACGACGTCGCCGCTGTCGCCGCCGCGCGACGTCTCCACCCGGCGTGGGCCTCGGTTGGGCCCCTTGTCGCTCGACGGTGCCGCCCCCCCCCACCGCCGCACCCTCCTCTGCTCGGCCGGGTCGGCCTCCGAAGACGTGGCCCTCGCGCCGACGAGCCGCCGCCGCCGCCGCCGCCCCTCGTCCGTCAGTCGAAGGGGCCCCGCCGCGTGGGCTGGGCGAGGCCTTGCGGCCCAGCCGTGGCGTGCCCTGCCCGCCAGACGCGCCGCCGTGTTAGAGCCGCGCTCGTGCGTGCGTGCGCTCGTGGCGTTTCATTTATGCGGGCAAAGGTGAAGATATCCCGTATAGCCTGCACAGGCTGGTGGGGAAAGTGCTGCGGTTTTACTTTTTTCAAGGCTCCCTGTAGTTTAAATGGAGCGCTCTTGGTAATCCGGTGACATTTGTTGAACAATCCCGTGTGTGCCATTGTGCGTGCGTGTGTGCGTGGCGCGCGTACATGCCATATGTGTGTGTGTGCCACGAGTGTGTGTGTGTGTGCCATCGTGCGTGCCATGTGCGTGCGTGGCATGTGTGCGTGCCAGGCGTGTGTGTGTGTGTGTGCCAGGCTGTGTGTGTGTGCCAGGCTGTGTGCGTGTGTGTGTGCGTGCCACGAGTGCGTCCGTGTGTGTGCGTTCCAGGCGTGTGTGTGTGTGTGCCAGGCGTGTGTGCGTGTGTGTGTGCGTGCCACGAGTGCGTGCGTGTGTGTGCGTTCCAGGCGTGTGTGTGTGTGCTGTGTGTGTGTGTNCGTGCCCTGTGTGCCAGGCGTGCGTGTGTGTGTGCCAGGCGTGTGCCGTGTGTGTGCGTGCCAGAAGTGCGTGTGTCTGCGTGCGTGCCGTGTGTGTGTGTGTGCGTGCGTGCCACGCGTGTGTGTGCATGCGTGCCATGTGTGCGTGTGTGTGTGCGTGCGTGCCACGCGTGTGTGTGCATGCGTGCCTGTGTGCGTGTGTGCGTGCCACGCGTGTGTGTGTCTGCGTGCGTGTGTGGTCGCTCACGGGCGACGGCGTCTTGGAGTAGTTGACGTGCGCGTAGAGCAGCACGGCGATGTCCTTGTGCCCCACGCGATCACAGAGCCGTGTGCCGTCCTATGCAGCAGCACAAACGTACAAATACACGTACGCACACACACGCACGCACGTATACACGCACAATACAATACAATCGGAGTATGTGGCTTATATAGTGCCAGGTGCGGTACAGCTGCGGTATATGAGCTCAAATGAGCCCAGTTGGCGTGCTATCGGAGTTCAACACAAGTACACAGAGCTACGTACGGTACTATCGGAGTTCAACACGCGTACACAGAGCTCCGTACGGTGCTATCGGAGTTCAACACGCGTACACAGAGCTACGTACGGTGCTATCGGAGTTCAACATGCGTACACAGAGCTCCGTACGGTGCTATCGGAGTTCAACATGCGTACACAGTTCCGTAACCCATTTTCTATTGACATTTTACCAAATGGAACTGGCTGAACTGCAGAATTGTGACTCTGAAAGACGCATTCAAGTCAAGCAGCCTTCATAATTTCTATGCATCTCTCCCCTCTGAGACATATCCTCATCTCAGGAACCATGCACTCAAAATGGCAACCATCTTTGGCAGCACTTATGTCTGTGAACAGACTTTTTCCAGAATGAAACATTTGAAATCTCCAACCAGATCTAGACTAACGGATGCACACTTGCATCACTTGTTACGACTAGCAGTGACAAATATGGAACCGGACATTGACCATCTCATTAGCCAAAAGCAGGCCCATAGTTCCCATTGAAATACTGGCAAGTTTGTTGATTTAACTTTACTTGTTCTTCATTTTAAATATTGTATTTGTTCCCGTTTTGTTTCTTCACTTCAAAATAAGATATATGCAGTGTGCATAGGAATTTGTTCATAGTTTTTTTTAAACTATAGTCCGGCCCTCCAACGGTCTGAGGGACAGTGAACTGGCCCCCTGTTTAAAAAGTTTGAGGACCCCTGGTCTAAGGCGTTCTTCGCGCAGCATTGCTGCTTTATTATTTCAGTCGTTTACTGCCGCACGCACCCTGAACGTTGTGTCTGCAGCAAGCGCGTGTCTGTGTACCTATGGACGTGTGTGGGGGGAGCGGTAGTGTAGTGGTTAGTGCGCTGCGCTACGAACCTGGCGAACCGAGTTCGATTCCCGCTCACGGCCACCACCGGTGACGATTATTTGAACCGGTCCTGGGCCTCCCCTAGGTAGACTGGTGTGGTGTGTAGTAAACATCGCCACTGGGGAGACAAAGGCGGTCGGGCGTGGTGAATCCAAGTCCCGGGTAGTAAAGCTAGTTATCTATATAACATTGTTTTTTTACCCAAAGTGTTACACGTGAATGCAGCTGCGCTTATACAATATACCACTAGAAATAACAAAAATGCCGATACATGCAAATCGTGTAACGAATAACATGACTCGGTTTCTTAAACGTATTTTTCCGCACCGTTTGTTTAAAAAAAAAATGTGAAACTACATTAAATACAAAGATGTCAGATCTTGTCATCATCATAACAATCGCACGGATAATCAATACAGCATATTAAGGTGCAGCAATGCATTATGTCAATTAATATTTCTTTTTTGGTCTCGTCACTTATTTTCGTTAAAGTACGCATCTTTGTTTTTCTCAAAGGCAAGGCAGATGATGTAGGTGCCTTTCGTTTTTTCCTTTAAATTCATTTCCCGACTACTTCGTGCAAATAAAAAAATAGCTTTTGTTAATCCATCATATAATAGTACCATTCGCAAATAGAGCCCCAAAATCTCTATATCGTACATATATTATACATATAATATATAAAATAAACTCCATAAAAAATGTTTTTTTTTTAAACAACGCTTTTATTCACAACTTAGTTCAACTCACGGTCGAGAAGTACGCCAATGATGCGGCGCCTGCTCCCACATCAACGCTGACTTGAATAGTTTGATGACTTTATAACTGCGTCTTGAATTGATGATTTTATAACTGCGACTTGAATTGTTTGATGACTTTATAACTGCGTCTTGAATTGATGATTTTATAACTGCGACTTGAATTGTTTGATGACTTTATAACTGCGTCTTGAATTGATGATTTTATAACTGCGTCTTGAATAGTTTGATGACTTTATAACTGCGTCTTGAATAGTTTGATGACTTTATAACTGCGTCTTGAATGTCCAACTTCTGTGCTTGTGTGGAGCGATGGCGGCCATAACTCGACTACGTGGCGCGTGTGCGGCCTGAGGCACGCGGCGCCGGCTTCTTATGCGAGCCGATTCCACAGTTTAGGGACCGCGGCGTTTTTTACCTACACGTAGATATATAATTCATAAGCCGTCCATACAAACATTGCTTGAAAGCAGGCATGCATTGTCTTTGGATTTGAGTACTTGTGCAACATTTGGATTGATTGGAGAACAGGAAGTAGACTAACTTTTGATTACAAGATTTGATCACGACAAACGGTTTTATTCACAACTTCGTTTAACTCACGCTCGAGAAGTATGTCAACGATGCGGCGCCTGCTCCCACATCAACGCTTACTTGAATAAATTGATCTTCTTGCTTCTTTCGGTAAAGCAATGTAGAAGGGAAATAATAAAATAACAAAAATAAAACACAATAAAATAAAAATTCTCACGACGAAATGTTATAAATGAATCTTCAATGTAAAACTTTTGTTTGCGTGGAGCGAGGGTGCCCCTAACCCGTTGACAAGGAGCGTGCGCGCCTGAGGCACGTGGCGCCTGCTTCTTGGGCGACGCGATTCGAGAGTTTAGGGACCGCGGAGTTTTTGACCTACACAAATATATATAAATAATAACGCGTCCATACAAAATGTAAATTGCTTTAAAATAGCGAATTAATTTATGAATTGATGCCGATTTTGATACAGGCATGCATTGTCACCGGATCTGAGTCCATGTGCAACATTTGGAATTGATTGGACAACAGGAAGTAGACTAAATGTTGATTGCAAGATGTGACCACGACACAGAAATAAATTTAAGTAAAATCGTTGAAAACCCTCGACTGTGCAAGCAGGAAATGCAACAACTGGCTCTCCATGTCTATTGGTTGCAGTGTTATTAACAAGCAAAATTAAGGGCTTTTAAGCAATGTTTTGCAACAATTAGACTTTTTCCAATGGAAAATTGCATTGAAAAATGGTCAACTTTGCACCTTCATAACCCCTAAAGCTAAACCTACCCCTAATTCAATTGGGTTAGTGCGTTGATTTTTTTCTCGTTATTTGTATAATCACCCAATTTTATTTTATATATAGCATAGTATGCCTCAAGGCATTGGAGGAATGAGCTTCTAATTGTAAAATGACATGTTAAAATGTGGCAATTTTTTTGCAAAAAAACACGTAGTACGTTTAATTTAACAGTTTTTGTTTCATACATCACGTAGTAAGACTAACGTCAACGGAAGAATTCACAGTGGCAAGAATGTAACGACCTTGCCTGGTATACAGGAGGTCGTAGGTTCAGCCCGTCCCTCACACCTGCTGTATTTTTGTAGTTTGAATGTTCTCCCCACGGTCGTGTGGCTTTTCCCCTCCACACGCGTTTAGGGTATTTAACTGCTATGTCGATTTTTTCACGCAGAAATAATATACATGTTAAATTCCCCAGTTTGTATACAGCATTGTAAATTCAATGGAGGAATTCACTTCTCATTGACCCCTAACCCAGACCGTTAACCACAACCCTGACTAGGCTAAAGGGTATATGGATTATTTTGAGAGTCCCTATTCCATTTCTGTGAGCCCCATAACCACTTCCTTGGTGTTCACATTCCCAGATGAGGAATCGGAACTCCGAGATTTAGAATTGAGACTCCTGCTTTGGGAATTATGACTTCTTAGGGTTGCAAGTGAGATGCCTCAAATATGCCTTTAAACGCGTCTCAGCGAGATTAGTTGAATCATATATGGCTCGACTCTGTCAAGTAGAGTCTCAGGGCATATACCACTTGCCTGTGTGACTTGTTGGACCAGGGCGGCATTTTGCTTTGAAGTCAATGATTTGAAGCGCACTGTTTGGGAATGCAGTGCATTTCACTATTTAAGCACCGATGTTCACCAAATATTCAACGGTGTAAACGTATGGAACAGCTTGGGATGTAAATGCAGTAGTTTGTTATTTGAAAATCCGTGAAGAAATACAGAATTGCAGTGCGAATCGGCCGCAGAGTTTCGTTTATTTCACCGGCGCCGGACGTGTTACGTGTGGTGAACAAGTGCAGTACTACAAGCATTCAATTCGTGGTTTCGTCTGCTATGTGGTGGACACATGCAGTGTAGGCCAACAGTTCGCCAGCAGTTGCCGCTGTCAGGCGTCACCCGCGCGTTCCCCGCAGTTGTGAGTCGCTGCTGCTGCTGCGGCGTCCTGGCGTGAGTCCCAAGCGGGTTGGCGGCGATGAAGCCGTGAAGACGCCGCACAGCGCCACTGCTGCTGTCACCGCGCCAGGCGCTGCAGTGGTACCACGTGACCACGCGGTGGCGCTACAGCACCATGTTGGTGAAGTTATTTCAGCGAGTTTCCATTTTGCTCTTTGGTTCTTTCGGTAAAGTAACGTGGAAAGAAAGTAAAATTAAATAATAGAATACGACGTTTCGATTGCAACACAAGCAATCGCAGGTAGAAAACAAACCTAGTAAATCTTCTTCTTGGTTCTTTCGGTAAAGTCACGTAGAAGGGAAGTAATAAAATAATAAAATAAAACATAATAAAATTATTCTCACGACGTTTCGGCCACAACGCAAGCAGCCGTCCTCAGGTGAAAACCTAGTAAACTTAGAAATACAATGTAATACAACACAGTGAGTCGGTTAACACAACAGTCAACACCCGACCTGGATGATTACGTTCTTCCAAAGATTGCAAAATTTGAGAGAGAGACAAAACACAAACACCATTTTGGTTAGGCTATTTATCGAGTGTCCATGATGGTTAAGTTATTTAGCGAGTGTCCATGTTGGTGTGTATGTTGAACTTCTTTCACACCGTACATAGCCAACCATGCTCATCGGAGATGTGGGGAAAGGACAACAGACTAAGGACAAAAAGCAGTTCTAAAGAAAATGTATTTTCAATCTAGATTAAAAAAATACGTAGGTCCAGTGACTTCCTAATATCGGAAGGAAAAACATTTCAGACGGCTGCAGAAGTGCATCTGAAAGCGTGCAATGCAGCGACCGTCTTTATTCGATGACGAGCCAAAAGCTGCTGCGAGGATGACCAGAGTTTGCGTGATGGTTTATGCTCTTTGATGATATCAGCAAGGTATTGTGG
>MU249573.1:652371-709871 GCA_018977245.1 Lethenteron camtschaticum | reverse complement strand
CTCCCTTAACCCCAACCCTAACCCTAACCCTCCCCTAACCCTACCACCTAACCCTAACCCTAACCCTAACCCTAACCCTAACCCTCCCTAACCCCCCCCCCNACCCAAACCCCCCTAACNCCTAACCNNACCTCCACCCAAACCCCCCACCCANCCCCTAACCCNANCCCCACCCANCCCCCACCCANCCCAACCCTACCTAACCCTAACCCTAACCCCTAACCCTAACCCTAACCCTANCCCCACCACCCCACCNACNCCCTAACCCTAACCCTAACCCCTAAACCAAACCCCTTATAAAACCTNCCCACCNACCCNAACCCAACCGTTCTAACCCCTAACCCCTAACNCCTAACCNNANTAACCCCTTAACNCCAATAACCGTTCCTTAACCCCTAACCCCNAACCCCTAACCCCTGACCCCANCCCCNCCGCCTTAACCCCTAACACCCCTAACACCNTTACCCCTTAACNCCTTAACCCCNAACCCCTACCCCACCCACCTTAATCCCCTAATTTGTTAACCNNACCTCCTTAATCCCCTAACCCANCAAACCCTAACCCTAACCCTAGCCCTAACCCTAACCCAACCTAACCCTANCCTAACCCTAACCCTACCCTACCCAACCCTAACCCTAACCTAACCCTAACCCAACCCTAACCCTAACCCTAACCCTAACCCTAACCAATCCCCGGAGTTGTTTAGCCATATATATCTTATATATTATGTTAAAAAGTTGGAAATTTCACCATGATGGTGAGTGTCCATGATGGTTAGGTTATTTAGCGAGTGTCCATGATGGTTAGGTTATTTAGCGAGTGTCCATGATGGTTAGGTTATTTAGCGAGTGTCCATGTTGGTTAGGTTATTTAACGAGTGTCCTTGATGGTTAGGTTATTTAGCGAGTGACCCTAACCATAACCCCTAACTCCAACCCCTAACATTCACCATAACCCCAAACCCTTTTCCCCAACCCCCAACCCCTTCCTCTGACCTCTTACCCTAACCCCTAACCTTCACCCAAACACAATTTTGTCCAAAAACGGCATAGATTAATATGCCAATTTGCTTTTTGGCCAAAAAGGTTCATCGATTTTTTGTGAGTTGAGAAATTTATCGTGAATTTTTTTTATTTTGTACGTAATATGTAGAATACTACAGCAAACACAATGGAGGAATGCACTTGTTGCTGAAAAATAAAGCTTTAGGAATTTGGTTACTTTTGGCCATGAACAGCAGAGGTTAGTATTTCGGTTTTTTTTTGGGACGTGAACATTTAATCGTAAAATTTTCCACTTTTAATCTAATACATAGCATACTAATGGTAAATACAATGGATGAATGAACTTTGTCCAAAAATAAAGCTATGGAAATTTGGTCAATTGTGGCCAAAAACGGCATAGGTTAGTATGCCGATTTTATTTTTTTTACTTAAAAATTTCATGGTGAAATTTACTACTTTTTACGTAATATATAGGATATATAAGGCTAAACAACTCCGAGGATTGCACTTTTGTTGAAAAAGAAAGCTGTAAAATTTTGGCCAATATTGGCCAAAAACGGCATAGGTTAGTATGCCGATTTTATTTTTTTACTTGAAAATTTCATGGTTAAATTTCCAACTTTTTAACATAATATATAAGATATATAAGGCTAAACAACTCCGGGGATTGGACTTTTGTTGAAAAAGAAAGCTGTTAAAATTTGGCCAATATTGGCCAAAAACGGCATAGGTTCGTATGCCGATTTTATTTTTTTACTTGAAAATTTCATGCTGAAATTTACAACTTTTTAACATAATATAAAGGATATCCAAGGCTAAACAACTCCGAGGATTGCACTTTTGTTGAAAAAGAAAGCTGTAAAAAGTTGGCCAATATTGGCCAAAAACGGCATAGGTTAGTATGACGATTTGCTTCTATTTTTACATGAAATGTTCATGCTGAAATATTTTACTTTTAATGCAATATATAGCATACTAATGCTAAAAAAAGAGGAATTCACTCTTTCTTGGAAAATGTAGCTATGAAAATTTGGATGATTTTGGCATAAAACTACATAGGTGCCCTAATTCTAACTACCCCAACCCTAACCCTCAGCCATAACCCTAATTCCTAAACCTAAACCCTCGCCCCTAACCATAAACTTAACCCCTAACCCTAAGCTAAACCGCTAACCATAACTCTAACCCGCATCCTAACCTTAACCCATAACCCTAACCACTAATCCTAACCCCTAACCCCTAACCCTAAACCTAATTCCTAACCCTAATCCCAATCACTAATTGATATGCCTTTAAACGCGTCTCAGCGAGATGAGTTCAATTGCATATGGCGCGACTCTGTCGAGTAGAGTCGAAGGGCACACACCACTTGCTTGTGTGACTTGTGGAACCTGGGCGGCATTTTGCATTGAAGTAAATGATGGCTGTGATTGTTGACGATTTTAAGTGCACTGTTTGGGAATGCATTGCGTTTCACTATTTCAGCACCGATGTTCACCAAATATTCAACGGTGTAAAAATATAGGACAGCTTGGGATGTCAATGCAATAGTTTGTTACTTGAAAATCCGTGAAGAAATAAAGAATTGCAATGCAAATCGGCCGCAGTTTAGTTTTTCTTATTTTCCGGCGCTTGACGTGTTACGTGTGCCCTCTGGTGTACACGTGCAGTACCACAAGCATTCAATTCGTGGTGAAGTCTGCTATGTGGTGGACATGTGCAGTGTAGGCCAACACAGCACGCCTGCAGTTGCTGCTGTCAGACGTCACCTCGCGCGTTCCCCGCAGTTGTGAGTCGCTGCTGCTGCGGTGTCCTGGCGTTAGTCCCGTGCGGGTTGGCGGCGATGAGGCCGTGAAGACACCACACAGTGCCACTGCTGCTGTCACCGCGCCAGGCACTGCAGTCGTACCACGTAACCACACGGTGGCGATACAGCACCTAGTTGGGAAAGTTGTGCGAGTGTCCATATTGGTTAGGTTATTTAGCGCGTGTCCATGTTGGTTAGGTTATTTAGCGAGTGAACCTAACCATAACCCCTAGCCCCAACCCCTAACATTCACCATAACCCCAAACCCTTTGCCCCAACCCCCAACCCCTTCCTCTAACCTCTTACCCTAACCCCTAACCTTCACCCAAACACAATTTTGTCCAAAAACGACATAGATTAATATGCCAATTTGCTTTTTGGCCAAAAAAGGTTCATCGATTTTTTGTGAGTTGAGAAATTTATCGTGAAATTTTTTTCTTTTGTACGTAATATGTAGAATACTACAGCAAACACAATGGAGGAATGCACTTGTTGCTGAAAAATAAAGCTTTAGGAATTTGGTTACTTTTGGCCATGAACAGCAGAGGTTAGTATTTCGGTTTTTTTTTGGGACGTGAACATTTAATCGTAAAATTTTCCACTTTTAATCTAATACATAGCATACTAATGGTAAATACAATGGATGAATGAACTTTGTCCAAAAATAAAGCTATGGAAATTTGGTCAATTGTGGCCAAAAACGGCATAGGTTAGTATGCCGATTTTATTTTTTTACTTGAAAATTTCATGGTGAAATTTCCAACTTTTTAACATAATATATAAGATATATAAGGCTAAACAACTCCGGGGATTGGACTTTTGTTGAAAAAGAAAGCTGTTAAAATTTGGCCAATATTGGCCAAAAACGGCATAGGTTCGTATGCCGATTTTATTTTTTTACTTGAAAATTTCATGCTGAAATTTACAACTTTTAACATAATATATAGGATATCTAAGGCTAAACAACTCCGAGGATTGCACTTTTGTTGAAAAAGAAAGCTGTAAAAAGTTGGCCAATATTGGCCAAAAATGGCATAGGTTAGTATGACGATTTGCTTCTATTTTACATGAAATGTTCATGCTGAAATATTTTACTTTTAATGCAATATATAGCATACTAATGCTAAAAAAAAGAGGAATTCACTCTTTCTTGGAAAATGTAGCTATGAAAATTTGGATGATTTTGGCATAAAACTGCATAGGTGCCCTAATACTAACTACCCCAACCCTAACCCTCAGCCATAACCCTAATTCCTAAACCTAAACCCTTGCCCCTAACCATAAACTTAACCCCTAACCCTAAGCTAAACCGCTAACCATAACTCTAACCCGCATCCTAACCTTAACCCATAACCCTAACCACTAATCCTAACCCCTAACCCCTAACCCTAAACCTAATTCCTAACCCTAATCCCAATCACTAATTGATATGCCTTTAAACGCGTCTCAGCGAGATGAGTTCAATTGCATATGGCGCGACTCTGTCGAGTAGAGTCGAAGGGGACACACCACTTGCTTGTGTGACTTGTGGAACCTGGGCGGCATTTTGCATTGAAGTAAATGATGGCTGTGATTGTTGACGATTTTAAGCGCACTGTTTGGGAATGCATTGCGTTTCACTATTTCAGCACCGATGTTCACCAAATATTCAACGGTGTAAAAATATAGGACAGCTTGGGATGTCAATGCAATAGTTTGTTACTTGAAAATCCGTGAAGAAATAAAGAATTGCAATGCAAATCGGCCGTAGTTTAGTTTTTCTTATTTTCCGGCGCTTGACGTGTTACGTGTGCCCTCTGGTGTACACGTGCAGTACCACAAGCATTCAATTCGTGGTGAAGTCTGCTATGTGGTGGACATGTGCAGTGTAGGCCAACACAGCACGCCTGCAGTTGCTGCTGTCAGACGTCACCTCGCGCGTTCCCCGCAGTTGTGAGTCGCTGCTGCTGCGGTGTCCTGGCGTTAGTCCCGTGCGGGTTGGCGGCGATGAGGCCGTGAAGACACCACACAGTGCCACTGCTGCTGTCACCGCGCCAGGCACTGCAGTTGTACCACGTAACCACACGGTGGCGATACAGCACCTAGTTGGGAAAGTTGTGCGAGTGTCCATATTGGTTAGGTTATTTAGCGCGTGTCCATGTTGGTTAGGTTATTTAGCGAGTGACCCTAACCATAACCCCTAACCCCAACCCCTAACATTCACCATAACCCCAAACCCTTTGCCCAACCCCCAACCCCTTCCTCTAACCTCTTACCCTAACCCCTAACCTTCACCCAAACACAATTTTGTCCAAAAACGGCATAGATTAATATGCCAATTTGCTTTTTGGCCAAAAAGGTTCATCGATTTTTTGTGAGTTGAGAAATTTATCGTGAATTTTTTTTATTTTGTACGTAATATGTAGAATACTACAGCAAACACAATGGAGGAATGCACTTGTTGCTGAAAAATAAAGCTTTAGGAATTTGGTTACTTTTGGCCATGAACAGCAGAGGTTAGTATTTCGGTTTTTTTTTGGGACGTGAACATTTAATCGTAAAATTTTTAACTTTTAATCTAATACATAGCATGCTAATGGTAAATACAATGGATGAATGAACTTTTGTCTAAAAATAAAGCTATGGAAATTTGGTCAATTGTGGCCAAAAACGGCATAGGTTAGTATGCCGATTTTATTTTTTTTACTAAAAAATTTCATGGTGAAATTTACTACTTTTTACGTAATATATAGGATATATAAGGCTAAACAACTCCGAGGATTGCACTTTTGTTGAAAAAGAAAGCTGTAAAATTTTGGCCAATATTGGCCAAAAACGGCATAGGTTAGTATGCCGATTTTATTTTTTTACTTGAAAATTTAATGGTGAAATTTCCAACTTTTTAACATAATATATAAGATATATAAGGCTAAACAACTCCGGGGATTGGACTTTTGTTGAAAAAGAAAGCTGTTAAAATTTGGCCAATATTGGCCAAAAACGGCATAGGTTCGTATGCCGATTTTATTTTTTTACTTGAAAATTTCATGCTGAAATTTACAACTTTTTAACATAATATATAGGATATCTAAGGCTAAACAACTCCGAGGATTGCACTTTTGTTGAAAAAGAAAGCTGTAAAAAGTTGGCCAATATTGGCCAAAAACGGCATAGGTTAGTATGACGATTTGCTTCTATTTTTACATGAAATGTTCATGCTGAAATATTTTACTTTTAATGCAATATATAGCATACTAATGCTAAAAAAAGAGGAATTCACTCTTTCTTGGAAAATGTAGCTATGAAAATTTGGATGATTTTGGCATAAATCTGCATAGGTGCCCTAATTCTAACTACCCTAACCCTCAGCCATAACCCTAATTCCTAAACCTAAACCCTCGCCCCTAACCATAAACTTAACCCCTAACCCTAAGCTAAACCGCTAACCATAACTCTAACCCGCATCCTAACCTTAACCCATAACCCTAACCACTAATCCTAACCCCTAACCCTAAACCTAATTCCTAACCCTAATCCCAATCACTAATTGATATGCCTTTAAACGCGTCTCAGCGAGATGAGTTCAATTGCATATGGCGCGACTCTGTCGAGTAGAGTCGAAGGGCACACACCACTTGCTTGTGTGACTTGTGGAACCTGGGCGGCATTTTTCATTGAAGTCAATGATGGCTGTGATTGTTGACGATTTTAAGCGCACTGTTTGGGAATGCATTGTGTTTCACTATTTCAGCACCGATGTTCACCAAATATTCAACAGTGTAAAAATATAGGACAGCTTGGGATGTCAATGCAATAGTTTGTTACTTGAAAATCCGTGAAGAAATAAAGAATTGCAATGCAAATCGGCCGCAGTTTAGTTTTTCTTATTTTCCGGCGCTTGATGTGTTACGTGTGCCCTCTGGTGTACACGTGCAGTACCACAAGCATTCAATTCGTGGTGAAGTCTGCTATGTGGTGGACATGTGCAGTGTAGGCCAACACAGCACGCCAGCAGTTGCTGCTGTCAGACGTTACCTCGCGCGTTTCCCGCAGTTGTGAGTCGCCGCTGCTGCGGTGTCCTGGCGTTAGTTCCAAGTGGGTTTGCGGCGATGAAGCCGTTAAGACACCGCACAGTGCCACTGCTGCTGTCACCGCACCAGGCACTGCAGTTGTACCACGTAACCACACGGTGGCGATACAGCATCTAGTTGGGAAAGTTGCACGAGTGTCCATATTGGTTAGGTTATTTAACGAGTGTCCTTGATGGTTAGGTTATTTAGCGAGTATCCAGGTTGGTTAAGTTTTTTAGCGAGTATCCATGTTGGTTAAGTTTATTAGCGAGTGTCCGTGATGGTTAGGTTATTTAGCGAGTGTCCATGTTGGTTAGGTTATTTAGCGAGTGTCCATGATGGTTAGGTTATTTAGCGAATGTCCATGATGGTTAGGTTATTTAGCGAGTGACCATAACCCTAACGCCTAACCCCAACCCCTAACATTCACCCTAACCCCAAACCCTTTGCCCCAACCCCCAACCCCTTCCTCTAACCTCTTACCCTAACCCCTAACCTTCACCCAAACACAATTTTGTCCAAAAACGGCATAGATTAATATGCCAATTTGCTTTTTGGCCAAAAAAGGTATGCCGATTTTTTTGTGAGTTGAGAAATTTATCGTGAAATTTTTAATTTTGTACGTAATGTGTAGAATGCTACAGTTAACACAATGGAGGAATGCACTGGTTGTTGAAAAATAAAGCTATAGGAATTTGGTTAATTTTGGCCATAAACAGCAGAGGTTAGTATTTCGGGTTTTTTTTGGGACGTGAACATTTAATCGTAAAATTTTCCACTTTTAATCTAATACATAGCATACTAATGGTAAATACAATGGATGAATGAACTTTTGTCCAAAAATAAAGCCATGGAAATTTGGTCAATTGTGGCCAAAAACGGCATAGGTTAGTATGCCGTTTTAATTTTTTTACTTGAAAATTTCATGGTGAAATTTCCAACTTTTTACGTAATATATAGGATATATAAGGCTAAACAACTCCGAGGATTGCACTTTTGTTGAAAAAGAAAGCTGTAAAAAGTTGGCAATATTGGCCAAAAACGGCATAGGTTAGCATGACGATTTGCTTCTATTTTTACGTGAAATGTTCATGCTGACATATTTTACTTTGCGTTTCATTATTTCAGCACCGATGTTCACCAAATATTCAATGGTGTAAACATATAGGACAGCTTGGGATGTCAATGCAATAGTTTGTTACTTGAAAATCCGTGAAGAAATAAAGAATTGCAATGCAAATCGACCGCAGTTTACTTTTTTTTTTATTTTCCGGCGCTTGACGTGTTACGTGTGCCCTCTGGTGTACACGTGCAGTACCACAAGCATTCAATTCGTGGTGAAGTCTGCTATGTGGTGGACATGTGCAGTGTAGGCCAACACAGCACGCCAGCAGTTGCTGCTGTCAGACGTCACCTCGCGCGTTCCCCGCAGTTGTGAGTCGCTGCTGCTGCGGTGTCCTGGCGTTAGTCCCATGCGGGTTGGCGGCGATGAGGCCGTGAAGACACCGCACAGTGCCACTGCTGCTGTCACCGCGCCAGGCACTGCAGTTGTACCACGTAACCACACGGTGGCGATACAGCACCTAGTTGGGAAAGTTGTGCGAGTGTCCATATTGGTTAGGTTATTTAGCGAGTGTCCATGATGGTTAGGTTATTTAGCGAGTGTCCATGTTGGTTAGGTTATTTAGCGAGTGTCCATGTTGGTTAGGTTATTTAGTGAGTGTTCATGCTGGTTAGGTTATTTAGCGAGTGTCCATGATGGTTAGGTTTTTTAGCGAGTGTCCATGTTGGTTAGGTTATTTAGCGAGTGTCCATGATGGTTAGGTTATTTAGCGAGTGTCCATGTTGGTTAGGTTATTTAGCGAGTGTCCATGTTGGTTAGGTTATTTAGCGAGTGTTCATGATGGTTAGGTTATTTAGCGAGTGTCCATGATGGTTAGGTTTTTTAGCGAGTGTCCATGTTGGTTAGGTTATTTAGCGAGTGTCCATGATGGTTAGGTTATTTAGTGAGTGTTCATGCTGGTTAGGTTATTTAGCGAGTGTCCATGATGGTTAGGTTTTTAGCGAGTGTCCATGTTGGTTAGGTTATTTAGCGAGTGTCCATGATGGTTAGGTTATTTAGCGAGTGTCCATGTTGGTTAGGTTATTTAGCGAGTGTCCATGTTGGTTAGGTTATTTAGCGAGTGTTCATGATGGTTAGGTTATTTAGCGAGTGTCCATGATGGTTAGGTTTTTAGCGAGTGTCCATGTTGGTTAGGTTATTTAGCGAGTGTCCATGATGGTTAGGTTATTTAGCGAGTGTCCATGATGGTTAGGTTATTTAGCGAGTGTCCATGATGGTTAGGTTATTTAGCAGTATCCATGTTGGTTAAGTTTTTAGCGAGTATCCATGTTGGTTAGGTTATTTAGCGAGTGTCCATGATGGTTAGGTTATTTAGCGAGTGTCCATGATGGTTAGGTTATTTAGCGAGTGTCCATGATGGTTAGGTTATTTAGCGAGTGTCCTTGTTGGTTAGGTGATTTAACGAGTGTCCTTGATGGTTAGGTTATTTAGCGAGTATCCATGTTGGTTAAGTTTTTTAGCGAGTGTCCGTGATGGTTAGGTTATTTAGCGAGTGTCCATGTTGGTTAGGTTATTTAGCGAGTATCCATGATGGTTAGGTTATTTAGCGAGTGACCCTAACCCTAACCCCAACCCCTAACATTCACCATAACCCAAACCCTTTGCCCCAACCCCCAACCCCTTCCTCTAACCTCTTACCCTAACCCCTAACCTTCACCCAAACACAATTTTGTCCAAAAACAGCATAGATTAATATGCCAATTTGCTTTTTGGCCAAAAAGGTTCATCGATTTTTTGTGAGTTGAGAAATTTATCCTGAAATTTTTAATTTTGTATGTAATATGTAGAATACTACAGCAAACACAATGGAGGAATGCACTTGTTGCTGAAAAATAAAGCTTTAGGAATTTGGTTAATTTTGGCCATAAACAGCAGAGGTTAGTATTGCGGGTTTTTTTTGGGACGTGAACATTTAATCGTAAAATTTTCCACTTTTAATCTAATACATAGCATACTAATGGTAAATACAATGGATGAATGAACTTTTGTCCAAAAATAAAGCTATGGAAATTTGGTCAATTGTGGCCAAAACGGCATAGGTTAGTATGCTGATTTTATTTTTTACTTGAAAATTTCATGGTGAAAGTTACAACTTTTTTACGTAATATATAGGATATATAAGGCTAAACAACTCCGGGGATTGGACTTTTGTTGAAAAAGAAAGTTGTTAAAATTTGGCCAATATTGGCCAAAAACGGCATAGGTTAGTATGCCGATTTTATTTTTTTACTTTAAAATTTCATGGTAAAATTTCCAACTTAATATATAGAATATATAAGGCTAAACAACTCCGAGAATTGCACTTTTGTTGAAAAAGAAAGCAGTAAAATGTTGGCCAATATTGGCCAAAACGGCATAGGTTAGTATGCCGATTTTCTTTTTGTGGGACGTAAACAGTTCATAGTGAAATTTTCCCCTTTTAATCTAATACATAGCATAATAAGGCTAAATACAATAGAGGAATGAACTATTGTCCAAAAAAAGCTGTGAAAGTTTGGCCACTATTGGCCAAAAACGGCATAGATTAGTATGCCGATTTTTTTTTACTTGAAAATTTCATGGTGAAATTTCCAACTCTTTTACGTAATATATCGGATATATAAGGATAAACAACTCCGAGGAATGCACTTTTGTTGAAAAAGAAAGCTGTAAAAATTTGGTCAATATTGGCCAAAAATGGCATGCCGATTTGCTTCTTTTTTACATGAAATGTTCATTGTGAAATATCCTACTTTTAATGCAATATATAGCATACTAATGCTAAACAAAAGGGAGGAATTAACTTTTGTTGAAAAAGAAAGCTGTAAAAATTTGGCCAATATTGGCCAAAAACGGCATAGGTTAGTATGCCGATTTGCTTCTATTTTACATGAAATGTTCATGCTGAAATATTCTACTTTTAATGCAATATATAGCATACTAATGCTAAACAAAAGAGAGGAATTCACTCTTTCTTGGAAAATGTAGCTATGAAAATTTGGATGATTTTGGCATAAAACTGCCATAACCCTAATCCCTAACCCTCAGCCATAACCCTAATCCCTAAACCTAAACCCTTGCCCTAACCATAAACTTAACCCCTAATCCTAACCTAAACCGCTAACCATAACTCTAACCCGCATCCTAACCCTAACCCGTAACCCTAACCACTAATCCTAACCCCTAACCCTAAACCTAATTCCTAACCCTAATCCCAAACACTAATTGATATGCCTTTAAACGCGTCTCAGCGAGATGAGTTCAATTGCATATGGCGCGACTCTGTCGAGTAGAGTCGAAGGGCACACACCACTTGCTTGTGATACTTGTGGAACCGGGGCGGCATTTTGAATTGAAGTCAATGATGGCTGTGATTGTTGACGATTTTAAGCGCACTGTTTGGGAATGCATTGCGTTTCATTATTTCAGCAACGACGTTCACCAAATATTCAATGGTGTAAACATATAGGACAGCTTGGGATGTCAATGCAATAGTTTGTTACTTGAAAATCCGTGAAGAAATAAAGAATTGCAATGCAAATCGACCGCAGTTTACTTTTTTTATTTTCCGGCGCTTGACGTGTTACGTGTGCCCTCTGGTGTACACGTGCAGTACCACAAGCATTCAATTCGTGGTGAAGTCTGCTATGTGGTGGACATGTGCAGTGTAGGCCAACACAGCACGCCAGCAGTTGCTGCTGTCAGACATCACCTCGCGCGTTTCCCGCAGTTGTGAGTCGCTGCTGCTGCGGTGTCCTGGCGTTAGTTCCAAGCGGGTTGGCGGCGATGAAGACGTGAAGACACCGCACAGTGCCACTGCTGCTGTCACCGCGCCAGGCACTGCAGTTGTACCAAGTAACCACACGGTGGCGATACAGCACCTAGTTGGGAAAGTTGTGCGAGTGTCCATATTGGTTAGGTAATTTAGCGAGTATCCATGTTGGTTAAGTTTCTTAGCGAGTGTCCGTGATGGTTAGGTTATTTAGCGAGTGCCCATGATGGTTAGGTTATTTAGCGAGTGTCCATGATGGTTAGGTTATTTAGCGAGTGTCCATGTTGGTTAGGTTATTTAGCGAGTGTCCATGATGGTTAGGTTATTTAGCGAGTGTCCATGATGGTTAGGTTATTTAGCAAGTATCCATGTTGGTTAAGTTTTTTAGCGAGTATCCATGTTGGTTAGGTTATTTAGCGAGTGTCCATGATGGTTAGGTTATTTAGCGAGTGTCCATGATGGTTAGGTTATTTAGCGAGTGTCCATGATGGTTAGGTTATTTAGCGAGTGTCCTTGTTGGTTAGGTGATTTAACGAGTGTCCTTGATGGTTAGGTTATTTAGCGAGTATCCATGTTGGTTAAGTTTTTTAGCGAGTGTCCGTGATGGTTAGGTTATTTAGCGAGTGTCCATGTTGGTTAGGTTATTTAGCGAGTATCCATGATGGTTAGGTTATTTAGCGAGTGACCCTAACCCTAACCCCAACCCCTAACATTCACCATAACCCCAAACCCTTTGCCCCAACCCCCAACCCCTTCCTCTAACCTCTTACCCTAACCCCTAACCTTCACCCAAACACAATTTTGTCCAAAAACAGCATAGATTAATATGCCAATTTGCTTTTTGGCCAAAAAAGGTTCATCGATTTTTTGTGAGTTGAGAAATTTATCCTGAAATTTTTAATTTTGTACGTAATATGTAGAATACTACAGCAAACACAATGGAGGAATGCACTTGTTGCTGAAAAATAAAGTTTTAGGAATTTGGTTAATTTTGGCCATAAACAGCAGAGGTTAGTATTGCGGGTTTTTTTTGGGACGTGAACATTTAATCGTAAAATTTTCCACTTTTAATCTAATACATAGCATACTAATGGTAAATACAATGGATGAATGAACTTTTGTCCAAAAATAAAGCTATGGAAATTTGGTCAATTGTGGCCAAAACGGCATAGGTTAGTATGCTGATTTTATTTTTTTACTTGAAAATTTCATGGTGAAAGTTACAACTTTTTACGTAATATATAGGATATATAAGGCTAAACAACTCCGGGGATTGGACTTTTGTTGAAAAAGAAAGTTGTTAAAATTTGGCCAATATTGGCCAAAAACGGCATAGGTTAGTATGCCGATTTTATTTTTTTACTTTAAAATTTCATGGTAAAATTTCCAACTTAATATATAGAATATATAAGGCTAAACAACTCCGAGAATTGCACTTTTGTTGAAAAAGAAAGCAGTAAAATGTTGGCCAATATTGGCCAAAAACGGCATAGGTTAGTATGCCGATTTTCTTTTTGTGGGACGTAAACAGTTCATAGTGAAATTTTCCCCTTTTAATCTAATACATAGCATAATAAGGCTAAATACAATAGAGGAATGAACTATTGTCCAAAAAAAGCTGTGAAAGTTTGGCCACTATTGGCCAAAACGGCATAGATTAGTATGCCGATTTTTTTTTTACTTGAAAATTTCATGGTGAAATTTCCAACTCTTTTTACGTAATATATCGGATATATAAGGATAAACAACTCCGAGGAATGCACTTTTGTTGAAAAAGAAAGCTGTAAAAATTTGGTCAATATTGGCCAAAAATGGCATGCCGATTTGCTTCTTTTTTACATGCAATGTTCATTGTGAAATATCCTACTTTTAATGCAATATATAGCATACTAATGCTAAACAAAAGGGAGGAATTAACTTTTGTTGAAAAAGAAAGCTGTAAAAATTTGGCCAATATTGGCCAAAAACGGCATAGGTTAGTATGCCGATTTGCTTCTATTTTTACATGAAATGTTCATGCTGAAATATTCTACTTTTAATGCAATATATAGCATACTAATGCTAAACAAAAGAGAGGAATTCACTCTTTCTTGGAAAATGTAGCTATGAAAATTTGGATGATTTTGGCATAAAACTGCATAGGTGCCCTAAACCTAACTACCCCAACCCTAACCCTCAGCCATAACCCTAATCCCTAAACCTAAACCCTTGCCCCTAACCATAAACTTAACCCCTAATCCTAACCTAAACCGCTAACCATAACTCTAACCCGCATCCTAACCCTAACCCGTAACCCTAACCACTAATCCTAACCCCTAACCCTAAACCTAATTCCTAACCCTAATCCCAAACACTAATTGATATGCCTTTAAACGCGTCTCAGCGAGATGAGTTCAATTGCATATGGCGCGACTCTGTCGAGTAGAGTCGAAGGGCACACACCACTTGCTTGTGATACTTGTGGAACCGGGGCGGCATTTTGAATTGAAGTCAATGATGGCTGTGATTGTTGACGATTTTAAGCGCACTGTTTGGGAATGCATTGCGTTTCATTATTTCAGCAACGATGTTCACCAAATATTCAATGGTGTAAACATATAGGACAGCTTGGGATGTCAATGCAATAGTTTGTTACTTGAAAATCCGTGAAGAAATAAAGAATTGCAATGCAAATCGACCGCAGTTTACTTTTTTTATTTTCCGGCGCTTGACGTGTTACGTGTGCCCTCTGGTGTACACGTGCAGTACCACAAGCATTCAATTCGTGGTGAAGTCTGCTATGTGGTGGACATGTGCAGTGTAGGCCAACACAGCACGCCAGCAGTTGCTGCTGTCAGACATCACCTCGCGCGTTTCCCGCAGTTGTGAGTCGCTGCTGCTGCGGTGTCCTGGCGTTAGTTCCAAGCGGGTTGGCGGCGATGAAGACGTGAAGACACCGCACAGTGCCACTGCTGCTGTCACCGCGCCAGGCACTGCAGTTGTACCAAGTAACCACACGGTGGCGATACAGCACCTAGTTGGGAAAGTTGTGCGAGTGTCCATATTGGTTAGGTTATTTAGCGAGTATCCATGTTGGTTAAGTTTCTTAGCGAGTGTCCGTGATGGTTAGGTTATTTAGCGAGTGCCCATGATGGTTAGGTATTTAGCGAGTGTCCATGATGGTTAGGTTATTTAGCGAGTGTCCATGTTGGTTAGGTTATTTAGCGAGTGTCCATGTTAGTTAGCTTATTTAGCGAGTGTTCATGATGGTTAGGTTATTTAGCGAGTGTCCATGATGGTTAGGTTATTTAGCGAGTGTCCATGATCGTTAGGTTATTTAGTAAGTGTCCATGATGGTTAGGTTATTTAGCGAGTATCCATGTTGGTTAAGTTTTTTAGCGAGTGTCCGTGATGGTTAGGTTATTTAGCGAGTGTCCATGATGGTTAGGATATTTAACGAGTGTCCATGATGGTTAGGTTATTTAGCGAGTGTCCATGATGGTTAGGTTATTTAGCGAGTGTCCATGTTGGTTAGGTTATTTAACGAGTGTCCTTGATGGTTAGGTTATTTAGAGAGTATCCATGTTGGTTAAGTTTTTTAGAGAGTATCCATATTGGTTAAGATTTTTATCGAGTGTCCGTGATGGTTAGGTTATTTAGCGAGTGCCCATGTTGGTTAGGTTATTTAGCGAGTGTCCATGATCGTTAGGTTATTTAGCGAGTGTCCATGATGGTTAGGCTATTTAGCGAGTGACCCTAACCCTAACCCCTAACCTCAACCCCTAACATTCACCCTAACCCCAAACCCTTTGCCCCAACCCCCATCTCCTTCCTCTAACCTCTTACCCTAACCCCTAACCTTCACCCAAACACAATTTTGTCCTAAAACGGCATAGATTAATATGCCAATTTGCTTTTGGCCAAAAAAGGTTCGTCGATTTTTTGTGAGTTGAGAAATTTATCGTGAAATTTTTAATTTTGTACGTAATATGTGGAATACTACAGCAAACACAATGGAGGAATGCGCTTGTTGTTGAAAAATAAAGCTATAGGAATTTGGTTAATTTTGGCCTTAAACAGCTGAGGTTAGTATGTCGGTTTTTTTTGGGACGTGAACATTTAATCGTAAAATGTTCCACTTTTAATTTAAAACATAGCATACTAATGGTAAATACAATGGATGAATGAACTTTTGTCCAAAAATAAAGCTATGGAAATTTGGTCAATTGTGGCCAAAAACGGCATAGGTTAGTATGCCGATTTTATTTTTTTACTTAAAAATTTCATGGTGAAATTTCCAACTTTTAACATAATATATAGGATATATAAGGCTAAACAACTCCGAGGATTGCACTTTTGTTGAAAAAGAAAGCTGTAATACTTTGGCCAATATTGGCCAAAAACGGCATAGGTTAGTATGCCGATTTAATTTTTTACTTGAAAATGTCATTGTGAAAGTTACAACTTTTTAACGTAATATATAGGATATATAAGGCTAAACAACTCCGAGGATTGCACTTTTGTTGAAAAAGAAAGCTGTAAAAAGTTGGCCAATATTGGCCAAAAACGGCATAGGTTAGTATGCCGATTTGCTTCTATTTTTACATGAAATGTTCATGCTGAAATATTCTACTTTTAATGCAATATATAGCATACTAATGCTAAACAAAAGAGAGGAATTCACTCTTTCTTGGAAAATGTAGCTATGAAAATTTGGATGATTTTGGCATAAAACTGCATAGGTGCCCTAATCCTAACTACCCCAACCCTAACCCTCAGCCATAACCCTAATCCCTAAACCTAAACCCTTGCCCCTAACCATAAACTTAACCCCTAATCCTAACCTAAACCGCTAACCATGACTCTAACCCGCATCCTAACCCTAACCCGTAACCCTAACCCTAATCCTAACCCTAACCCTAAACCTAATTCCTAACCCTAATCCCAAACACTAATTGATATGCCTTTAAACGCGTCTCAGCGAGATGAGTTCAGTTGCATATGGCGCGACTCTGTCGAGTAGAGTCGAAGGGCACACACCACTTGCTTGTGATACTTGTGGAACCGGGGCGGCATTTTGAATTGAAGTCAATGATGGCTGTGATTGTTGACGATTTTAAGCGCACTGTTTGGGAATGCATTGCGTTTCATTATTTCAGCACCGATGTTCACCAAATATTCAATGGTGTAAACATATAGGACAGCTTGGGATGTCAATGCAATAGTTTGTTACTTGAAAATCCGTGAAGAAATAAAGAATTGCAATGCAAATCGACCGCAGTTTACTTTTTTTTTATTTTCCGGCACTTGACGTGTTACGTGTGCCCTCTGGTGTACACGTGCAGTACCACAAGCATTCAATTCGTGGTGAAGTCTGCTATGTGGTGGACATGTGCAGTGTAGGCCAACACAGCACGCCAGCAGTTGCTGCTGTCAGACATCACCTCGCGCGTTTCCCGCAGTTGTGAGTCGCTGCTGCTGCGGTGTCCTGGCGTTAGTTCCAAGCGGGTTGGCGGCGATGAAGACGTGAAGACACCGCACAGTGCCACTGCTGCTGTCACCGCGCCAGGCACTGCAGTTGTACCAAGTAACCACACGGTGGCGATACAGCACCTAGTTGGGAAAGTTGTGCGAGTGTCCATATTGGTTAGGTTATTTAGCGAGTGTCCATGATGGTTAGGTTATTTAGCAAGTATCCATGTTGGTTAAGTTTTTTAGCGAGTATCCATGTTGGTTAGGTTATTTAGTGAGTGTTCATGATGGTTAGGTTATTTAGCGAGTGTCCATGATGGTTAGGTTATTTAGCGAGTGTCCATGTTGGTTAGGTTATTTAGCGAGTGTCCATGTTGGTTAGGTTATTTAGCGAGTGTTCCTGATGGTTAGGTTATTTAGCGAGTGTCCATGATGGTTAGGTTTTTTAGCGAGTGTCCATGTTGGTTAGGTTATTTAGCGAGTGTCCATGATGGTTAGGTTATTTAGCGAGTGTCCATGATGGTTAGGTTATTTAGCGAGTGTCCATGATGGTTAGGTTATTTAGCAAGTATCCATGTTGGTTAAGTTTTTTAGCGAGTATCCATGTTGGTTAGGTTATTTAGCGAGTGTCCATGATGGTTAGGTTATTTAGCGAGTGTCCATGATGGTTAGGTTATTTAGCGAGTGTCCATGATGGTTAGGTTATTTAGCGAAACACGGTAGGACAAACACCTCAGCCGTGGCAGATCACTGTTACAATTCAGTGGGCTCACATGACATTGACTTCTCCAAGACAGAGGTTCTCTGCAAGCCATCTGGCTATCATGAGAGATTCGTTCATGAGGCGATCCACATATACAAACACAGAGACAATTTCAACCGAGAAGATGGATTCTGGCTAGCAATCATTGGAAGGACGTAATAAACCATTTCGGATCTTAACTGATTGTGTTCACGTTAACGGTGACTTTCAGACCGCGTTCCACTCACTGGCATGGTGCAGTGTGCAGAGTAATGTATAGTGTCGTAATTGTACAGTAAACATATAGCAGTATGATACACATTAGGGTGGGTAGAATAATACATAGTGTTATATTAAAATGGATAAGGCAGCAACTGCAGCAGCAGCAGCAAGTGCAGCAGCAGCAGCAAGTGCAGCAGCAGCAGCAAGTGCAGCAGCAGCAGCAAGTGCAGCAGCAGCAGCAAGTGCAGCAGCAGCAGCAAGTGCAGCAGCAGCAGCAACTGCAGCAGCAGCAGAAACTGCAGCAGCAGCAGCAACTACTGCAGCAGCAGTAACTGCAGCTCCCTTTGATGCTGTTAATCCTGCATAATGCACATGCATATGCAGTACTAATTACATTCCTGCATTTCCCATAAATATGCTAAATTCCTGTTGATATGCAAATTCCTTTGTCAATGCGCCCAGCTTATATATATGCTCCAAGCCCGTGTGCTGTTTCATTCAGACTCTGTCGCCTCGACGGACCTGGTTTTCACCTGAGGACGGCTGCTTGCGTTGTGGCCGAAACGTCGTGAGAATTGTTTTATTATGTTTTATTTTTATTATTTTATTACTTCCCTTCTACGTGACTTTACCGAAAGAACCAAGAAGATGAATCCCTGCAGTCACGAAAGCTTTAAATCGAAATTTAACCGCCTCTACGGGGAGGGTTTCCACATAACTTTGAGATCCTTCAACAAGCTCCGGGATAAGAAGGCTCAGCTAATCGAGTCTCTCACCTTTCTGAAGAGATGCCGCGACTCTAAGGTAATACCAAACGCATTTACACTAACATCTGCTGCTGTAACTTCTTCTAATGCGAAACGAATTCTGTCTAGAACTAGTTTAGCTCTTATCTCAGAGAAAATCAGACTTACGCGCACCGAACTAGATCAGTTAGACAAGACACTCTACAAATCACACTTATCTTTGAGTGTAACAATGTCCACATCGGATTGGGAACATGTGGAAAAAATGACTGCCTCTTCAGCTGCCGCTATGTCGACTAAATGTAAGGACAACTTGATTTCCAAATTCAACCGCCTCTCAAACAAGAAACCGGACCCACACATTGAAAAGCTAGATGTTAACAAAGTCGTAATTAATCGCAGTAACAGTCCTATTTCTGAAGGTTTGAAATCCGTTTTAGCTAAAGGACTAAACTTTGCAGTCACACCTAGACACATACCAGTTAATGATATAATTGCTCGAGTAGATGTAGCTCTCAAGGGCTTGAGTCACATCGCTGCAGACGTAGCAAGATCTGAAATCTCTGTAACCCTCAAAAACGCTAAGATGCCAGCTAGCAACATTAGCAAAGATGAGCGTTTTGAATTAGCTCAATTAAAAAAGAGGGATGACATTGTCATCCTCTCAGCCGACAAAGGCAATGCCACTGTCATCATGGACAAAATAGAATACAACAACAAAATTCAAGAACTACTCAACGATGGCAGCTATACAAAAATAAAAAGAGACCCCACCAACAGCCTCGTCTCCAAAACCAACAACATCATTTCTGCTTCAACCGCATTAATTGATCAGACCAAACAGTTCTCGTTGAAACCTTCTGCAGCCAGGCCACCAAGATTGTACGGCTTGCCAAAGATACATAAAGAAGATACACCTCTTCGTCCCATTGTTTCTACTATCAACTCCCCCACTTACAAACTGGCTCGTTTTTTGTCCGAAATCCTACGGCCTTTCACTGGAAAAACCACCTCTGCAGTACTAAACTCTACTGACCTGGTATCGACAATCAAGGGGATTGCCCTGTCCCCAGACGACCTGCTTGTCAGTTTTGATGTGGTTTCCTTGTTCACCAAGGTGCCTGTGCCTGACACCATCGCAATCATTGAAGACTTGGTTCATCAAGGACTGAATGCTGGGGTACCCCCCTGGTGAGACACTGCTTAACCAATACATACTTCACCTGGAATGGAACCTTCTACAAGCAAATTGAGGGCACCCCAATGGGCTCCCCCTATCTCCGGTTGTAGCCAACATCTTCATGGAGAAATTTGAGACGGACGCCATCCAGACTGCCACTCTACGCCCGACCTTATGGAAGAGGTACGTAGACGACACTTTTGTCATCTGGCCACATGGCCGGCCTGCTCTAGACCAATTTCTCGACCACATCAATTCCATACACCCAGCCATCAGATTCACCATGGAAGTCGAAAATGATGGCAAGCTACCCTTTTTGGATGTCCTAATCAAAAGGAGACCTGATGGTTCAATGAGCCACTCTATCTACAGGAAAGCCACCCACACGGATGCTTATCTAAAACCGGATTCCCACCACCATCCATCCCAGAAGAATTCCCTCATCAAGACTCTATATCATAGAGCCCAATGCATCTCCGACCATGAACACATTTCCAGTGAACTCAAACACGTACGCCAAGCTCTTAAGGCTAATGGTTACTCCGACTACACAATCCGCAAAGCCATCACTCCAACCATCAAGAAGGATCCTGTTGAGGAGCCTTTCAAGACCATCACCTTACCCTACATTGCTGGGGTCACAAAAAAGATCTCCAAAATCCTGATTAAACACAAGATCCAGGTCCGATTCAACACAGTACATAAAATCCGTGATCTGGTCCCGTCTGTAAAAGATGTGGTTCCAGACATACAGTACCCTGGCGTCTACAAACTGAGTTGTCTATGTGGTAGCAGTTACATTGGAGAAACCAAACGACATGTCTCGGACCGCATCCGTGAACATAAGGCAGACCTGAAACACGGTAGGACAAACACCTCAGCCGTGGCAGATCACTGTTACAATTCAGTGGGCTCACATGACATTGACTTCTCCAAGACAGAGGTTCTCTGCAAGCCATCTGGCTATCATGAGAGATTCGTTCATGAGGCGATCCACATATACAAACACAGAGACAATTTCAACCGAGAAGATGGATTCTGGCTTAGCAATCATTGGAAGGACGTAATAAACCATTTCGGATCTTAACTGATTGTGTTCACGTTAACGGTGACTTTCAGACCGCGTTCCACTCACTGGCATGGTGCAGTGTGCAGAGTAATGTATAGTGTCGTAATTGTACAGTAAACATATAGCAGTATGATACACATTAGGGTGGGTAGAATAATACATAGTGTTATATTAAAATGGATAAGGCAGCAACTGCAGCAGCAGCAGCAAGTGCAGCAGCAGCAGCAAGTGCAGCAGCAGCAGCAAGTGCAGCAGCAGCAGCAACTGCAGCAGCAGCAGCAACTGCAGCAGCAGCAGAAACTGCAGCAGCAGCAGCAACTACTGCAGCAGCAGTAACTGCAGCTCCCTTTGATGCTGTTAATCCTGCATAATGCACATGCATATGCAGTACTAATTACATTCCTGCATTTCCCATAAATATGCTAAATTCCTGTTGATATGCAAATTCCTTTGTCAATGCGCCCAGCTTATATATATGCTCCAAGCCCGTGTGCTGTTTCATCCAGACTCTGTCGCCTCGACGGACCTGGTTTTCACCTGAGGACGGCTGCTTGCGTTGTGGCCGAAACGTCGTGAGAATTGTTTTATTATGTTTTATTTTTATTATTTTATTACTTCCCTTCTACGTGACTTTACCGAAAGAACCAAGAAGATGTCCTTGTTGGTTAGGTGATTTAACGAGTGTCCTTGATGGTTAGGTTATTTAGCGAGTATCCATGTTGGTTAAGTTTTTTAGCGAGTGTCCGTGATGGTTAGGTTATTTAGCGAGTGTCCATGTTGGTTAGGTTATTTAGCGAGTATCCATGATGGTTAGGTTATTTAGCGAGTGACCCTAACCCTAACCCCAACCCCTAACATTCACCATAACCCCAAACCCTTTGCCCCAACCCCCAACCCCTTCCTCTAACCTCTTACCCTAACCCCTAACCTTCACCCAAACACAATTTTGTCCAAAAACAGCATAGATTAATATGCCAATTTGCTTTTTGGCCAAAAAAGGTTCATCGATTTTTTGTGAGTTGAGAAATTTATCCTGAAATTTTTAATTTTGTACGTAATATGTAGAATACTACAGCAAACACAATGGAGGAATGCACTTGTTGCTGAAAAATAAAGCTTTAGGAATTTGGTTAATTTTGGCCATAAACAGCAGAGGTTAGTATTGCGGGTTTTTTTTGGGACGTGAACATTTAATCGTAAAATTTTCCACTTTTAATCTAATACATAGCATACTAATGGTAAATACAATGGATGAATGAACTTTTGTCCAAAAATAAAGCTATGGAAATTTGGTCAATTGTGGCCAAAACGGCATAGGTTAGTATGCTGATTTTATTTTTTTACTTGAAATTTCATGGTGAAAGTTACAACTTTTTTACGTAATATATAGGATATATAAGGCTAAACAACTCCGGGGATTGGACTTTTGTTGAAAAAGAAAGTTGTTAAAATTTGGCCAATATTGGCCAAAACCGGCATAGGTTAGTATGCCGATTTTATTTTTTACTTTAAAATTTCATGGTAAAATTTCCAACTTAATATATAGAATATATAAGGCTAAACAACTCCGAGAATTGCACTTTTGTTGAAAAAGAAAGCAGTAAAATGTTGGCCAATATTGGCCAAAAACGGCATAGGTTAGTATGCCGATTTTCTTTTTGTGGGACGTAAACAGTTCATAGTGAAATTTTCCCCTTTTAATCTAATACATAGCATAATAAGGCTAAATACAATAGAGGAATGAACTATTGTCCAAAAAAAGCTGTGAAAGTTTGGCCACTATTGGCCAAAAACGGCATAGATTAGTATGCCGATTTTTTTTTACTTGAAAATTTCATGGTGAAATTTCCAACTCTTTTTACGTAATATATCGGATATATAAGGATAAACAACTCCGAGGAATGCACTTTTGTTGAAAAAGAAAGCTGTAAAAATTTGGTCAATATTGGCCAAAAATGGCATGCCGATTTGCTTCTTTTTTACATGAAATGTTCATTGTGAAATATCCTACTTTTAATGCAATATATAGCATACTAATGCTAAACAAAAGGGAGGAATTAACTTTTGTTGAAAAAGAAAGCTGTAAAAATTTGGCCAATATTGGCCAAAAACGGCATAGGTTAGTATGCCGATTTGCTTCTATTTTTACATGAAATGTTCATGCTGAAATATTCTACTTTTAATGCAATATATAGCATACTAATGCTAAACAAAAGAGAGGAATTCACTCTTTCTTGGAAAATGTAGCTATGAAAATTTGGATGATTTTGGCATAAAACTGCATAGGTGCCCTAAACCTAACTACCCCAACCCTAACCCTCAGCCATAACCCTAATCCCTAAACCTAAACCCTTGCCCCTAACCATAAACTTAACCCCTAATCCTAACCTAAACCGCTAACCATAACTCTAACCCGCATCCTAACCCTAACCCGTAACCCTAACCACTAATCCTAACCCCTAACCCTAAACCTAATTCCTAACCCTAATCCCAAACACTAATTGATATGCCTTTAAACGCGTCTCAGCGAGATGAGTTCAATTGCATATGGCGCGACTCTGTCGAGTAGAGTCGAAGGGCACACACCACTTGCTTGTGATACTTGTGGAACCGGGGCGGCATTTTGAATTGAAGTCAATGATGGCTGTGATTGTTGACGATTTTAAGCGCACTGTTTGGGAATGCATTGCGTTTCATTATTTCAGCAACGATGTTCACCAAATATTCAATGGTGTAAACATATAGGACAGCTTGGATGTCAATGCAATAGTTTGTTACTTGAAAATCCGTGAAGAAATAAAGAATTGCAATGCAAATCGACCGCAGTTTACTTTTTTTATTTTCCGGCGCTTGACGTGTTACGTGTGCCCTCTGGTGTACACGTGCAGTACCACAAGCATTCAATTCGTGGTGAAGTCTGCTATGTGGTGGACATGTGCAGTGTAGGCCAACACAGCACGCCAGCAGTTGCTGCTGTCAGACATCACCTCGCGCGTTTCCCGCAGTTGTGAGTCGCTGCTGCTGCGGTGTCCTGGCGTTAGTTCCAAGCGGGTTGGCGGCGATGAAGACGTGAAGACACCGCACAGTGCCACTGCTGCTGTCACCGCGCCAGGCACTGCAGTTGTACCAAGTAACCACACGGTGGCGATACAGCACCTAGTTGGGAAAGTTGTGCGAGTGTCCATATTGGTTAGGTTATTTAGCGAGTATCCATGTTGGTTAAGTTTCTTAGCGAGTGTCCGTGATGGTTAGGTTATTTAGCGAGTGCCCATGATGGTTAGGTTATTTAGCGAGTGTCCATGATGGTTAGGTTATTTAGCGAGTGTCCATGTTGGTTAGGTTATTTAGCGAGTGTCCATGTTAGTTAGCTTATTTAGCGAGTGTTCATGATGGTTAGGTTATTTAGCGAGTGTCCATGATGGTTAGGTTATTTAGCGAGTGTCCATGATCGTTAGGTTATTTAGTAAGTGTCCATGATGGTTAGGTTATTTAGCGAGTATCCATGTTGGTTAAGTTTTTAGCGAGTGTCCGTGATGGTTAGGTTATTTAGCGAGTGTCCATGATGGTTAGGATATTTAACGAGTGTCCATGATGGTTAGGTTATTTAGCGAGTGTCCATGATGGTTAGGTTATTTAGCGAGTGTCCATGTTGGTTAGGTTATTTAACGAGTGTCCTTGATGGTTAGGTTATTTAGAGAGTATCCATGTTGGTTAAGTTTTTTAGAGAGTATCCATATTGGTTAAGATTTTTATCGAGTGTCCGTGATGGTTAGGTTATTTAGCGAGTGCCCATGTTGGTTAGGTTATTTAGCGAGTGTCCATGATGGTTAGGCTATTTAGCGAGTGACCCTAACCCTAACCCCTAACCTCAACCCCTAACATTCACCCTAACCCCAAACCCTTTGCCCCAACCCCCATCTCCTTCCTCTAACCTCTTACCCTAACCCCTAACCTTCACCCAAACACAATTTTGTCCTAAAACGGCATAGATTAATATGCCAATTTGCTTTTGGCCAAAAAAGGTTCGTCGATTTTTTGTGAGTTGAGAAATTTATCGTGAAATTTTTAATTTTGTACGTAATATGTGGAATACTACAGCAAACACAATGGAGGAATGCGCTTGTTGTTGAAAAATAAAGCTATAGGAATTTGGTTAATTTTGGCCTTAAACAGCTGAGGTTAGTATGTCGGTTTTTTTTTGGGACGTGAACATTTAATCGTAAAATGTTCCACTTTTAATTTAAAACATAGCATACTAATGGTAAATACAATGGATGAATGAACTTTTGTCCAAAAATAAAGCTATGAAAATTTGGTCAATTGTGGCCAAAAACGGCATAGGTTAGTATGCCGATTTTATTTTTTTACTTAAAAATTTCATGGTGAAATTTCCAACTTTTTAACATAATATATAGGATATATAAGGCTAAACAACTCCGAGGATTGCACTTTTGTTGAAAAAGAAAGCTGTAATACTTTGGCCAATATTGGCCAAAAACGGCATAGGTTAGTATGCCGATTTAATTTTTTACTTGAAAATGTCATTGTGAAAGTTACAACTTTTTAACGTAATATATAATATATAAGGCTAAACAACTCCGAGGATTGCACTTTTGTTGAAAAAGAAAGCTGTAAAAAGTTGGCCAATATTGGCCAAAAACGGCATAGGTTAGTATGCCGATTTGCTTCTATTTTTACATGAAATGTTCATGCTGAAATATTCTACTTTTAATGCAATATATAGCATACTAATGCTAAACAAAAGAGAGGAATTCACTCTTTCTTGGAAAATGTAGCTATGAAAATTTGGATGATTTTGGCATAAAACTGCATAGGTGCCCTAATCCTAACTACCCCAACCCTAACCCTCAGCCATAACCCTAATCCCTAAACCTAAACCCTTGCCCCTAACCATAAACTTAACCCCTAATCCTAACCTAAACCGCTAACCATGACTCTAACCCGCATCCTAACCCTAACCCGTAACCCTAACCACTAATCCTAACCCTAACCCTAAACCTAATTCCTAACCCTAATCCCAAACACTAATTGATATGCCTTTAAACGCGTCTCAGTGAGATGAGTTCAATTGCATATGGCGCGACTCTGTCGAGTAGAGTCGAAGGGCACACACCACTTGCTTGTGATACTTGTGGAACCGGGCGGCATTTTGAATTGAAGTCAATGATGGCTGTGATTGTTGACGATTTTAAGCGCACTGTTTGGGAATGCATTGCGTTTCATTATTTCAGCACCGATGTTCACCAAATATTCAATGGTGTAAACATATAGGACAGCTTGGGATGTCAATGCAATAGTTTGTTTTACTTGAAAATCCGTGAAGAAATAAAGAATTGCAATGCAAATCGACCGCAGTTTACTTTTTTTTNATTTTCCGGCGCTTGACGTGTTACGTGTGCCCTCTGGTGTACACGTGCAGTACCACAAGCATTCAATTCGTGGTGAAGTCTGCTATGTGGTGGACATGTGCAGTGTAGGCCAACACAGCACGCCAGCAGTTGCTGCTGTCAGACATCACCTCGAGCGTTTCCCGCAGTTGTGAGTCGCTCCTGCTGCGGTGTCCTGGCGTTAGTTCCAAGCGGGTTGGCGGCGATGAAGACGTGAAGACACCGCACAGTGCCACTGCTGCTGTCACCGCGCCAGGCACTGCAGTTGTACCAAGTAACCACACGGTGGCGATACAGCACCTAGTTGGGAAAGTTGTGCGAGTGTCCATATTGGTTAGGTTATTTAGCGAGTATCCATGTTGGTTAAGTTTTTTAGCGAGTGTCCGTGATGGTTAGGTTATTTAGCGAGTGCCCATGATGGTTAGGTTATTTAGCGAGTGTCCATGATGGTTAGGTTATTTAGCGAGTGTCCATGTTGGTTAGGTTATTTAGCGAGTGTCCATGTTAGTTAGCTTATTTAGCGAGTGTTCATGATGGTTAGGTTATTTAGCGAGTGTCCATGATGGTTAGGTTATTTAGCGAGTGTCCATGATCGTTAGGTTATTTAGTAAGTGTCCATGATGGTTAGGTTATTTAGCGAGTATCCATGTTGGTTAAGTTTTTAGCGAGTGTCCGTGATGGTTAGGTTATTTAGCGAGTGTCCATGATGGTTAGGTTATTTAACGAGTGTCCATGATGGTTAGGTTATTTAGCGAGTGTCCATGATGGTTAGGTTATTTAGCGAGTGTCCATGTTGGTTAGGTTATTTAACGAGTGTCCTTGATGGTTAGGTTATTTAGAGAGTATCCATGTTGGTTAAGTTTTTTAGAGAGTATCCATATTGGTTAAGATTTTTATCGAGTGTCCGTGATGGATAGGGTATTTAGCGAGTGTCCATGATGGTTAGGTTATTTAGCGAGTGTCCATGATGGTTAGGTTATTTAGCGAGTGTCCATGTTAGTTAAGTTAGTTAGCAAGCGTCCATGTTGGTTAGGTTATTTAGTGAGTGTCCATGTTGGTTAGGTTATTTAGCGAGTTTTCATGATGGTTAGGTTATTTAGCGAGTGTCCATCCTCTAATTGTAACCCCTAACCCCCAACACGAAGCCCCTAACCCTAATCCCTAACTCTAACCCTTACCCCTAGCCCTGACACGGACCCCTAACGACTAACCCTTAACCCAACCCTAACTCATAAACCAACCCTAACCACTCACTTGATTTGAAGCTTTCGTGACTGCGGGAATTACTCTTTGTTTCTTTCGGTAAAGTCACGTAGAAAGTTCTACCTGATGACGACTGCTTGTGTTGCAATTGAAACGTCGTTTTCTATTTTACTTATTTCATTTCTATGTGACTTTACCGAAAGAACCAAAGAGCCTACCTAATAACCCTAATCACTAACCCCTAACCACTAAAACCCTAACCCCTTACCCTAACCACTAACACAACCCTAACCTCTAACCCTATCCCCTTACTTAACCACTAAAACAACCATAACTCTAAACCTCTAACCTTAACCCCTTACCCTAACCACTAAAACAACCCTAACCTCTAACCCTAACCCTTACCATAACACTAAAACAACCCTAACCCTCTAAACCTAAACCCTTACCCTAAACGTTGAGAGCATGCTCAACCTGGTTCTGGAACCTAACCAGCACCGACGCATCACTGCACTGGAGTTTTCCAACTGGTTACTCCGACCACCGCCTTATACTTTCTTCCCTCCAATTTCCGAAGCCAATCACCATCAAATTCACCCGCAACTTGCGTAATTTTAAGGGTATCGAATTTTCTGCTTTTCGTCACCTCCTTGCAAACTCGCTTTCAATGTTATCCCCATCATCGGATCCAACCGTCTGCGCTCTCCAACTAGAAGCTGACATGAGGGCGGCGCTGGACAAACTAGCTCCATTAAAATCACGAACCGCTAGGCAGTCTTCTCACGACACTCACTGGCTCTCAAGAGATGCCATCATTGCTAAGCGAACCAGGAGGCGTCTTGAACGTATCGCATCCCGCAGTGGTCTACCTGCTGATCGACTTGCTTACAGAGTCGCCTGCAGGAAAACTAACAAACTGATCCTTGTCTCACGTTCCTCCCACATTGAGGAACGCATCAAAAAAGCAACCGGAAACCCGCGCATTCTATGGAAAACTCTCAAAGATCTTCTCCATCCTGGTAGCACCATGGTCCCTCACCTTAGCGATCCCCTTGCCTCACTGAAACTTACCACCTCTTTTAATACTTACTTCAACAACATGCTAATCGCCGTCGCAAACTCGTGCACGTCTACTGACACATTGCACCATTGTACCCCGCTCATGGTACCTAAAATTGTAAGCACTAACCCAGACACTCTTCTAACTATGCTAAAGCCTGTGTCTACAAAAGACGTTTTCGCTTTAATTGAATCACTTCCTTTGAAGTCATCTCCACTCGACGTGCTCCCAGGTTCCTTGTTCAAGCAATGTGCTCCGGAACTCGCCATCATGATCAGGAACATCGCAAATGCCTCCTTCTCTTCGGGGTGTTTTCCGTCCAACCTCAAATCTGGCCTGGTTTCTCCCTTGTTAAAGAAACCAAATCTAGATCCGGATGACCCATCTAGTTATCGTCCCATCACTAACCTCTCGAACCTCTCTAAACTCCTTGAACGACTAGCCCTCGCCCAGCTACAACCACACGTCACTCCTCCGCAAACTACTGCAACTTCCAGTCAGCTTACCGTCAAAACTATTCCACAGAAACAGCACTCACTAGGGTGCTCGATGACATTTTAACGATCGTTGATTCCGGCTCAACTGTTGCACTTGTAAGTCTGGATATTTCGTCAGCCTTCGACACCATCAACCATTCGCTCCTTACTTCCCTCCTGAAATCGACTTCGGTATATGCGGCTCAGCACTCAAGTGGATAGCTTCGTACCTTTCTGACCGGCAATCCTCAGTCAGGGTGGGCATGTCCACATCGCCTGAAACAAGAGCATTATGCGGGGTTCCCCAGGGCTTTGTTCTAGGTCCCCTGCTCTTCACAGCCTACACTTCCCCGATCGGCCGACTCATTGCAAGCTTCGGTGTTAAGCATCACTCATACGCGGATGACACGATTCTATTCACCGCCATAGATTCTAGCAATGCATCTGGATTCGAGAGGCTCTCGGAATGTACCACCGCCGTGCAACAATGGTTCACTGCACACAACCTAGCCCTTAATCCGAAAAAGTCAGTGGCCATCATGTTAGGTACCAAGCAACGTCTCAATTCAGCAGCACTCCCCACACACATACACATCTTCGTCATAGCATCAAGTTCACCAACCACTTCAGCTACCTCAGTGTCATCCTAGATTCAACTTTATCCTTCGACCGTCAAACCAACCATATCATCAGCTCATGTAACTTTCACCTGAAGGCTCTTAGACACATACGTCCTCTCATCTCTACTGAAATTGCCAACACTTTGGCATGTTGCATAGTTGGGTCTCGCCTTGACTATTGTAACTCCGTCTTTGTCCGGACCTCCGCTGGCAACCTAAGGAAGCTTCAAAGACTACAAAATAACTAGCACGCGTCATCATTGCCCACACTCATCCCCGCCTCGACTCACTAGCTCGTCTCCGCGCTCTCAACTGGCTCCCCATTGCCAGTAGGGTCACATACAAGACCGCCTGCCTCTGCCACAATGCCTTCATATCCGCCTGCCCGCCGTATCTTTCTTCATTACTGACAACTTGCAGCTCAGCACACGGCAGATGCCTGCGCAGCGCGACTCACGACCTCCTCTCAATACCAAGATCCAGGATGGTCATGTCTACGCGCCACTTCTCGGTGGCAGCCCCAACAGTCTGGAACGATATCCCTCTGCACATTCGCAGCATCACCTCAATCGCCTCCTTCAAGAGACACTTAAAAACTCACCTCTACAATCATGCTTTTGAGCGACTCTGAGCTTGGCTCCGCGCCTCTGAGTTGCGGCCACTACGTCTGCAAATTTGCGCGCGTTACAAATTGTACTATTATTATTATTAACCACTAAAACAACCCTAACCCAAACCCTCACCCTAAACAAAACCCTAACCAAAACCCTTACCCTAACCCAAATGGAACCCTAAGCCCTAACCCCAACCCAAACCTGTAACCCTTAAACTTAACCACTAGCCCCAACCCCTAACCTAACTCTAAACCAAATCCCTAACCCTTATCCTCTAACCCCTAACCCAACCCTAACCTCCAACCCGAACCCCTAACCCCCAACCCTAAACCAAACCCCTAGCCATAACCCCTAACCGCTAACTCTCTAACCCTAACCCAACCCCTAACCTTCTAACCCTAACGCCGACAACGACCCCGACCCATAACCCAACCCCTAACCCAACCATAACCCTAAGCCCCAACTCCTAAACCTTCACCCTATCCTAACCCGAGCTCTAATCCAAACCCTAACCTAACCCCTAACCCTAAACCGTAACCCCGAACCTAACCCTTTACCGAGCCCTAACCCTGACCCTAACCCAACCCATAACACGAGCCCCTAATCCTAACCCAAACCCAACCCTAACTCCAAACCTAACTCCTAACCCCTAAACCCTAAGCCTAAATCCTAACCATAACCCTCACCCGAACCCCTAATTAGGTTTATACAGGGCATTTAAAGTTATTAACTTTTTTTATTTTGCAAAGAGGAGTTTTATGGCATCTAATTGACAAATGTCACACAAAATGTAACGGTCTATAACATGGAATGCTCAGATTTTCAGTATGACCCTCTAGTTTCGCTCCACTGTAATTTTGGAATTCGGAACTCTTTACTTTTGCTTCCGATTTTGACCCTCTCTGGGATTTCTTAATAGGGTTATCATCTAACTTTTTGAAGGCAGGAAACATTTCAAACTGTCCAACAGGTCGATCTGGTTAACAAAATTCAGATTTCGCCAAAATTCAAATTCGAAGTGACAACAGAGACACTAAGCCCTCGGTTCTCACATTTTCAGGGTCTGGTTGTTTACTGCGTTTAAGAAAACAAATCTAAATATCTGCCACAAATATTATTTGGCTGAGTTCTTAGACGTTGAATTTTACTTAAAAGGGGCCGGCTCCCAATCTCGTTATTAAAGTTTAGAGAAACTTTCCCGAGCTATCCTGCGTCCGTTTCGATGGGACAAAGATGTTCTTGTTCAGCTAAACATCTCGTTCATATTCCCCTGCTCTGCGATACTCGTGAACTTTCTTCGACTCTAAATATAGTATGACCCTTAATTCAATCATATATTTAACATATTTGCTGATTTCGATCGAAAAAAAATATTTTAGAAATATTTTTTAACAAAATCAGAAAATGCAAACAATCCAACTTTAATATTTAAAAATGTTGTGCATACAAACATTTGCTGCACTAAACAAAGGGCTAAAATGTGTTTTTGGTACCAGAATTTGATGGAGAATGTCCCACAATGATTGTTTTATTTTCAGTTTCTTTACTTTTTTAGTCATAAGAGAAAAGGAATCTTGGGAAATAAATAAATACCCCCCCATTATTTTTAGTACAAATCTGCGACGTAGAAATTGCAAATCATTAGTCCAGCACACCGCTTGTGTATTGGAGAGTAAATCCACGTTTATGATAATGAACAGCGAAGGCTTCTTAAAGAAACATGACACGACGCAGATTTGGCAAATTCTGGCGAAAAACGACGTAGGATGGTGTCGATTTCTTTGTTAAATTCTCCAGTTTGTATATACACTATAGCAGATCATTTCAATTTAATGGGAGTCAGTTTAAATGTTTTTCAAATGAATGGAACTCACGCGTCTATGTCCACCCTGCGCGCACCCCACCCAAGTGTCCACCCTCCCCATATTCACTCCGTGGGTCCACCCCATGTCCACCCTGCCAGTGTGTACACCCTCTCATGTCCACCCACCCCACATGTCCACCCACGTGTCCACCCTGCATCACCCACGCCCGTCTCCCTGTGCGTCCACCCTCTTGTCCACCCCGTGTCCACCTCACACGAAGGGAGACACGGATGAGGGTGCAGACTAATCTCCATCCTTTCTCTGCAACGGGATGGAGCGTAACCAACTTGTACACAGAGTTCGCTATCGGCCCAGGGAACAGGGGTCAGAGATGAGGGTGGTCACTGTCAAGGCAACGGAGATTTTATTATAATTAATCATCGTTCTTATCATTCTTATCATGGTAACGACAAGTCGTATCACCAAGTCCCACCACTCGCTGCCAAGCTTCCTCAGCGCGGTGTTGTTGATTCGGCGCCGTCACTGTAACGCCACGGCTCTTCTCGCACGACGCGACACGCGCCGCCCATTGTAGCGCAGAACGCCCCGTTAGAACGCTTCACCTGTTATAACGCAGAACGCAACGTTAGAACGCTTCACCCGTTATAACGGGTCACCCGTTAGAACGCTTCACCCGTTGTAATGCAAAACGCACCGTTAGAACGCTTCACTCGTTATAACGCAGAACGCAGTTAAAACGCTTCACCCGTTATAACGCAGAACGCACCGTTAGAACGCTTCACCCGTTATAACGGGTCACCCGTTAGAACGCTTCACCCGTCAGAATGCGTAACGCAAGCGATGTCATGACGCGGTTCCCGAGCGGTGGACGGCGAGCGATTTCCTTGAGCGGTACGGGCGACGCAGCGCGGCGGTGGAGGACGTGGGGCGATTCGGCATCGCGCCGCCCGGCACGCATTTAGTCTGCACGTCGGCACACATTTAGTCTGCACGCGTTTAGTCTGCACGTCGGCATGCGTTTAGTCTGCACATCGGCACGCGTTTAGTCTGCACGTCGGCACGCGTTAGTCTGCACGTCGGCACGCGTAGACGCACGTTGGCACGCGTTTAGTCTGCACGTCGGCACGCGTTTAGTCTGCACGTCGGCACGCATTTAGTCTGCACGTCGGCACGCGTTTAGTCTGCACGTGTGGATGCACGTCTGCACGCGTAGACGCACGTCGGCACACGTAGACGCACGTGTGGACGCAGGACGCACGTCGGCACGCGTGGACATGCGGAGGGGTCGGATTCCTCCGCTATAAATAAATATTGCGATCTCGCCAAAGGTGATAATTATTACATTATTCGCGGCGTAATGTTTCCGCTTAACGGAGGCGAGATGTCATCTCCCTCGCCTGGCATGCAGGAGGTCGTGCGTTCGATCCAGACCCTGACGCGTGCTGGGGTCACGGGTGGGGGTCAGGGCTGGGGTCACGGGTGAGGGTCAGGGCTGGGGTCACGGGTCGGGGTCAGGCTGAGGTCACGGGTGGGGTCAGGGCTGGGGTCACGGTGGGGTCAGGGCTGGGGTCACGGGTGGGGGTCAAGTTTGTGGTTATGGCTCCAGGGCGAGCGAGCGAGTCAGTCCGAGTCGTTGGCGTTGAGTCGAGTGCGAAGTCGTACTGGAAGTCCTCCCCACGGAGGGCCGGTAGCGTCCACCCAGCGAGTAGATCTCCTCCCCACTGTCGCTAGACAGCTCCGAGTCTGTGAGATGCGGGCGAGGTGGACGCGTGAGGTGGACACGTGGGTGGACGCGTGGGTGGACGCGTGGGTGACACAGGGAGGCAAGTGGGGTGGACACACAGAGTGACACAGGGAAACATGTGGGAGACACAGGGAGACGTGGGTGACACAGGGAGGCAAGTGGGATGGACACGGGGAGACACGTGGGTGACACAGGGTGACACAGGGTGACACAGGGTGACACAGGGTGGACACGGGGAGACAGGGACACAGGAAAGCAGATAAATGGGAGGCGAAAGCACGCGGAATAATCGTACAAAGACACAGATTCCCCATATAGCCTTAGCAGACTGCCGGGGCAAGTGCTGTCAGCGAGCACCTTTGAAGGCTGGCACGGCACACGAGGGGTGGTGGGTGGGCGGCCAGCGCCACGCCCACCACGCTGACTTTGTCTCTCCGGTGCGGTTTTATACACACTGCCCCAAGTAATCATTTAGGGCTGAGTCAACCTAGGGGAAGACCCAGGACCGGTTGGGATAATCACCATCGACCGATGCTGGCTGTGAGCGGTGACCGAACTCAGAATGGGAAAATTTACAAACAGAATCTGGATTTCGATTTAAAGCTTTCGTGACTGCAGGGATCCATCCTCTTGGTTCTTTCGGTAAAGTCACGTAGAAGGGCTTTACCGAAAGAACCAAGAGGAAGAATCTGGATTTTCCTGGATATGAATCCGGCTCGGCAAAGGCAGATTTGAGGCCGAGGCGACCTAGGTGGGCCCCCACGTCTCACCGCAGAAGAACTGCTTCTCCTCGTCGAAGTCGCGCTCGTCAGGATAGTCGTTGCGCCAGTTCCCCTCCTCGTTCTCGTCGTCCTCCTCCTCACAGGCCTCCTCGGCCACCTCCTCGTCCGCCACCTGACGGCAGCCAACAACATAGCAGTACAGTACAACGTCGCGCGTCATCACTGACAGCTGCGGCTGGGGTGACCCTTGCTAGACCACAACAACACCACCACCACCATCACTACCATCACCACCCACCACCACCACCCCATCACCACCACCCACCACCCACCATCACCACCACCCACCACCCACCACCATCACCACCATCACCATCACCACCACCCACCACCATCACCACCCACCACCACCACCACCACCACCATCACCACCACCATCACCACCACCATCACCCACCATCACCACCACCACCATCACCCACCACCACCACCACCCACCACCACCATCACCACCATCACCACCACCATCACCACCATCATCATCACCACCACCACCACCACCATCACCATCACCACCATCATCACCACCACCACCACCACCACCACCACCACCACCACCACCACCACCCACCACCACCACCACCCACCAGCCGTCCGTCCTCGTCGGCGTAGTAGTACGGCTGAACGGACAGCACGCGATCGATATCCGCGAGTCCAACGTCTCCTCCTCCTCCTCCTCCGCCCTCCTCCTGCAGCTCCATGCTGGCATCCGCCGCTCCGTCTCCTCCGGGACCGCCGCCGCCGCCGCCAGCAGCAGCGTGGCAGTAGTAGAGGTCGTAGACATAGTCCGTGCGGCGCCTCGGCTGTGCCGCCACTGGGGACGGTTGCGACGGCGAGTCGGAGACACGGAGCTTCTCGCGGATCAACTCCACGGAGTTGCAGAGGAGGGCCGAGGGGGAGGGGCGCCGCCCTCGCTGAGGGGGGAGGGAGGGGGGTGGGAGGGGGGTGGGAGGGTGGGGAGGGAGGGAGGGGGGGAGGGAGGGAGGGGGGAGGGAGGGAGGGAGGGGGGGAGGGAGGGGGGAGGGAGGGGGGAGGGGGGAGGGAGGGAGGGAGGGAGGGAGGGAGGAGGAGGGAGGAGGGAGGGAGGGAGGGAGGGAGGGAGGGAGGAGGGAGGGAGGGAGGGAGGGAGGGGCGAAAGATGTTCAACATACACAGGCTCACATTGTATCTACTGTGTTAAATCAGACCTGGATCTTGCGTTTGCTCATGATTTTGGAGATCTGTTTGGCGACCCCTGCTATGTAAGGCAAAGAGATGGGGTTTATTGGATGCTCAGATGGCTCCTTCCTCACGGTTGGGGTGATGGCTTTGCGGATTGTGTAGTCAAAATATCCATTCGCCTTGAGAGCTTGGTGTACGTGTTTGAGTTCACTGGTTATGTGTTCATGGTCGGAGATACATTGAGCTCTATGGTGCAGCGTTGTGATGAGGGAATTCTTCTGGGATGGATGGTGGTGGGAATCAGGTTTTAGGTAGGCGTCAGTCTGGGTTACTTTCCTGTAGACAGAGTGTCCCATTGAGCCATCTGGTCTCTTTTTGATTAGGACATCCAAGATTGGTAACTTGCCATCCTTTTCTACCTCCATGGTGAATTTGATGGCTGGGTGTATGGAATTGATGTGGTTGAGGAATTGTTCCAGAGCTGGTCGGCCATGTGGCCAGATGACGAACGTGTCATCCACGTGCCTCTCCTACAAGGACGGGCGTAGAGTGGATGCCTGGATGGCGTCCATCTCAAATTTTTTATGAAAATATTGGCTACAACTGGAGATAAGGGAGAACCCATTGGGTGCCTTCAGTCTGTTTGTAGAATGTTCCATTCCAGGTGAAGTGTTGCTGAGTCAGTGTCTCACCAGGGCCAGTACATCAGCAGTCAGTCCTTGTTGGACCAAATCTTCATGATTGCAATGGTATCGGGCACAGGGACTTTGGTGAACAAAGAAACTACATCAAAACTAACGAGCAAATCACCTGGGGACAGTGAGATGTCTTTAATTGACGCTACCAGGTGAGCTGAGCTAAGTACAGAAGAGGCGGTTTTGCCAGTGAATGGCTGCGAGGTCTCCGACAGCTACCGGGCAGCTGGTAGGTGGGTGAGCCGGTGGTGGAGACGATGGATTGTTGGTGAGCCGTATAATCTTGGTGGTCTAGCAGCAGAAGGGTTTAAGGAAACCCGTTTGGTCTGTTCAATTAATGAAGCTGAATCAGTGGTGATGCTGTTCGTTTTTGTAACGAGGCTGTTGGTGGGATCTCTTTTAATTGTTGTGTAGCTGCCACCATTAAGTAGGTCCTGAATGTTGTTATTGTACACGGTTTTGTACATAATGACCGTGGCACTGCCCTAGTCAGCTGAGAGGAGGATGATATTATCCCTCTTTTTTTCAATTGAGATAACTCAAAACGCTCATCCTTACTGATGCTGTTGACTAGTATCTTAGCGCTTTTGACGGTTGCAGCCTTTTCAGATCTTGTCACATCTGCAGCGATGTGTCCAAAACCCTGAAGAGCGACATCGGCCTGGGCAAAGATGTCATCCACTGGGATGTGTTTGGGGTGATGCGAAGTTCAAACCTTCAGCCAAAACCAACTTTAGACCATCGAAAATTGGGCTGTGAGTCCGATTAATAACAACCTTGTCAACGTCCAACTTTTTAACGTGTGGATCTGGTTTATTCTTGGAAAGGAGGTTGAACTTACATTTAGCTGACATTGTAGCAGCTGATGAAGCAGTCCTGCTATCTACATGTTCCCAATCAGATGTAGATTGTTTTTCTGTCAATGTGAAGTGTGATTTCAAGAGTTTCTTGTCTACATTATCTAGTTCAGTATGGAGCAGTCTAATTCTCTCTGAGATCAAGGACAAGCTCGCACTGAACACAATTCGCTTGGCATTGGAAGATGTGATCGTAGCAGAAGTCAGTGTAAATGAGATCGGTATGATAGTCTACATCATAGACTGCCAATATGCTCACTCAGTTTAATAACCATTGCTACAGTCTACATCATAGACTGCCAATACACTCACTCAGTTTAATAACCATTGCTACAGTCTACATCATAGACTGCCAGTACGCTCACTCAGTTTAATAACCATTGCTACAGTCTACATCATAGACTGCCAATACGCTCACTCAGTTTAATAACCATTGCTAGTCTACATCATAGACTGCCAATACGCTCACTCAGTTTAATAACCATTGCTAGTCTACATCATAGACTGCCAATATGCTCACTCAGTTTAATAACCATTGCTAGTCTACATCATAGACTGCCAATACGCTCACTCAGTTTAATAGCCATTGCTAGTCTATGATGAGTCTGTGGGTATCTGTAGTCTGGGTCTCTATGTAAGTCTATGGTTCTCTTAATGATGAGTGATGAGTCTGTGGGTCTCTGTGCAAGTCTATGGTTCTCTTTATGATGAGTCTGTGGGTATCTGTAGAGACACAGACTACAGATACCCGCAGACTCATCATAAAGAGAACCATAGATTTGCACACATACTCACAGACTTATCATAAAGAGAACCATAGACTTGCACAGAGACCCAGACTTACAGATACCCACAGACTCATCATAAAGAGAACCATAGACTTACACAGAGACACAGAGACCCACAGACTCACACAGGAACCTCTAGACTCACACCGAAACCTATAGACTCACACATAGTTGGTTGTCCTTCCCCGCACCTCCGATTAGCACAACTGCCGATGTTCGCTGCGAAACAAGTTCCAGACACGTGCATGACAACGTCGACTAATTCATGACGAAGACAACGACGATGACAATGGCGGCATCCTCCTCACAGCTCTCACCTCTGCTCTTCTCTTCCTCCGAGCTTCCGCCGCAACCTCCTCCACCTCATCGTCCTCCTCGTCGTCGCCCTCCTGTACAACGTCAAACACTTGGAAGAACCTTCCCATCTCCAACTCCGCATCATCACCACCACCACCTCCTCCGACCTCCTCCTGTCCCTTCCCCACCACCACCTCTTTCACCTCCTTCCCTTGCGCCACCTCCTCCTCCGCCCTCTCCACCTCTTCCTCCGCAGTCCCGGCAGTGGGAGGGCCGCCGCCCCTGCCCCCCGGCAGGCGCGAGCGCTGCTGTGCCACCAGGCGGTAGCGCCGCTCCCTCCAGGCGGCGCGCCGCTCCTGGCGGCACTGCTGCAGCGGCTGGGGCAGGTACGCCGTGCGCCTGTGCTGCTCGTGCTGTGACTGGTGCCGACTGTGCTCGAGATTCTGAGTCTGTGGCTTGTGCTGCTGCTGCTGAATCTGTGGTTCCTTCTCCTCGTGCTGCTCGTTCTGTTTATTATCCTCCCGCTGAGGAACTGGTTTCTTCTTCTGCTGATGAGTTTTCCTGTTCTGGTGATGATGATGATGCTGATATTGAGATCGCGCAAACAGCAACGCTTGCCGCACGCTCTCCGGAGAGTCGTCCTTGCGAGGGGCACAAACATACAGTTCAGTTGTGTGTGGTGAGGCTCACCACCACCCGGCGGGCGTGGCCATTAAAACAAACGATCGCGCCGTCTGGGAGAGCGATGGGATGATGATGATGACGCGCAGCTCACGACGATCGTTCCAACTCGACTCACTCGCCCACCCACTCACCCACCCACTCACCCACTCACCCACACATTAACCCACTCACTCATTCACCCACTCACTCAATCATTCACCTACTCACTCACCCACACATTAACCCACTCACTCAATCACCTACTCACTCACCCACACATTAACCCACTCACTCAATCATTCACCTACTCACCCACACATTAACCCACTCACTCAATCACCCACTCACTCACCCACTCACTCACCCACACATTAACCCACTCACTCATTCACCCACTCACTCACCTACTCACTCACCCACACACTAACCCACTCACTCATTCACCCACCCACTCACCCACACACTAACCCACTCACTCATTCACCCACTCACTCACCTACTCACTCACCCACACATTAACCCACTCACTCATTCACCCACTCACTCACCTACTCACTCACCCACACACTAACCCACTCACTCATTCACCCACTCACTCAATCATTCACCTACTCACTCACCCACACATTAACCCACTCACTCATTCACCCACTCACTCACCTACTCACTCACCCACACATTAACCCACTCACTCAATCATTCACCTACTCACCCACACATTAACCCACTCACTCAATCACCCACTCACTCACCTACTCACTCACCCACACATTAACCCACTCACTCATTCACCCACTCACTCACCTACTCATTCACCCACACATTAACCCACTCACTCAATCATTCACCTACTCACCCACACATTAACCCACTCACTCATTCACCCACTCACTCACCTACTCACTCACCCACACATTAACCCACTCACTCATCCACCCACTCACTTACCTACTCACTCACCCACACATTAACCCACTCACTCATTCACCCACTCACTCAATCATTCACCTACTCACCCACACATTAACCCACTCACTTATTCACCCACTCACTCACCTACTCACTCACCCACACATTAACCCACTCCGAGTACGACGTTTCGCCAGTAATTACAACTTGCTTCATCAGGCGACAGATAGATTTGTGGAGAAGTCCACCTGTTTAGTTCCTTATATAGAGGCGTAGATGTGGTGACCTTACATTATGCGAGCCCTTTGACCTTGTCCTTCCTGTCTATTGGGTTTATTAAGATACCAACGGTAATCCCGATTGAAGTACGCTGCCCTTTGTAGGCACGCATCTAAATAATGGATTATTTGATGATTCGCTTCCACGCAGCAGCACTAAGGCGGTAGCTATCCGAACGGTTACAACTATTTGTATTTCTTTCAATTTCAATAGATTATCTAATTAGTCTGGCCAGGAGTAGCTAGTTCTGCACACAACTTCGGCATTGTCAACATCAATTGAGTGCCCTTGTTGGCACGCGTCTGCTGCTACTGCTGACTGATGTATTTGGGAGAATTTAACATTTCTCTGATGTTCTTTTACTCTCGTGCTGATTATTCGTCCTGTTACCCAACGTAACACTTACCACTCACGTGCAGTCATCCTGTACACACCTCCTCTTGTACCAGATGCTAATTTAAGTATGTTATGTACCGTGCAAAATCTGACTCGGGGGTTTGTTTTTACAAACTTCTGGCTTGTTTATCAGCTACTCCCACGATGTACGGTATTGTGAACGTTTTAATTACTTGTGCAGTGTCAATGCTCGTGTTATTTGATTTGGCATTCAATGCCCTGTTGATTTGTGCATCATTGTAACCGTTCATTTGCAGCGCTTCTGTACCTTGTTGAATTTCACTTCTCAGATCTGTCACCATCTGACACTGTCTTAGTTCGGTGAATGAGCGTCTTGATAAGAGCAGATTCCTGCGCGGGGTGATGACGGTGTGGACTACACTCAGAGAGGCGTCAGTAGCACCGCCAGGTATTCTGCTCCCATCGCGACCTCGTCCGAGCAGAATATCCAGGAATGTTGGAGAGCTCCGTCAGCTCGCACTGCGCGTTCTGATCACGTGACAACCCTCACCAGCTGCCTGTGGCAGGTGGTGGTCTATGATTGAAATTGAATTTATTTTTGATTGAAATTGAATTTATTTTTGATTGAAAGTTATTTATTTGATTGAAAGCTATTTTTTTTTATTGAAAACTATTTTTTTGATTGAAAGCTATTTTTTTTATTGAAAGCTGATCTCTTTAGAACCGATTCCTGTATTGAGTTTGTTGTCCTTCGCTGCACCTCCGATCGTGACGGTTGGCTATATACGGTGCGAAAGAAGTTCAGCAAACAGCAAACATGCTGCTAATGATGACGACACCGGTAATGCCTCGAACAATCACTTTGATGAGACTGATGCTGCTGCTGCCTACTACTGCCGCTGATGATACTGCGGCTGCTGATAATACTGCAGCTGATGATGATGATACTGCTGCTGATGATACTGCGGCTGATAATGAAAATGCCTTTCGAAATAATTTTCATGAGACAGATGCTGCTGCTGATACTGCAGCTGATACTGCAGCTGATGATGCTGCTGCTGATGATACTGCAGCTGATACTGCAGCTGATGATACTGCTGATACTGTGGCTGCTGATGATACTGCGGCTGCTGATGATACTGCGGCTGATACTGCAGCTGATACTGCAGCTGATGATACCTGCAGATGATACTGCAGCTGCTGCTGATGATAATACTGCAGCTGATACTGCTGATGATGATGATACTGCAGCTGATACTGCAGCTGCTGCTGCTGATGATACTGCAGCTGATACTGCAGCTGATGATACTGCTGATACTGCGGCTGCTGATGATACTGCGGCTGCTGATGATACTGCGGCTGATACTGCAGCTGATGATACTGCAGCTGATACTGCAGCTGCTGCTGATAATACTGCAGCTGATACTGCTGATGATGATACTGCAGCTGATACTGCAGTTGCTGCTGCTGATGATACTGCAGCTGATACTGCGGCTGATACTGCGGCTGTTACTGATAAAAATGTCTTTAATAATAATTTTGATGAGGCTGCTGCTGTTAACAAAACAGGATTATTCGTGCCCATGACTGCCACTCACTGCAGTCACTGACACCACCCCCCTCGCTTGTGAGCAATGCTGATCATCCTGCGGATGCTCCTGTTGATGCACGTCCCACTGCAAATACTAAAATAGCATTGACTATGGACATACCCAGCCACCCAAACACACAGTCAGTCGCTCTTACAGCCACACACAGTTACCCACACAGTCACCCACACGGTCACCCACACAGTACCCTCACAGTCACCCACACAGTACCCTCACAGTCACCCACACGGTCACCCACCCCGGTCACTCACCCATCACTCACCCAGTCACACACACAATTACCCACCCACACAGTCACACACACAGTTACCCACCCACAGTCACACACACAGTTACCCACCCACACAGTCACACACACAGTTACCCACCCACACAGTCACCCACCCACACAGTCACCCATCCACACAGTAACCCACACAGTCACCCACACACACAGTCACCCACACACCCACACACACCGTCACCCACACACACCGTCACCCACACACACAGTCACCCACACACCCACACACACAGTCACCCACACACAGTCACCCACCCACACAGTCACCCACCCACACCGTCACACACACAGTCACCCACACACACCGTCACCCACCCACACAGTCACCCACCCACACAGTCACCCACCCACAGTCACCCACCCACACCGTCACCCACACACACCGTCACCCACACACACAGTCACCCACACACCCACACACACCGTCACCCACACAGTCACCCACACACCACACCGTCACCCACACACACCGTCACCCACACACCCACACACACCGTCACCCACACACACAGTCACCCACACACCCACACACACCGTCACCCACACAAGTCACCCACACACACCGTCACCCACACACACCGTCACCCACACACCCACACACAGTCACCCACACACCCACACACACCGTCACCCACACAGTCACCCACACACACCGTCACCCACACACACCGTCACCCACAGTCACCCACACACACCGTCACCCACACACACCGTCACCCACACACCCACACACACCGTCACTGACACACACAGTCACCCACACACTCACACACACCGTCACCCACACACACAGTCACCCACACACACACAGTCACCCACACACACACACACACCGTCACCCACACACACAGTCACACACACAGTCACCCACACCGTCACCCACACACACCGTCACCCACACACCCACACAGTCACACACACAGTCACCCACACACTCACACACACCGTCACCCACACACAGTCACCCACACACTCACACACACCGTCATCCACACACACCGTCACCCACACACACAGTCACCCACACACACACACCGTCACCCACACACACAGTCACCCACCCACACAGTCACCCACCCACACAGTCACCCACCCACACCGTCACCCACACACACACCCACACACACAGTCACCCACACACCCACACACAGTCACCCACACACACCGTCACCCACACACCCACACACACCTGCACCCACACACACCGTCACCCACACACCCACACACACCGTCACCCACCCACACAGTCACCCACCCACACAGTAACCCACACCGTCACCCACACACACAGTCACACACACAGTCACCCACACCGTCACCCACACACACAGTCACGCACACACCCACACACACCGTCACCCACACACACCGTCACCCCCACACCGTCACCCACACACCCACACACACCGTCACCCACACACACCGTCACCCACACACCCACACACACCGTCACCCACACACACAGTCACACACACAGTCACCCACACACTCACACACACACACCGTCACCCACACACACAGTCACCCACACACTCACACACACCGTCACACACACCGTCACCCACACACACCGTCACCCACACACACCGTCACCCACACACCCACACACACAGTCACCCACACACAGTCACCCACCCACACAGTCACCCACCCACACCGTCACACACACAGTCACCCACACACACCGTCACCCACCCACACAGTCACCCACCCACAGTCACCCACCCACACAGTCACCCACCCACACCGTCACCCACACACACAGTCACCCACACACCCACACACACCGTCACCCACACAGTCACCCACACACCACACCGTCACTCACACACACCGTCACCCACACACCCACACACACCGTCACCCACACACACAGTCACCCACACACCCACACACACCGTCACCCACACAAGTCATCCACACACACCGTCACCCACACACACCGTCACCCACACACCCACACACACACACAGTCACCCACACACCCACACACACCGTCACCCACACAGTCACCCACACACACCGTCACCCACACACACCGTCACCCACACACACCGTCACCCACACACACCGTCACCCACACACACCGTCACCCACACACCCACACACACCGTCACCGACACACAGTCACCCACACACTCACACACACCGTCACCCACACACACCGTCACCCACACACACAGTCACCCACACACACACACACACACCGTCACCCACACACACAGTCACACACACAGTTACCCACACCGTCACCCACACACACCGTCACCCACACACCCACACAGTCACACACACAGTCACCCACACACTCACACACACCGTCACCCACACAAACCGTCACCCACACACAGTCACCCACACACTCACACACACCGTCACCCACACACACTGTCACCCACACACACAACCCACACACACACACCGTCACCCACACACACAGTCACACACACAGTCACCCACACACACCATCACCCACCCACACAGTCACCCACCCACACAGTCACCCACCCACACCGTCACCCACACACACACCCACACACACAGTCACCCACACACCCACACACAGTCACCCACACACACCGTCACCCACACACCCACACACACCGTCACCCACACACACCGTCACCCACACACCCACACACACCGTCACCCACCCACACAGTCACCCACCCACACAGTAACCCACACCGTCACCCACACACACAGTCACACACACAGTCACCCACACCGTCACCCACAAACAGTCACGCACACACCCACACACACCGTCACCCACACACACCGTCACCCCCCACACCGTCACCCACACACCCACACACACCGTCACCCACACACACCGTCACCCACACACCCACACACACCGTCACCCACACACACAGTCACACACACAGTCACCCACACACTCACATACACACACCGTCACCCACACACAGTCACCCACACACTCACACACACAGTCACACACACCGTCACCCACACACACCGTCACCCACACACACCGTCACCCACACACCCACACACACAGTCACCCACACACACACACACACCGTCACCCACACACACAGTCACACACACAGTCACCCACACACACCGTCACCCACCCACACAGTCACCCACCCACACAGTCACCCACCCACACCGTCACCGTCACCCACACACACACCCACACACAGTCACCCACACACCCACACACAGTCACCCACCCACACAGTCACCCACACACACCGTCACCCACACACCCACACACACCGTCACCCACCCACACAGTCACCCACCCACACAGTAACCCACACCGTCACCCACACACACAGTCACACACACAGTCACCCACACCGTCACCCACACATACAATCACGCACACACCCACACACACCGTCACCCACACACCCACACACACCGTCACCCACACACACAGTCACACACACACTCACACACACACACCGTCACCCACACACACCGTCACCCACACACACAGTCACCCACACACTCACACACACCGTCACCCACACACACCGTCACCCACACACACCGTCACCCACAAACCCACACACACCGTCACCCACACACACAGTCACCCACACACACAGTCACACACAGTCACCCACACCGTCACCCACACACACCGTCACCCACCCACACACACCGTCACCCAGACACACCGTCACACACACACTCACACACACCGTCACCCACACACACCGTCACCCACACACACAGTCACCCACACACTCACACACACCGTCACCCACACACACCGTCACCCACACACCCACACACACCGTCACCCACACACACAGTCACCCACACACACAGTCACACACAGTCACCCACACCGTCACCCACACACACCGTCACCCACCCACACACACCGTCACCCACACACCCACACACACCGTCACCCACACACACAGTCACACACACACTCACACACACCGTCACCCACACACACCGTCACCCACACACACAGTCACCCACACACTCACACACACCGTCACCCACACACACCGTCACCCACACACCCACACACACCGTCACCCACACACACAGTCACCCACACACACAGTCACACACAGTCACCCACACCGTCACCCACACACACCGTCACCCACCCACACACGCACACCGTCACCCACACACACCGTCACCCACACACACCGTCACCCACACACACAGTCACCCACACACTCACACACACCGTCACCCACACACACCGTCACCCACACACACCGTCACCCACAAACCCACACACACCGTCACCCACACACACAGTCACCCACACACACAGTCACACACAGTCACCCACACCGTCACCCACACACACCGTCACCCCACCCACACACACCGTCACCCACACACACCGTCACCCACCCACACACACACACCGTCACCCACACACACCGTCACCCACACACACCGTCACCCACACACACAGTCACCCACACACTCACACACACCGTCACCCACACACACCGTCACCCACACACACCGTCACCCACAAACCCACACACACCGTCACCCACACACACAGTCACCCACACACAGTCACCCACACCGTCACCCACACACACCGTCACCCACCCACACACACCGTCACCCACACACACCGTCACACACACACACCGTCACCCACACACACCGTCACCCACACACACAGTCACCCACACACTCACACACACCGTCACCCACACACACCGTCACCCACACACCCACACACACCGTCACCCACACACACAGTCACCCACACACACAGTCACCCACACACACAGTCACACACCGTCACCCACACACACCGTCACCCACACACACCGTCACCCACACACACAGTCACCCACACACACACACCGTCACCCACACACACAGTCACACACACAGTCACCCACACACACCGTCACCCACCCACACAGTCACCCACCCACACAGTCACCCACCCACTCCGTCACCCACACACACACCCACACACACAGTCACCCACACACCCACACACAGTCACCCACACACACCGTCACCCACACACCCACACACACCGTCACCCACACACACCGTCACCCACACACCCACACACACCGTCACCCACCCACACAGTCACCCACCCACACAGTAACCCACACCGTCACCCACACACACAGTCACACACACAGTCACCCACACCGTCACCCACACACAGTCACGCACACACCCACACACACCGTCACCCACACACACCGTCACCCCCCACACCGTCACCCACACACCCACACACACCGTCACCCACACACACCGTCACCCACACACCCACACACACCGTCACCCACACACACAGTCACACACACAGTCACCCACACACTCACACACACACACCGTCACCCACACACACAGTCACCCACACACTCACACACACCGTCACAAACACCGTCACCCACACACACCGTCACCCACACACACCGTCACCCACACACCCACACACACAGTCACCCACACACACACACACACCGTCACCCACACACACAGTCACACACACAGTCACCCACACACACCGTCACCCACCCACACAGTCACCCACCCACACAGTCACCCACCCACACCGTCACCGTCACCCACACACACACCCACACACAGTCACCCACACACCCACACACAGTCACCCACCCACACAGTCACCCACACACACCGTCACCCACACACCCACACACACCGTCACCCACCCACACAGTCACCCACCCACACAGTAACCCACACCGTCACCCACACACAGTCACACACACAGTCACCCACACCGTCACCCACACATACAATCACGCACACACCCACACACACCGTCACCCACACACCCACACACACCGTCACCCACACACACAGTCACACACACACTCACACACACACACACCGTCACCCACACACACCGTCACCCACACACACAGTCACCCACACACTCACACACACCGTCACCCACACACACCGTCACCCACACACACCGTCACCCACCAAACCCACACACACCGTCACCCACACACACAGTCACCCACACACACAGTCACACACAGTCACACACAGTCACCCACAGTCACCCACACACACCGTCACCCACCCACACACACCGTCACCCACACACACCGTCACACACACACTGTCACCCACACACACAGTCACACACACACTCACACACACCGTCAACCACACACACCGTCACCCACACACACAGTCACCCACACACTCACACACACCGTCACCCACACACACCGTCACCCACACACCCACACACACCGTCACCCACACACAGTCACCCACACACACAGTCACACACAGTCACCCACACCGTCACCCACACACACCGTCACCCACCCACACACACACACCGTCACCCACACACACCGTCACCCACACACACCGTCACCCACACACACAGTCACCCACACACTCACACACACCGTCACCCACACACACCGTCACCCACACACCCGTCACCCACAAACCCACACACACCGTCACCCACACACACAGTCACCCACACACACAGTCACACACAGTCACCCACACCGTCACCCACACACACCGTCACCCACCCACACACACCGTCACCCACACACACCGTCACCCACCCACACACACACACCGTCACCCACACACACCGTCACCCACACACACCGTCACCCACACACACAGTCACCCACACACTCACACACACCGTCACCCACACACACCGTCACCCACACACACCGTCACCCACAAACCCACACACACCGTCACCCACACACACAGTCACCCACACACACAGTCACACACAGTCACCCACACCGTCACCCACACACACCGTCACCCACCCACACACACCGTCACCCACACACACCGTCACACACACACACACACACCGTCACCCACACACACCGTCACCCACACACACAGTCACCCACACACTCACACACACCGTCACCCACACACACCGTCACCCACACACCCACACACACCGTCACCCACACACACAGTCACCCACACACACAGTCACACAGTCACCCACACCGTCACCCACACACACCGTCACCCACACACACCGTCACCCACACACACCGTCACCCACACACACAGTCACCCACACACACAGTCACCCACACACACAGTCACACACAGTCACCCACACCGTCACCCACACACACCGTCACCCACCCACACACACACAGTCACCCACACACACCGTCACCCACACACACAGTCACCCACACACACAGTCACACACAGTCACCCACACCGTCACCCACACACACAGTCACCCACACACTCACACACACCGTCACCCACACACACCGTCACCCACCCACACACACCGTCACCCACACACACCGTCACCCACCCACACACACACACCGTCACCCCCCACCGTACCCGCGAGCGGACTGTGCCGGCCAAGGTGCAGACGCGGCGCTCGACGTCGGCGTCGTCTCCGCGCCGCTCGTCCCGGCGCCGCTTGCAGGCGACCTGCAGCAGCAGCGCCTCGGGCGGCTCCCCGCCTGCCGGAGCCGCAGTCAGCTTCCTCTTCACGCGCACCACCAACACCACGCCACCACCACCAACAACACCACCACCAACACCACCACCACCACCAAGAACACCAGCACCAACACCACCACCACCACCAACAACACCACCACCACCAAGAACACCACCACCACCAGCAAGAACACCAGCACCAACACCACCACCACCACCAAGAACACCAGCACCACCAACACCACCACCAGCAAGAACACCACCACCAGCACCACCAAGAACACCAGCACCACCACCAGCACCAGCACCACCAGCACCACCACTAGAGGTGTTGGTGCTGGTCACAGCAGCAGCAACAGCAGCGCCTGAGGAGAAGGAGGCCGCCATTGCTGTGGATGAGGGGCGGGGGGAGCGGGTGGAGGAGGAGCCGAGGGGTGAGGGAGGAGGGGCGGGGGAACTGCGCCTCATGAATATTCATGAGTCATAGCCTCATGCATATTCATGAGGCTATGACTCATGAATATTCATGAGGCTGTGCGGGTGACGTCACCGCGCTTCCGCTGTGTTTATTCTCCCGTGGTGCATCGCGCGCTGGAGGTGACATGGCGGCCCCGAGTGGTGATTTGGGGGGGGAAACGTGTGGGGGGGAAACGTGATTTGGGGGCAAAAACGGGATTTGGGGGCCAAAAAACGTNTTNGGGGAAAAAAGTGATTNGGGGGGAAAAAACGGGATTTGGGGGCAAAAACGTGNTTTGGGGGGAAAAAACNTTNGGGGAAAAANGGNTTNGGGGAAAAAACCGTGTTNGGGGGGCAAAACCGGTGATTTTGGGGGGCTAAAAAACGTGTTTGGGAAGGGCCAAAAAACGTGATTTCGGGGGGCTAAAAAANGTTGGGGAAANNGTGATTNGGGGGACAAAAANGTGATTTGGGGCAAAAACGTGATTTGGGGGGAAAAACGTGATTTGGGGGCAAAAACGTGATTTGGGCAAAAACGTGATTTGGGGGCAAAAACGTGATTTGGGTGGCAAAAACGTGATTTTGGGGGGCTAAAAAACGTGATTGGGGGGCTAAAAAACCGTGATTTTTGGGGGGCTAAAAAACCGTGTTTTTGGGGCCAAAAACCGTTGAATTGGGGGNAAAAAANGCGATTTTGGGGGGAAAANGCATTNGGGGGGCAAAAGCGATTTTGGGGNCAAAACGCGATTTGGAGGCAAAAACGCGATTTGGGGCAAAAACGCGATTTGGGGGCAAAAACGTGATTTGGGGGCAAAAAACGTGATTTGGGGGGCAAAACCGGTTNGGGGGGNAAAAACGTGATTTGGGGCAAAAACGCGATTTGGGGCTAAAAACGTGATTGGGGGGNAAAAAACGTGATTTTGGGGNAAAACGTGATTTTTGGGGGGCCAAAAAACCGTGATTTTTGGGGGGAAAAAANGNTTGGGGGGAAAAANGNNNTTGGGGGCCAAAAAACGTGAGTTTTGGGGGAAAAACCGTGTTTTTGGGGGGAAAAACGTGTTTTGGGGGCAAAAAACCGTGATTTTGGGGGCAAAAACGTGATTTGGGGGCAAAAACGTGATTGGGGGCAAAAACGTGATTTGGGGGGAAAAAACGTGATTTTTGGGGGGAAAAAACGTGATTNGGGGGCAAAGACGTGATTTGGGGGCAAAGACGTGATTTGGGGCAAAAACGTGATTTGGGGGCAAAAACGTGATTTGGGGGCAAAAACGTGATTTGGGGGCAAAAACGCGATTTGGAGGCAAAAACGCGATTTGGAGGCAAAAACGTCATTTGGGGGCAAAAACGTCATTTGGGGGCAAAAACGTGTTGGGGGCAAAAACGTGATTTGGGGGCAAAAACGTGATTGGGGGAAAAACGTGATTTGGGGGAAAAAACGTGATTTGGGGGCAAAGACGTGATTTGGGGCAAAAACGTGATTTGGGGGCAAAGACGTGATTTGGAGGCAAAAACGTGATTGGGGGCAAAAACGCGATTTGGGGCAAAAACGCTTGGGGGNAAAAACGTGATTTAGGGGGCAAAAAACGTGATTTGGGGGCAAAAACGTGATTTGGGGGCAAAAACGTGATTTGGGGGCAAAANCGCGATTTGGGGCAAAAACGCGATTTGGAGGCAAAAACGTATTTGGGGGCAAAAACGTGATTGGGGGCAAAAACGTATTTGGGGGCAAAAACGTGATTTGGGGNCTAAAAACGTGATGTGGGGGCAAAAACGTGATTTTGGGGAAAAACCGTGATTTTTGGGGGCAAAAACGTGATTTGGGGNAAAANCGTGATTTGGGGGNAAAAAACCGCGATTTGGGGGAAAAAACCGTGAGTTTTGGGGGGCAAAAAACGTGATTTGGGGGGAAAAAACGTTGGGGGGGAAAACGTGATTTCGGGGGGCAAAAAACGTGATTTGGGGGCAAAAACGTGATTTTGGGGGCAAAAACGTGATTTGGGGGGCAAAAAANGNTTGGGGGNAAACGTGATTNGGGGGGCAAAAAACGTGATTGGGGGGCAAAAAACGTGATTTTTGGGGGGNAAAAAACCGNTTGGGGGGGAAAAANTTGGGGGGCAAAAAACGTGATTGGGGGGCCAAAAACCGTGAATTTTTGGGGGGCCAAAAAANGGNTTGGGGGGGNAAAAANGNNTTGGGGCAAAAAACGTGATTTAGGGGGGCAAAAAACGTGATTTTTGGGGGGGAAAAACGTGATTTGGGGGCGAAAAAACGTGATTTTGGGGGCAAAAAACGTGATTTTGGGGAAAAAACCGTGATTTTGGGGGCTAAAAACCGTGATTTTGGGGGCAAAAAACCGTGATTTGGGGCAAAAANGTGATTTGGGGGCAAAAAGTGATTTGGCAAAAACNTGATTTGGGGGGGAAAAAACTGTNTTTTGGGGGAAAAAACTGGTGGATTTGGGAAAAACGTGATTTTGGGGGGGCGGAAAAAACTNTGATTTTGGGGGGGCGGAAAAAACTGTGATTTTGGGGGGGCTAAAAAACGTGATTTGGGGGCGGAAAAACGTGATTTGGGGCAAAAAACGCGATTTGGGGGNAAAANCGCGATTTGGGGGCAAAAACGCGATTTGGGGGCAAAACGCNATTTGGGGCAAAAACGCGATTTGGGGGCAAAAACGCGATTTGGGGGGCAAAAACGTGATTTTGGGGAAAAAGGTTGGGGAAAAGGATTGGGGGCAAAAACGTGATTTGGGGCAAAAACGCGATTTGGAGGCAAAAACGCTTGGGGGNAAAAACGTGATTTTGGGGGCAAAAAACGTGATTTTGGGGNAAAAAACCGTGATTTTTGGGGGACTAAAAAACCGTTGATTTTTGGGGGGNAAAAAACCGTTGAATTTTGGGGGGAAAAAACCGTGTTTTTGGGGGGAAAAAAANGGTTTGGGGGAAAAACGTGATTTTGGGGGCCAAACGTGATTTGGGGGCAAAAACGTGATTTGGGGGCAAAAACGTGATTTGGGGCAAAAACGTGATTTGGGGAAAAAACGTGATTTTTGGGGGGAAAAANCGTGATTTTTGGGGGGCAAANCGTGATTTGGGGGCAAAGACGTGATTTGGGGCAAAAACGTTTGGGGGAAAAACGTGATTNGGGGGCAAAAAACGTGATTTGGGGGCAAAAACGCGATTTGGGGCAAAAACGCGATTTGGGGCAAAAACGTCATTTGGGGNCAAAAAACGTCATTNGGGGGGCAAAAACGTGATTNGGGGGCAAAAACGTGATTTGGGGGCAAAAACGTGATTGGGGGAAAAACGTGATTTGGGGGAAAAACGTGATTTGGGGCAAAAACGTGATTTGGGGNCAAAACGTGATTTGGGGCAAAAACGTGATTTGGGGGCAAAGACGTGATTTGGGGCAAAAACGTGATTGGGGGAAAAACGCGATTTGGGGCAAAAACGCGTTTGGGGGGCAAAAACGTGATTTTTGGGGGCAAAAACGTGATTTGGGGGGNAAAAAACGTTGGGGGAAAAANGTGATTTGGGGGGCAAAANCGCGATTTGGAGGCAAAAACGCGATTTGGNGGCAAAAACGTAATTGGGGCCAAAAAACCGTNTTGGGGGTAAAAAACGTGTTTTGGGGGTAAAAAACCGTGATTTTGGGGAAAAAACGTGATTTTGGGGGNAAAAAANGCNNTTTTGGGGGGCAAAANGCGATTTGGGGGAAAAACGTTGATTTTGGGGGGCAAAAACGTGATTTTTGGGGGGAAAAAANGTTGGGGGGGNAAAAAANTTGGGGGGCAAAAAACGTGNTTGGGGGGCTAAAAAACGTGATTTTTGGGGCTNAAAAACGTGATTTTTGGGGGGCAAAAAACCGTGATTTTTGGGGGGCTAAAAAANGNTTGGGGGGGAAAAANGNNNTTGGGGGGCAAAAAACGTGATTTTTGGGGGGCGAAAAAANGTTGGGGGGGAGAAAAANGNATTGGGGGGCAAAAAACGTGATTGGGGGGCCAAAAAACCGTGATTTTTGGGGGGAAAAAANGTATGTGGGGAAAAANGNNNTTTTTGGGGGGCTAAAAAACGNNAGTTTTGGGGNAAAAANTTTTGGGGGGCAAAAAACGTNATTTGGGGGCCAAAAAACCGTGAATTTTGGGGGCAAAAACGTGATTTTTGGGGAAAAAACCGTGATTTTGGGGAAAAAACCGTGATTGGGGACAAAAACCGGTNTTTTTGGGGGGAAAAAACCGTGTTTTGGGGGGAAAAAACCGGTNTTTTTGGGAAAAACGTGATTTTGGGGCAAAAAGTGTATTTGGGGCAAAAACGTGATTTGGGGCAAAAACGTGATTTGGGGGCAAAANCGTGATTTGGGGNAAAACGTGATTTGGGGGGCAAAANCGTGATTTGGGGGAAAACGTGATTTGGGGGAAAANNGCGATTTGGGGGGAAAANCGCGATTGGGGGCAAAANCGCGATTTGGGGGCAAAAACGCGATTTGGGGCAAAAACGCGATTTGGGGCAAAAACGCTTGGGGGAAAAACGTGATTTGGGGGCAAAAACGGTTGGGGGAAAACGTGATTGGGGGCAAAAAACGTGATTTGGGGCAAAAACGCGATTTGGAGGCAAAAACGCGATTTGGGGGAAAAACGGTTGGGGGCAAAAACGTGATTTGGGGGCAAAACCGTGTTGGGAAAACGTGATTTGGGGCAAAAAGTGATTTGGGGCAAAAAGTGATTGGGGAAAAAACGTGATTTGGGGGAAAAAACGTGATTTGGGGGCAAAGACGTGATTTGGGGCTAAAGAGCGTGATTTGGGGGCAAAAACGTGATTTGGGGGCAAAACGTGATTTGGGGAAAAACGTGATTTGGGGGAAAAAACGTGATTTGGGGCAAAGACGTGATTTGGGGGCAAAGACGTGATTTGGAGGCAAAAACGTGTTGGGGGAAAGAGNGTGATTGGGGGCAAAAAACGTGATTTGGGGGCAAAAACGCGATTTGGAGGCAAAAACGCGATTTGGAGGCAAAAACGTCATTTGGGGGCAAAAACGTCATTTGGGGGCAAAAACGTGTTGGGGGAAAAACGTGATTTGGGGGGCAAAAACGTGATTGGGGGAAAAACGTGTTTTGGGGAAAAAGTGATTTGGGGGCAAAACGTGATTTGGGGGCAAAAACGTGATTTGGNGGCAAAAACGTGATTTGGGGGCAAAACGTGATTTGGGGCAAAAACGTGATTGGGGGCAAAAACGCGATTTGGGGCAAAAACGCGATTTGGGGGCAAAAACGTGATTTGGGGGCAAAAACGTGATTTGGGGGGCAAAANCGTNNTTGGGGGGGAAAAGTGATTTGGGGCAAAAACGCGATTTGGGGCAAAAACGCGATTTGGGGCAAAAACGTATTTGGGGGCAAAACGTGATTTGGGGCAAAAACGTATTTGGGGGCAAAAACGTGATTTGGGGGCAAAAACGTGATTGGGGGCAAAAAACGTGATTTGGGGCAAAAACGTGATTTTTGGGGGTAAAAAANGTGTTTTGGGGNAAAACCGGCGTTGGGGGGCGAAAANCCGGCAGAGTTTNGGGGGGCAAAAACCGTGAATTGGGGGGAAAAAACCGTTGGNTTTTTGGGGNAAAAAACCGTGAATTNGGGGNNAAAAAACCGTGAATTNGGGGNCTAAAAAACCGTGATTNGGGGCNAAAACGTGATTTTTGGGGGGCAAAAAACGTTGATTTTTGGGGGGAAAAAANGGNTTGGGGGGGNAAAAANGNATTGGGGGACAAAAAACGTGATTTAGGGGGGCAAAAAACGTGATTTTTGGGGACAAAAACGTGATTTCGGGGGGCAAAAAACCGTGATTTGGGGGCCAAAGTGATTTGGGGGCAAAAACGTGATTTGGGGCAAAAACGTGATTTGGGGCAAAACGTGATTGGGGCAAAACGTGATTTGGGGNCAAAAACGTGATTTGGGGGGCAAAAACGTGATTTTTGGGGGGCCAAAAAACCGNTTGGGGGGGNAAAAATTGGGGGACAAAANCAGTGATTTAGGGGGGAAAANGTGATTTCGGGGNCAAAANGTGATTTGGGGGCCAAACAGGTGATTGGGGGGGAAAANCCGTGATTTGGGGGGCAAAANNGTGATTNGGGGGANAAAAGTGATTTGGGGGCTAAAAAACGTGATTTGGGGGCGAAAAACGTGATTTTGGGGGCAAAANCGTGATTTGGGGGCAAAAACGTGATTTGGGGCAAAAACGTGATTTGGGGCAAAAACCGTGATTTGGGGAAAAAACGTGTTGGGGGGGCGAAAAAACGNNTTTTTGGGGTCCAAAAAAACTGGTGATTTGGGAAAAACCGTGATTTTGGGGGGGCGGAAAAAACTTGATTTTGGGGGGGCAAAAAACTGTGATTTGGGGGCAAAAACGTGATTTGGGGCAAAAACGTGATTTGGGGCAAAAACGTGATTTGGGGGCAAAAACGTGATTTGGGGCAAAAACGTGNTTGGGGGGTCAAAAAACGTGTTTTGGGGGCTAAAAAACGTGNTTTTGGGGGGTNAAAAAACCGNGNTTTAGGGNNAAAAGTGATTTTGGGGGGTGAAAANNGTGTTTTGGGGGNAAAAAACGTGATTTGGGGGAAAAAACGTGATTTGGGGCAAAAACGTGATTTGGGGCAAAAACGTGATTTGGGGGCAAAAACGTGATTTGGAAGNAAAAACGTGTTTTGGGGGCGAAAAAACGTGTTTTGGGGGAAANNGGTNNTTTTGGGGGGTGAAAACTNTGATTTTGGGGGGTTAAAANNTGAATTGGGGGGTCTAAAANNGGTGTTTTGGGGGAAAAA
>MU249573.1:634871-649871 GCA_018977245.1 Lethenteron camtschaticum | reverse complement strand
ACCNACCNTCACCCATCACAGAACCCCNAAACCCCANCCCCAAACCNANCCCCNAAGCCNAACAACAACCNAACCCAACCACCCCNAAAACCNAAACCCCTNAATCTAAGTAACCCCACTCTAAACCAACATATTTAATATNAATATCCNTAACCNTAACCACAACAACAACCAACCCANTAACCACCCCCNTANCCCTAACCCCTAACNCCACCANACCNTAACCCCNACCCCCCCNCCCCANCCCCCCCACCCCAATTCCCNACCCNAAACCCCTAACCCCTAACCNTAACCCTAACAACCCTAACCNTAACCCCTAACCCCCTAACCNTAACCCTCTCCCCNCCACACTCTNCCCCCNCCTAANCCCACCAACCTCCCCCCCCCCCCNTAAANCCCCCCCTAAACCANCCCCCCCCNANCCNAAACCNTAAACCCCTAACCCCTNAACCCCTACCCCTAACCCTAACCCCANCCNCCCCCACCCACCAAACCNTAACCCAACCCCTAACCNTAACCCTAACCCTACCCTAACCCTAACCCTAACCCTAACCCTAACCCTAACCCTAACCCTAACCCTAACCCTAACCCTAACCCTAACTAACCCTAACCCTAACCCTAACCCTAACCCTAACCCTAACCCTAACCTAACCCTAACCCTAACCCCTAACCCTAACCCTAACCCTAACCCTAACCNTAACCCTAACCCCTAACCCTAACCCTAACCCTAACCCTAACCNTAACCCCTAACCCTAACCCTAACCCTAACCCTAACCCTAACCCTAACCCTAACCCTAACCCCTAACCCTAACCCTAATAACCCTAACCCTAACCCTAACCCTAACCCTAATAACCCCTAACCCTAACCCTAACCCTAACCCTAACCNTAACCCCTAACCCTAACCCTAACCCTAACCCTAACCCTAACCCTAACCNTAACCCTAACCCTAACCCTAACCCTAACCNNAAACCACCCCNCCCCACCCACCCCAACCCTAACCCAACCTAACCCTAACACTACTAACCCTAACCCATAACCCTAACCCAAACCCAATAACCCTAAAACCCACCCAACCCTAACCCAACCCTAAAAACCNAACCCCACCNACCNACCCCACCAACCCAAACCCTAACCCTAATAATTATTATAACATTATTATAACATGTTATAATTACGGCCTGGTGTCAATGAGAGATTTGGAGGTTTGGTAACTGCACAGAGAGCGACACTTAATCAAACAAACTTAATAAAATTTGAAATGCAATGCAACACAGAGAGTCGGTCAACACACAACTAACTTATCGCCTGGCTGATTACGTTCTTCCACAGATTGCAAAACTAAGCGAGATAATCTTCTTGGTTCTTTCGGTAAAGTCACGTAGAAGGGAAATAATAAAAATAAAATAAAATACAATTCTCACGACGTTTCGGCCACAACGCAAGCAGCCGTCCTCAGGTGAAGACCAGGTCTGTCGGGAAGACCCTGGGGTGTTTCATTCAGACGTGACTTTACCGAAAAAACCAAGAAGATGAATCCCTGCAGTCACGAAAGCTTTAAATCGAAATTTAAGCGAGAGAATTGAAGCGAACGCGACCAGGCGAGGGCAGGAGGCAAGGCCCCGCGTTGTAAAGTTCCAACGTGGACATCGCTTCCATGCTCGCTGCTACTCAATTGACATCCCGACGAGAGAGAGAGCGAGGCTCTACCTCGGTACACCACAACCACAGCCACAACCACCACCGCCACAACCACAACCACCACCACCACAACCACCACCACAACCACCACAACCACCACAACCGCGATGATAATTTCTCACCTCGGATTGCAATTCACGGGCGGAGCGGCAACTTCCTAGTCCCTCGCGACGTCACGCGGCAGCAGGTGACATGACGTCACTTGCGGGGTACACCTCCCCCTGGCGTTTGATGCCGATGAGGTCACGCTGAGCGGTGACGTCAGAGAGCGGGGTCATAGTTCAAGTTTGTTGACAGAAAGGGAGCGGCAGTGTCGACTCAGCCTCAAACGAGTCCCCGGTGCGGTGTGTCAACATCGCCAGCACTGGGGAGACAAAGGCGGCCGGGCGTGGGGCTGGCCACCCACCCCCTCGTGTGCCGTGACGACCTCCACCGGTGCTGCTACTCGCTGTTAGCAGCACTTGTAGATGTCGTGGCTTGGCTCTCCAGCACACCGCTGGCGACATTTCACGATGACATTTTCACGTCCATAAAAGGAAAATCGCCATACTAACCTAGGCCGTTTTTTGGCCAAATCGATCCAATTTTTTTTAGCTTTTTTTGCAACGAAAAGTTTATTCCTTGGTTGTGTTTAGCCTGAGTAGCCTATATATTACGTTAAAAAGTGGGGAATTTCATGCATGAAATTTTCGAATATAAAAAAGTTAATCGGCATACTGTACCGTTTTTAGGCTCAATAAGCCAAACTTTTGACAGCTTTGTTTTTGGACGAAAGTTAATTGCTGTATTGTATTTATCCTTAGTATGCCATGTATTAGATTCAAATGCCGTTTTTGGCATACTTACCTATGCCGTTTTTGGTCAATAATGGCCAAATTTTTACAGCTTCATTTTTCAACAAAAGTGCAATCCTCGGGTGTGCTTAGCCTTAGTATCCTATATATTACGTAAAAAAAGTGGTAAATTTCACCATGAAATTTTAAAGTAAAAAAATTAAATCGGCCAAAATTGGCCACACTTTCACAGCCTTATTTGTCGACAAAGGTTCATTGCTCCATTGTATTTAGCCTTAGTATGCTATGTATTAGATTAAAATTGGAAAATTTCACGATGAAATGTTCACGTCCCAAACAGAAAATCGACATACTAAACCTCTGCCGTCTTTGGCTAAAATTGAACGAATTTTTACAGCTGTATTTTAAAATAAAAAGTGCATTCCTCGGTTGTGTGGAGCATGATTAGCCTATATATTACATTAAAAGTGGGAAATTTGACCATGAAATTTGAAGTAAAAGGATCAAATCGGCATACTTTACCAATGCCGTTCTTGGCCAAAATTTGATACATTTTCATAGCTAGATTTTCCAAGAAAAAGTGAATTCCTCCATTTTGTTAAGCATTAGTATGCTCTATATTACTTTAAAAGTGGGAAATTTCACGATTAAATTTTCACGCCCCAAAAATAAAATCGGGGATACTTATGCCGGTTTTAACCAAAATAAGCCAAATTTTCATAGCTTTCTTTTTCAACAAAAAGTTAATTCATCAATTGTATTTACCCTTAGTATGCTATGTATTAGATTAAAAGTGGAACATTTTATGATGAAATGTGCATGTCCCAATATAGAAAATCGGCATACTAACCTATGCCGTTTTTGGCCAATAATGGACAAATATTTGCAACTTCATATTTCAACAAAAGTGCAATCCTCGGGTGTGCTTAGCCTTAGTATCCTATATATTACGATAAAAGGTGGGAAATTTCACACCAGGTACTTTCCGCGAGTACTCTTATATAAGCGCACCTCATCTGTGATGAACGCTGCACTTTCCTTAGTTTTCATGCAGGGGCGCTGCAAACCTACGCGCCCCTGCATGAACGACGGAGGAGCAGGGACAGACGTTCGATCGCGTTGGAATCAATCTGCAGACGGCGGTCTTCTGGCACGGCCAGCTGTGTCGCCTTATCTCCACCCCAAGATCCCAACCAGGTGAAAGTCCGCATCGAACCGAACCCCGGCAAGGCCATCTACTTAACGACTAGAGAAAATTCACACGAAATGTCGTTTTCAATGAAGTCTTCCAAATGGAAAATGATATCAGCTTTTAATGAAGAAATACAATCATCAAATGCAAAACAATATACAATTCAAAGTTGTTTCATGTTAAAACTTCAAAAGGGAGCATCGGGTGCTTGCATGAATGCGTCGTTCGTGTGCAATTTTCTTCGTGACTTTCCTGGCCCAAGGCCGTAAATGGTTGAGGGGCACCGCACGCAATTAGGCTTGCTTCAACCCCATGGTTGTGAACATCCAGACGTTAATCGGCAAGGACCATTTCTTGTCCTAGTTCGCCAACATATAAGACGTCATGCAAAATTCTAATGAGTGTTGTTATGGAGAATGTATCTACCAGATGTGCTCTGCCTTGTAACCGATTACAAATCTGTACCAAAAATGTATTTCAAATAGGCTCTTAGAATTACCTCCTTGCTATGAAGCAGATCAGCAGACACGGCATCTTTCATTTATCGATCTCTCCACGAAACAAAGGAATGTTTTACACAAACTATAACTTGCACAGACTTCTGGGAGCACGCATTGATTCAGTGCAAGCCACCTGTGGACCCTTATTGGTGCACAGCGTCTCAAGAGCAGCCGGGCTTGCTTCAACCGATAGCTGCAAACATCCAGACGTTAATCTGTAAGGAGCATTTCTAGTCCTAGTTAGACGAAATTTGTGTCAACACGTAATACCAAATTATAATTCGTGTTGTAGAGAATGTATCTCCACTACCTGTAACTTTTGAGTGGCATGCCTTGTAATTGATTAATGATCCGAGTGTGCTCCCTATTTCAAAGACAATGAGTTGCTCCAGAGGGAGATGCTTCTTGAAAACACAACTACCTTTGACCTGTATCACAAGAACAATGAGTCTCACCTGAGTTTTCTGTCCAGGTTACTTCCAAAACATCACTTATTCAATGTTTGACCCTTATAGACAAAATGTTTCATGTACGCGCACAATCCCCTGGGGTTCGATCGAACCCCAGGGGTTCGGTGAGTCAGTCTCAGGGGTTCGGCGGAGGTTAAGACACACACCTGACTCATGATTGTGCACCAGTAAAACATGTACCTATGTTTTGAATTTGAAAAAATAATTTTATTTTCCAATTAAGAAGGTTACTGTGAATGCGCATATGAAACTGGTGGGGTTCAGTACCTCCAACAAGGTTAAGAACCACTGCCTTAGACGATGCCGCTCCAATAGATGCACCTTTGTCACAGGCCTTTAATGACAAGAATGTGAAGTTGAACACTCAGTTCCTAGGTTCAACCTGCAGGGTAAGAGCGGCCAGTCTTTGTTGACCTGTGTGTTGGGTAGATCTCTAACCAGGAGCGAGAGCCAATAAGCTCATCTGGCCACATGGCCGTGCTGCTCTAGACCAATTTCTCGACCACATCAACTCCATACACCCAGCCATCAGATTCACCATGGAAGTCGAAAAAGATGGCAAGCTACCCTTTTTGGATGTCCTAATCAAAAGGAGACCTGATGGTTCAATGAGCCACTCTGTCTACAGGAAAGCCACCCATACGGATTCTTACCTAAAACCGGATTCCCACCACCATCCATCCCAGAAGAATTCCCTCATCAAGACTCTATACCATAGAGCCCAATGCATCTCCGACCATGAACACATTGCCAGTGAACTCAAACACGTACGCCAAGCTCTTAAGGCTAATGGTTACTCCGACTACACAATCCGCAAAGCCATCACTCCAACCATCAAGAAGGATCCTGTTGAGGAGCCTTTCAAGACCATCACCTTACCCTACATTGCTGGGGTCACAAAAAAGATCTCCAAAATCCTGATTAAACACAAGATCCAGGTCCGATTCAACACAGTACATAAAATCCGTGATCTGGTACCGTCTGTAAAAGATGTGGTTCCAGACATACAGTACCCTGGCGTCTACAAACTAAGTTGCCTCTGTAGTAGCAGTTACATTGGGGAAACCAAACGACATGTCTCTGACCGCATCCGTGAACATAAAGCTGACCTGAAACACGGTAGGACAAACACCTCAGCCGTGGCAGATCACTGTTACAACTCAGTGGGCTCACATGATATTGACTTCTCCAAGACAGAGGTTATCTGCAAGCCATCTGGCTATCATGAGAGATTCGTTCATGAGGCGATCCACATATACAAACACAGAGACAATTTTAACCGAGAAGATGGATTCTGGCTTAGCAATCATTGGAAGGACGTAATAAACCATTTCGATACACATTAGTGTGGGTAGAATAATATATAGTGTTATATTAAAATGTATAAGGTATAGGTTGGTTTACAGCAATACAGTATATAATCTAATGTTGGGTTTATCTATGGTAGTATATAGTACGGTATATGCTCGTGTGATGTAAGAGAATAAAGTTTAGATGGAAGCATATTATATAATTTTTACGACGTAGAATTGTAATGTATTACTTGCTGTTAGTAACTCAGCTTATTGTAGAGTATAGTAAGTATACTGATGGTGCTATGCAGTTTATACTTTAGTTTGTTATGTAGTTTATACTTTAGTTTTCTACGTGGTTGTTTAGTAACTGCAGCTACATATCATTAACATTCCTTTCCTTTGTTACTGCTAATCCCTGCACCCCCCTTGGTGCTGCTGATCCTGCATAATGCATGGGCATAATATGACTTTGAAACCCCCCGCCCACCTCCTACGCATTTTCCATGAATATGCAAAATTCCTCTTCATATGCACATTCTTTTTGTTAAGGCGCTCTTCCACCTCCAACGCAGCTTATATATAAGCTCCTAGCTTGGTAGTGTCTCATTCTTCACCTGAAGACGGCTGCTTGCGTTGTAGCCGAAACGTCGTGAGAATTATTTTATTTTATTACTAGCTGTACTACCCGGCTTCGCCGGGACTTGTATCCACCACGGCCGGCCGCCTTTGTCTCCCTAGTGGCGATGTTAATATGCCACAGCAGTTACTCGTTTGAGGCAGAGTCGACCTAGGGGAGGTTCAAATAATCGTCACCGGTGGTGGCCGTGAGCGGGAATCGAACTGGGTTCGCCGGGTTGGTAGCGCAGCGTAGCGTTAAGCACTACACCCACTGCTCCTCACACACCACACACGCACAGACACACACACAGACACACACAGACACACACAGACAGACACACACACAGACACACAGACAGCACGCTAACCACTACACTACCGCTCCCCACACACCACACACGCACACACACAGACACACACACACACAGACACAGACAGCACGCTAACCACTACACTACCGCTCCCCACACACCACACACGCACACACACAGACACACACACAGACACACACACACAGACACAGACAGCACGCTAACCACTACACTACCGTTCCCCTACACAACACACGCGCGCGCGTCCATAGGTACACATACACGCGCTTGCTGCAGACACACACATACACACACATACATACACGCAGACACACACATACACACAAACACACATACATACACACAAACACATACACAGTGACATGCGTATTCCCATCGCGGGGCACGGGACGTGCCTCCCGGCAAATCCCTCGCAAGCGATCGTACACAGATGGACAGACAACTGAACAGTACGACGTTTGGCTGGTAATTGCATCCAGCATCAGCGAAAGGACGTACTCTGAAATGGGAATTGTTGTGGTTTTACGCTTGTACACACCGGTGGGCCAAAGCAGAGACTTATGAGTGTTTTATCAACGGGACACTTTTTGACTGATTGGCCGTGTGGGGTGGTGGAGGGTTACAACACATTAATAATTAAGGCGAGCGAAAGGCAATAAAGTTATTTTGAAGAATGGTTGCGAAAGCGTACGTGTTACAAAAAGACTCACTTTACTTAAGAAGCAGGCTAATGTGTACATGATAGACTGTCAGTACAGCCACCCAGAAATATAACCAGGCTACACTGTACATTCTAGAGTGGCAGTACGCTCAGCCAGCTTAATGAGTATTTGTTGAGTGAACATTTAAACAAATCCATTATTGGCGCGTGTGGTTTAAACATAATTATACAGTAGTTTTTTCATGAGAAATGGTAATTGTTGTGGTTTTCCGCTTGAACACACCGGTGGGCTAAAGCAGTCAAGTCTTAGTCTTTTATGAACGTGACAATTTTGTGCAGATTGGGCGTGTCGGGTGGTGGATAAGGGTGACAACACCTTAATAAATAAGGCGATCTAAACGCAATAACGTTGTTTATGAATAATGTTTGCGAAAGCGTACGTGTTACAAATTGACTAACTTTACTTCCTAACCAGGCTAATGTGTACATGATAGACTGGCAGTACATCCAGCCAGCTGAATAAGCAGGCAGCAGTCTACATAATAGACGGGCAGTACGCTAAAGCAGCTTAATGACTATTTGTACAAAGAACATTTAAAGAATCGATTATAATAACCAGGCTACAGTCTACATTATAGACTGCCAGTACACCCACTCAGCTTCATAAGCAGGCTAGAGTTTACATGATAGAGTGGCAGTACGCTGACAGAGCTTAATAAGCAGGCTACAGTGTACATAATAGACTGTCAGTACGCTCACCCAGCTTAATGAGTATTTGTGCAGTGAACATTAAAGTAATCGATTGTTGGCGCGTTGGGTTTAAAAGTAATATTAATAGCACACATTGTGGTGGGGTGTAGTGAAGAGTAGGAAAAACTTTGATGAATTTACCTCAGAGTGGCGTGGTGGGTGTCGGGGCCTAGTAGCGTGCAAAGCCTGCGGCCTCGCCTAAAATTGTCGACTTGGAAGAGGCAGGGTACGGGTGGCGTTCCTCCCCCCCNTAGCGCGCCAACAACACTGTGTAATGGCTGTTATTTAATTAATTACGGAGCTTATGAAAGTGGCGAAGGCGTGGCTAGCGGTTGGCAGGGGCAACCGCCGTCCAATGAAACTGCAGCCCTTGGCGAAGGCGTCGCTAGCCGTTGCCAGGTCCAATGAAAGCGGCGAAGGCGTCGCTAGCCGTTGCCAGGGGCAACCACCGTCCAATGAAAGTGCGTATGTTCCGGAGACACACAGACACACAGACAGACAGACAGATTCACGATTTTATATATATAGATTATTTCCCTTCTACGTGACTTTACCGAAAGAACCAAGAAGAAGCTCCCAAGCATTCACTATGTTATCAATTGCATTTATATTGTGCTTGCTTAATTGCCTCGGCAATTCGGAGTTTTGCATCGTATCTCATTTCTAACACTCGAAGAGCATCCCCAAGTCGCAGCTGCCCCTGTGTGGCACGTGGACACGAGTCTGTCGGTAGGGGGCGATCATTGACGTGCCATCTCCATGGTGTAGTTTCTGGATAATGTTTGGCATTACCCCAATGTTGACCGTGACACCAACATGCATTTGTGCGTTGTGAATGACACGACGCTTTGTTTTACATCTGCCGTTAAGCAGACTGCGCATATTTTGCTAATGTTACTGGGGTAGCCAGGTGTGCCTGTCGGATTTAAACCTTGAACCTCTGAAAGAAACAGAGAATGCGCTACCATAGTATTGGTTCTTTTGGTAAAGTTACGCATATAGAAAACGAACAATAATATATAAAATAAATAAAATGAAAAAGTTGGAAAATAAATTGGTGAAAAGATGCCATTGGTCGACTGACTGAGATGACTGTGCCCCCACAGTGTACACACACACACAGTGTACACACACAGTGTACACACACACACAGTGTACACACACACACTGTATACACACAGTGTGTACGTACACACACAGTGCGTACAAACACACAGTGTACACACACACACAGTGTACACACACACACAGTGTACACACACACACTGTATACACACAGTGTGTACGTACACACACAGTGCGTACAAACACACACACAGTGTACACACACACAGTGTACACACACACACAGTGTACACACAATGTACACACGCACAGTGTACACTCACACTCTGTACGTACACACGCACAGTGCGTACACACACACACAGTGCGTGTGTGTGTACACACACACACGCACAGTGTACACACACACAGTGCGTACACACACATACAATAATGTCCACATTGTTGTTGCTGAGCTCACACTCCCAAGGGGTCTCTGTTCAAGGGAGGGAGTAATGGAAAATGAATCTAAATCAACTTAAACTCCAACCCCGCTCTGTGACGTCACCACTCAGCATTACCTCATCGGCGTGCAACGCCAGCGGGAGGTGTTCCTCGCTAGTGACGTCATGTCACCAAGGTATTCACCCCGCCCAACGCGCCCTTGAGCGTGACGTCACCTCTGCCTGGGGTCATTTTCGTTATCTGTTCAAGTACTATCCTTATTTGGGCAAAGCCACACCCAGTGACTGGTGATTCATTAACATAATTTATTTGTGAAAGACGTCACGAGTTCGTTGTGACCGGTTCGGCACCCACGGCCCATCCCTCCACGTTTGGGCCAGGCTCATTAACATAATTTATCTAAGTTACAGAGCCGCTCATTGTGGGAGGGGAGTGTCTTTTACCACGCAAGTGACGTCATGTCACCTCCTGCTACCGCGGGACGTCACGAGGCAACGGGAAGTTGCCGCTCCGCGCGGGAACTGAAATCCACGGTGAGAAATTCTCATCGCGGTTGTGGTGGTTGTTGTGGTGGTTGTGGTGGTGGTTGTTGTGTACCGAGGTAGAGCCTCGCTCTCTCTCTCGTAGGGATGTCAATTGAGTAGCAGCGAGCATGGAAGCGATGTCCGGGTGTAACTTTACAAAGCAGGGCCTTGCCTCCTGCCCTCGCCTGATGGCGTTAGCTTCAATTCTCTCGCTTAGTTGATCAATCTGTGGAAGAACGCAATCAGCCAGGCGATACGTTAGTTGTGTGTTGACCGACTCTCTGTGTTGCATTGCATTACATTTCTAATTGTATTAAGTTTGTTTGATTAAGTGCAGTCACCAAACCTCCAAAGCTCTAATTGACACAAAGCCGTAATTATAATGTTATAATAATTATAATATATAATAACTACAATATGTTAAAATAATTATAATATGTTATAATTATTATAATATGTTATAACTATAATCAAATATGCTCAAAATGTCCCCCCCCAATATATTGCTATCAAAAATATTTGTAAATAATAATTGCGATGCTATGTTAATAAAAACAACAATTTGCTAAACCTTGGCCACAAAATCTGAACTTGTCTTCATATAACAATGCATAGATTTCTGTTCATATGATTGCGTTGTACTTCATGAATCCCTAATCTCTGCCAATACATGCTATGAAACAAGAAAAGGTACCAAAGAAAAAACAGCAATGTAATACAATACACTATGAGACATTATTGTATCAAATAAAAAAAATCCATCCCATGTGTTAGTGAATTTTAAAATATATATTTTAGGGAGGAAATGGCAGGAAAAGAGTTTTTTTAATTTAGATATTTTTCTAGTGGAGGCCCCAGACCCCCTGGAAGATTTGGTTCCCCCAATGTTGACTCCATGGCTACGGCCTTGCATTGACATGCTAAGTTCTCTACCCCCCTCTCTACCCCCCTCTCTCTCTATTTAAGGCCTCGACACAGAGGCGTTGTTTCTCTGTGTGCCTATGTGTGTCTCTCTCTGTGTCATCTCTCTCTGTGTGTCTATATGTGTGTCTCTCTCTGTGTGCCTATGTGTGTCTCTCTCTGTGTGTCTATGTGTGTGTGTCTCTCTCTGTGTGTCATCTCTCTTTGTGTGTCTATATGTGTCTTTCTCTGTGTGTCTTTGTGTCATCTCTCTGCTTATGTGTCTGTCTATATGTCTCCGTGTCTTTCTCTCAAATTGAGCAATCTTTGGAAGAACGTTATCAACCAGGTAGGGTGTTGACTGTTATGTTAGCTGACTCTAAGTTTAATAGGTTTTTTTTCTCTTTCATTTGTACCTGATGATTGCTTGTGTTGCAGTTGAAACGTCGTATGCTATTATATAATGTATTTATTTATTCTACATGACTTTACCGAAATAACCTTCACCTGGCTCGCTACTTTGTAACTTGTTTTGTTTTAAATATTCACACAGTTTTTTTTTTCATTTTTTACCAGGCCACGCCCGCTTGAGTTGCTGTACTGCTCTTGTTTTCAGAAGCGACCTGCCCACAACAACAATAACAACAAGGTGAGGCTCGTCAACAGCGTGGTGGTGTTCACTCTAGACACGTGGCGGTGTTCACTCTGGACGCGTGCGGTGTTCACTCTGGACGCGTGGCGGTGTTCGCTCTAGACGCGTGGCGGTGTTCGCTCTGGACGCGTGGCGGTGTTCATTCTAGATGCGTGGCGGTGTTCACTCTCTGCATGTGGAGTGGGGATAACCGGGGGATCCGGAGGGAAATCTACGCGACCACGGGGAGAGAGAGAGAGAGAGACGCAAACTCCAAATATACAGCAGGCGTCAGGGTCGGGATCGAACCCACGACTTCCTGTATGCCAGGAGAGGTAGTTAACATCTCACCACGGGGAGCGAGAGAGAGACTCGCAGCCTCGGGGTGTTGATTGATCCCAATGAATTTATAGGTGGAGTGAGGAAGCATTAATACACCACCACCTGTTAACCATGCCAGTGTGTGACAGTGTAAAGTTTGTGTTTGCAGTAAAGTCTATTAACTCTATTGAACAGGGAGGTTATATCAAAGCTGTTGTTTGTTTTTTTGTTTTCCTCTGGAGCTCTTTGTAAGAATGGAAACAGTCAAGAAGTTAACACAGCACACACATGCAGCTGAAGTCAGATCTGTTCATCCAGCATTCAAGGACATCGTGAGCCTGGCTGGCTTCACACCTGTTGTATATGTTGGGCCTTGAAAAATTAATTAAAAATAATACAAATTAAATGTAAATAGGAAAAATGTGTAATTATCCGAAATTATGCTAATTAGGGAGGTGATCCTATTAAGTCACGCAACTGTATGCAATTATGCTAATGTATGCAGTTATGATAATAATGCTTATCTTCGTTGCCTAGGGTCGTATTATCACTCGGGATAATACAATTAGTCTCGTTTTAACATTTACTGATTGTGTCTTCGTGTTTTATGTCAGGTCTCCAAATTCAAATCTCACCGCAGGATACTGTTCTCATAATTGAGATTATTACGCATGAACTTAGGAAGGCACCACTCGGACTCTTTTGTGTTAAGCAATTTAAATTTCTAACCAAAAACATAAAACTCTAATATTCGAACTCTTATGCTTGGAATTGTCAACACAGTACCCCTGGAGATGTTCTCATTGATCCGTACATTTAACCCTCAATGATTACGTTGTTTACTGGGTAACAGAACATTCAATTAATTCCTCAGAGTAACGCGAGCATATACGGCGATAGGAAACGTCCTTAAACATGCATGCGACGATATTCATACGAACGGCAATAAAGAAACATTTCCCGAAAGCAAAAGTATACGTCAATTAATTCATTGGCAAGATTATGCAATCAACGAAAAGGAATGACTAAAATACTTCTGAACGACCGTATCCACGTAACTCAATGGGCAGTAAATGTTTTCATCTTATTCGTCCCGATATGCGTGTTGTGTGCGTGTGTCTTCTTTGCCACTTGTTGACTTGGCGGATTACGCGGTACGGCGTTCCTTGTGCTGAAAATACCTCGGATTCCCAGCAGGGCCGCTGGGACGGCGTGTGTGTGTGTAGCTGTGTGTACGTGTGTGTGTAGCTGTGTGTACGTGTGTGTGTAGCTGTGTGTACGTGTGCGTGTGTGTAGCTGTGTGTACGTGTGCGTGTGTGTAGCTGTGTGTGTGTAGCTGTGTGTATGTGTGTGTGTGTAGCTGTGTGTACGTGTGTGTGTGTGTGTAGCTGTGTGTGTGTGTGTAGCTGTGTGTAGCTGTGTGTACGTGTGTAGCTGTGTGTACGTGTGTGTGTAGCTGTGTGTACGTGTGTGTGTGTAGCTGTGTGTACGTGTGTGTGTAGCTGTGTGTGCGTGTGTGTGTGTAGCTGTGTGTGCGTGGTGGTGTGTGTAGCTGTGTGTGTGTGTGTGGTGTGTGTGTGTAGCTGTGTGTGTGTGTGAGCTGTGTGTGGTGTGTGTAGCTGTGTGTACGTGTGTGTGTGTAGCTGTGTGTACGTGTGTGTGTAGCTGTGTGTACGTGTGTGTGTGTAGCTGTGTACGTGTGTGTGTAGCTGTGGTACGTGTGTGTGTAGCTGTGTGTACGTGTGTGTGTGTAGCTGTGTGTACGTGTGTGTGTGTAGCTGTGTGTACGTGTGTGTGTGTAGCTGTGTGTACGTGTGTGTGTGTAGCTGTGTGTACGTGTGTGTGTGTAGCTGTGTACGTGTGTGTGTAGCTGTGTGTACGTGTGGTGTGTGTAGCTGTGTGTGTAGCTGTGTGTACGTGTGTGTGTAGCTGTGTGTACGTGTGTGTGTAGCTGTGTGTACGTGTGTGTAGCTGTGTGTACGTGTGTGTGTGTAGCTGTGTGTACGTGTGTGTAGCTGTGTGTACGTGTGTGCGTGGTGTGTGTACTGTAGCTGTGTACTGTGTGTCGGTGTGTGTGTAGCTGAGTGTACGTGTGTGTGTAGCTGTGTGTACGTGTGTGTGTAGCTGTTGTACGTGTGTGTGTAGCTGTGTGTACGTGTGTGTGTAGCTGTGTGTACGTGTGTGTGTGTGTGTAGCTGTGTGTACGTGTGTGTAGTGTGTACGTGTGTGTAGCTGTGTGTACGTGTGTGTGTGTGTAGCTGACTGTACGTGTGTGTGTGTAGCTGTGTGTACGTGTGTGTGTAGCTGAGTGTACGTGTGTGTGTGTGTGTAGCTGTGTAGGTACGTNTGTGTGTGTAGCTGTGTGTACGTGTGTGTAGCTGTGTGTAGTGTGGTGTACGTGTAGTGTGTGTAGCTGTGTGGTGTAGCTGTGTGTACGNTGTGTTGTAGTGTGTGTAGCTGTGTGTACTGTGTGTATGTGTGTGTAGCTGTGTGTACGTGTGTATGTGGTGTGTGTAGAGGGGGCACAGGTGTGCATAGCCGGTCTCTGTGTCGCTGTGGCACCTGTGGGTCTGCCCGTGACCTCNTGCCACTTCACGTGGTGTATGCTGGCACAGAGCGTCGTGGTGAGTCACCGCCACTTAGTGGCGAATGGCGGTTGTTGTTNGTTTAGTGTCTGTGTGCGTCTGTCTGTGTGTGTCTACGTGTGTGTCTGTGTTGGTAGCTGTGTGTCACATGTCTGTGTGTGTGTCTAGTGTGTGTGTGTCTGTGTGAGTGTGTGTCTGCGTGTGTGTCTGTGTGTGTGT
>MU249573.1:626995-634846 GCA_018977245.1 Lethenteron camtschaticum | reverse complement strand
ACTGTGCCAACTTGCTGTGCTTTAGCCACAGACACACACACGCAGACACACACACAGACACACACATACACACACACACACACACACACACACACAGCCACACACACAGACACACACACAGACACACAGACAAAGATCCCCCGTATAGTCTTAACAGACTGTAGGGCAAGTGCTGTTAGCGAGCACACACAGACACACACACAGACACACACACACACAGCCACACACACACAGATAGACACACACAGACACACACATAGACACACACACACAGCCACACAGACACACACACGCAGACACACACACACAGAGACACACACACACACACAGAGACACAGACACACACAGACACACACAGACACACACACACACAGACNCACACACAGACACACACACAGACACTTAAACACACACACAGACACACACAGCCACACACACAGACACTCACACACACAGACACACACAGACACACACACACACACACACACACACACAGACACACACACAGACACACACACACACTCACACACACACAGACACACACACACAGCCACACACACAGACACTCACACACACAGACACACACAGATACACACACACAAACACACACAGACACACACACAGACATACACACACACAGCTACACACACACACACAGCTACACACACAGACACACACACACAGACACACACACACTGCTGCTGCTCTGCACACTGTACCGCAATGAACTCGCATCGATAAATAAACTTGTTTGTTTACACAAAAGCACCACTTCCATAAAGGTCCCCCACCCACCACCACCCCACCCCCACCCACCACCATCATCACCATCATCACCAGTTCACGCGGCACAACTGAAGTGGCTGTTAAACTGGGGCTCGAGTGAGAGTGTGTGAGAGTGTGAATGAGTGAGGTGTGTGAAAGTGAATGAGTGTGTGAGTGTGTGAGAGTGTGAGTGAGGGTGTGTGAGTGTGTGTGAGAGAGTGAATGAGTGAGTGTGAGTGAGAGAGTGAGTGTGAGTGAGTGTGTGAGAGTGTGAGTGAGTGTGAGTGTGTGTGAGAGAGTGAATGAGTGAGGTGAGTGAGTGAGTGTGAGTGAGTGTGTGAGTGTGTGAATGAGTGAGTGTGAGTGAGTGAATGAGTGAGTGTGAGTGAGTGAATGAGTGAGTGTGAATGAGTGTGAGTGAGTGTGAGTGAGTGTGAATGAGTGAGTGAATGAGTGAATGAGTGAGTGTGAGTGAGTGTGAATGAGTGAGTGTGAGTGAGTGAATGAGTGAGTGTGAGTGAGTGTGAGTGAGTGAGTGAATGAGTGTGAGTGAGTGTGAATGAGTGTGAATGAGTGAGTGTGAGTGAGTGAATGAGTGAGTGTGAGTATGAGTGAAGAGTGAGTGTGAATGAGTGTGAATGTGTGAGTGAGTGTGAGTGAGTGAATGAGTGTGAATGAGTGAGTGAGTGTGAATGAGTGAGTGAGTGTGAATGAGTGAGTGAGTGAGTGTGAGTGTGTGTGAATGAGTGATGTGAGTGAGTGTGAATGAGTGAGTGAGTGTGAGTGAGTGAGTGAATGAGTGTGAATGAGTGAGTGTGAGTGAGTGTGAATGAGTGTGAATGAGTGAGTGTGAGTGAGTGTGAATGAGTGTGAATGAGTGGTGGATGAGTGTGAATATGAGGTGAATAGTGTGAATGAGTGATGAGAGGTGATAGTGTGAGAGTGTGAATGAGTGAGTGTGAGTGAGGTGAGTGTGAATGAGTGAGTTGAGTGAGTGATGAGTGAGTGAGAGTGATGGTGTGTGAGTGAGTGTGAAAGAGTGAGTGTGAGTGAGTGTGAAGTGAGTGAGGTGAGTGATGTGAGTGAGTAGAGTGAGTGAGTGTGAGTGAGTGTGAGTGAGTGTGAATGAGTGTGAGTGTGAATGAGTGTGAGTGAGTGAGTGTGAGTGGAATGAGTGAGTGAGTGTGAGTGAGTGTGTGAGTGTGAGTGAATGAGTGAGTGAATGAGTGTGAATGAGTGAGTGTGAATGAGTGAGTGAGTGTGAGTGAGTGTGAATGAGTGAGAGTGAGTGAGTGTGAGTGAGTGTGAGTGAGTGTGAATGAGTGTGAGTGTGAATGAGTGTGAGTGAGTGAGTGTGAGTGAGTGTGAGTGAGTGTGAATGAGTGAGTGTGAATGAGTGTGAGTGAGTGAGTGANTGAGTGAGTGTGAATGAGTGTGAATGAGTGAGTGTGAGTGAGTGAGTGTGAATGAGTGAGTGAGAGTGAGTGTGAATGAGTGAGTGTGAGTGTGAATGAGTGAGTGTGAGAGAGTGTGAATGAGTGTGAGTGAGTGTGAATGAGTGTGAATGAGTGAGTGTGAGTGAGTGTGAGTGAGTGTGAGTATGAGTGAATGAGTGAGTGTGAATGAGTGTGAATGAGTGTGAGTGAGTGTGAGTGAGTGAATGAGTGTGAATGAGTGAGTGTGAGTGAGGTGAATGAGTGTGAATGAGTGAGTGTGAGTGAGTGTGAATGAGTGAGTGAGTGAGTGAGTGAATGAGTGTGTGTGAATGAGTGAGTGTGAGTGAGTGTGAATGAGTGTGTGTGAGTGTGAATGAGTGAGTGTGAGTGAGTGTGAATGAGTGTGAATGAGTGAGTGTGAGTGAGTGTGAATGAGTGTGAATGGGTGAGTGTGAGTGAGTGTGAATGAGTGAGTGTGAATGAGTGTGAATGAGTGTGAATGAGTGAGTGTGAGTGAGTGTGAATGAGTGTGAATGAGTGAGTGTGAGTGAGTGTGAATGAGTGTGAATGAGTGAGTGTGAGTGAGTGTGAATGAGTGAGTGAGTGTGAGTGAGTGTGAATGAGTGAGTGTGAGTGAGTGTGAAAGAGTGAGTGAGTGAGTGTATGAGTGAGTGAGTGAGTGAGAGTGAGTGTGAGTGAGTGTGAGTGAGTGTGAATGAGTGTGAGTGTGAATGAGTGTGAGTGAGTGAGTGTGAGTGAGTGTGAATGAGTGAGTGAGTGTGAATGAGTGAGTGTGAATGAGTGTGAGTGAATGAGTGAGTGTGAATGAGTGTGAATGAGTGAGTGTGAGTGAGTGTGAATGAGTGAGTGAGTGTGAGTGAGTGTGAATGAGTGAGTGAGTGAGTGTGAGTGAGTGTGAGTGAGTGTGAATGAGTGTGAGTGTGAATGAGTGTGAGTGAGTGAGTGTGAGTGAGTGTGAATGAGTGAGTGTGAATGAGTGAGTGTGAATGAGTGAGTGTGAATGAGTGTGAGTGAGTGAGTGAATGAGTGAGTGTGAATGAGTGTGAATGAGTGAGTGTGAGTGAGTGAGTGTGAATGAGTGAGTGAGAGTGAGTGTGAATGAGTGAGTGTGAGTGAGTTTGAGTGAGTGTGAGTGAGTGAGTGAGAGTGAGTGTGAGTGAGTGTGAATGAGTGAGTGTGAGTGTGAATGAGTGAGTGTGAGAGAGTGTGAGTGAGTGTGTGAATGAGAGTGAGTGTGAGTGAATGAGTGAGTGTGAGTGAGCGTGAGAGAGTGAATGAGTGACTGAGTGAGTGTGAATGAGTGAGTGTGAGTTCGATTCCCGCTCACGGCCAACAGCAAGTGACGATTATCTGAACCAGTCGTGGGCTTCCCCTAGGTCAACTCAACCTCAAACGAGTACCTGGTGCGGTGTGTAAACATCGCCACACTGGGGAGACAAAGGCGGCCGGCGTGGGGTGCTGGCCACCCGCCCCTCGTGTGCCGAGTCGGCCTTCATAGGCGCTCGCTAACAGCACTTGCCCCAACAGTCTGTTAAGGCTACACGGGGGACCTTTGTCTTTGTGAGCCACTCTGTTGACACGAAGCGTCGTGTCACGTGGCCTTGAGCCAACAAGCCCGCCCCCTCCTCCCGCGTGGCAGCCCAACTCTCACCTGCTCCTGAGCCAGCCCAGTGGCTCACCTGGTCCTGACTCACCCAGTGGCTCAGCTGACTCACCCAGTGGCTCAGCTGACTCACCCAGTGGCTCAGCTGACTCACCTAGTGGCTCCTCCAGCTGAGTCACCCAGTGGCTCACCTGGTCCTGACTCACCCAGTGGCTCAGCTGACTCACCCAGTGGCTCAGCTCTAGCTGACTCACCCAGTGGCTCACCTGGTCCTGACTCACCCAGTGGCTCAGCTGACTCACCCAGTGGCTCACCTCTAGCTGACTCACCCAGTGGCTCAGCTGACTCACCCAGTGGCTCAGCTGACTCACCCAGTGGCTCACCTCTAGCTGACTCACCCAGTGGCTCAGCTGACTCACCCAGTGGCTCACCTCTAGCTGACTCACCCAGTGGCTTAGCTGACTCACCCAGTGGCTCAGCTGACTCACCCAGTGGCTCAGCTGACTCACCTAGTGGCTCACCTCCAGCTGAGTCACCCAGTGGCTCAGCTGACTCCCCAGTGACTCACCTCTAGCTGACTCACCCAGTGACTCACCTCTAGCTGACTCACCCAGTGACTCACCTCTAGCTGAGTCACCCAGTGGCTCACCTCTAGCTGACTCCCCCAGTGACTCACCTCTAGCTGACTCACCCAGTGACTCACCTCTAGCTGACTCACCCAGTGGCTCACCTCTAGCTGACTCCCCAGTGACTCACCTCTAGCTGACTCACCCAGTGACTCACCTCTAGCTGACTCACCCAGTGACTCACCTCTAGCTGACTCACCCAGTGACTCACCTCTAGCTGAGTCACCAGTGACTCACCTCTAGCTGAGTCACCCAGTGGTTCAGCTGACTCCCCAGTGACTCAGCTGACTCACCCAGTGGCTCAGCTGACTCACCCAGTGGCTCACCTCTAGCTGACTCACCCAGTGACTCAGCTGACTCACCCAGTGGCTCACCTCTAGCTGACTCACCCAGTGACTCAGCTGGTCCTGACTCACCCAGTGGCTCAGCTGACTCACCCAGTGGCTCACCTCTAGCTGAGTCACCCAGTGGCTCACCTCTAGCTGAGTCACCCAGTGGCTCACCTCTAGCTGAGTCACCCAGTGGTCAGCTGACTCCCCCAGTGACTCACCTCTAGCTGACTCACCCAGTGACTCACCTCTAGCTGACTCACCCAGTGACTCACCTCTAGCTGAGTCACCCAGTGACTCACCTCTAGCTGAGTCACCCAGTGGTTCAGCTCTAGCTGAGTCACCCAGTGGCTCACCTCTAGCTGAGTCACCCAGTGGCTCACCTCTAGCTGAGTCACCCAGTGGCTCACCTCTAGCTGACTCACCCAGTGACTCACCTCTAGCTGAGTCACCCAGTGGCTCACCTCGAGCTGACTCACCCAGTGACTCACCTCTAGCTGAGTCACCCAGTGGCTCAGCTCTAGCTGACTCACCCAGTGACTCAGCTGACTCACCCAGTGGCTCACCTCTAGCTGACTCCCCCAGTGCTCACCTCAGCTGAGCCACCCAGTGACTCACCTCTAGCTGACTCACCCAGTGACTCAGCTGACTCACCCAGTGACTCACCTCTAGCTGAGTCACCCAGTGACTCACCTCTAGCTGAGTCACCCAGTGGTTCAGCTGACTCCCCCAGTGACTCAGCTGACTCACCTCTAGCTGACTCACCCAGTGGCTCACCTCTAGCTGACTCACCCAGTGACTCAGCTCTCACCCAGTCACCGTGGCTCAGTGACTCAGCTGACTCACCCAGTGCTCACCTCTAGCTGACTCACCCAGTGACTACCTCTAGCGACCACCAGTGACTCACCTCTAGCTGAGTCACCCAGTGGCTCACCTCTAGCTGAGTCACCCAGTGGTTCAGCTCTAGCTGAGTCACCCAGTGGCTCACCNTCTAGCTGAGTCACCCAGTGGCTCACCTCTAGCTGAGTCACCCAGTGGCTCACCTCTAGCTGACTCACCCAGTGACTCACCTCTAGCTGAGTCACCCAGTGGCTCACCTCGAGCTGACTCACCCAGTGACTCACCTCTAGCTGAGTCACCCAGTGGCTCAGCTCTAGCTGACTCACCCAGTGACTCAGCTGACTCACCCAGTGGCTCACCTCTAGCTGACTCACCCAGTGGCTCACCTGCAGCTGAGCAGCCCAGTGGCTGGGTGAGTGAGTGGCTGGGTGGGTGACTGAGTGGGTGAGTGACTGGGTGAATGAGTGACTGGGTGAGTGACTGGGTGGGTGAGTGGCTGGGTGGGTGGGTGACTGGGTGGGTGAGTAACTGAGTGAGTGACTGGGTGGGTGAGTGCTGGGTGAGTGGCTGGGTGGGTGACTGAGTGGGTGAGTGACTGGGTGAGTGAGTGGCTGGGTGAGTGAGTGACTGGTGGGTGAGTAAGTGACTGGGTGGGTGACTGAGTGAGTGGGTGGCTGGGTGAGTGACTGGGTGAGTGACTGGGTGAGTGAGTGACTGGGTGGGTGAGTGGCTGGGTGAGTGGCTGGTGGGTAAGTGACTGAGTGGCTGGGTGGGTGAGTGACTGGGTAGGTGACTGGGTGAGTGACTGGGTGAGTGACTGGGTGAGTGACTGGGTGGGTGAGTGACTGGGTGACTGGGTGACTGGGTGACTGGGTGAGTGACTGGGTGAGTGAGTGGGTGGGTGAGTGGCTGGGTGGGCGAGTGACTGAGTGAGTGACTGACTGGGATATTTGGTGGTTGTCGGAATGGGGGGGGGGGCAGACACCTCCCCCGTGATCCCCCACTCCCTCCCTTCCTCCATCTGCTGCCCCCCCCCCCCCATTCGTGAGCCCCCCCCCCTGCACTGTGATCAGGCGAATCGCTGAGACCCATTCTCGTCTCATTTGTTCACTTCGCCCTCCAGCACCACACTCGGCTGGACAGCGACAGCTGCCGCGTCTGTAGATTCCAAATCCCAGTCGACTCAGCCCATCATCACCACCATCATCATCACCACCACCATCATCACCACCATCATCACCATCATCACCACCATCACCATCATCATCACCACCATCACCACCACCNTCAACACCACCACCATCACCACCATCAACATCATCATCACCACCACCATCATCATCACCACCATCAACATCATCAACACCACCACCGTGACCATCAACACCACCGCCACCACCACCATCAACACCAACACCGTGACCATCATCACCGTCATCACCACCATCATCACCAGGGTGTGTGTGGGGGGGGCTCACGTTGGAGAGAGGTCGAGGAGGGGGGCAGCCTTGCGGTGTCTCTAAGCGACTGATTTGAGCAATAAAAGACGTCACCAAGTCAACTGGCGGCTCGTCTTCCTACTGCTCTGTTCCACATCGCCGGCCGCTGGACTGGACCGCGGCCGCACGCGTCAACAGCGCGCGCACGCTGCCGACGTTTCGGGCGACTGGCCCTTCTCCAGCGTGGTCGAGCGCCGTGTCGGCGCGCTTCGTCTGAAGAGGATCATCCGATGTGGCCTCTCTCCCTCCCTCTCTCCCTCTCTCCCCTCTCCCCCTCTCCCTCCCTCTGCGTGCAGGTGCACGTGGACGCGAGATCGTGCGAAGGTGGGAGCGGTGGCGCAGTGGTTAGCGCTATGCTCACATTACGCTGTGAAGATCAACACCCGAAGGTCATCGGCACCTCCTCCTCCTCCTCATGGATTTGACATTCCTCCTCGAAGACACTGCTGGTGTAACCAACTCAACCACAACTCACTCACTCACCCACTCACCAATGGTCTAACCACCAACTCACTCACCCACTCACGAATGGTCTAACCACCAACTCACTCACTCACTCACCCACTCACTCACTCACCACCCACCCACTCACTCACCCACTCACCAATGGTCTAACCACCAACTCACTCACCCACTCACCAATGGTCTAACCATCAACTCACTCACTCACCCACTCACTCACTCACCCACCCACTCACTCACCCACTCACCAATGGTCTAACCACCAACTCA
>MU249573.1:614495-621995 GCA_018977245.1 Lethenteron camtschaticum | reverse complement strand
TGCTGCTGCTGACGCCTGAACGCGCAAAGTGGCTCCGACTCCAGGGCCACGTGACGGCCGAACGGGGCCGGCCCTGAGGTTCCCAGAAGGCCCCGGGGCGCAATGCCACGTGGCACAACCACCACCACCAGCCCCGATCCATCTTCATTACACTGGTCAACACACTTTTTCTGGCATGAGGTATTACAACGGGTTTAAGGCAATTTTGGGGTGCTGATTCCAAATCTGGCATCAGTTTTTGTCTATCACATCAGGTTTTTGAGATATCAAATATTGCATTTTCAATACAAACTGCAGAAGAAAAATATTAAATAAATGTGATATCTACATAAAATGATATTATAAACACACTATCCTAAAAATACAGCACCATATTTTAACACTAAAGCAGTCACTGACTCGCAACAACTTGCAATCACAAGTGTAAAATCAATGAAAATGGGGTATGCCGATAGCATAAAGTTGAGATGTGATAGAGCAAATCTGAGATCAGATTTGGAATCAGCACCCTGAAATTAGTCTAGAACAGCTGCAAAAGTCCAGGCCAGAAAAAANTGTTGTTTTGTTGTGGACCAGTGTTATCGACAAATGAAGCCGGGCTGTTGTGATGCCGCTGTTTGTTGGAGGCCCCGAGCAAGTGGGCCCTTGAAACTCTCGTTGATTTGACGGGAAAGCGTCCACTGAGATACGTAGCGCTGGTTTCTTTCTTCCAGTGGCTTGGACGTTCTCACGTGGAAATGTAGAGCAGCAGCAGCAAGCGTCGTCAGGGTCGGGATGGAACCCACGATCTCCTGTAGACCAGGCGAGGTAGTCAACATCTCCTAGTCACCGTGATGATGATGATGAGAGACTCCAAATCTACAGCAGCAGCAGGCATCGTCAGGGTCCGGATCGGGATGGAACCCACGACCTCCTGTATACCAGGCGAGGTAGTTAACATCTCCTAGCCACCGTGGTGATGATGATGAGAGAGACACGCAAACTCCAAATCTACAGCAGCAGCAGCAGCTATCAGGGTCGGGATTGAACCCACGACCTCCTGTAGACCAGGCGAGGTAGTTAACATCTCATAGCCACGTGGGACATTAGGTGCTGCCCCCCCAACCCCCTTGCTGGACCCTGGGCGGCCGTGAGGCCCCCACACCGTCACCCCCCCCCCAGTCCTCACCCCCCACCCCCACGGTCCTCACCCCCCCCCCAATCCTCACCCCCCCCCCACCAGCGCCACTCACAACAGAAGGCAGAGACACAAACCAGCCGGCGAGGCTCGCTGTAAATAACAACTCTCTCTTTTATTATTTATCGTCACGCGCGAGTGTAGTAGTAGTAGTTGTTGTTGTAGTTGTTGTTGTATTTACGCTGCGACTGCTGCGTGACCACCGGCCTGGGACCGCTGGGATCCTGGGACACCAGAAAAGGTCATCGGAGGCGAGCGAGCGGGCGAGCGGGTGGACGAGCGGGTGGACGAGCGGGTGGGCGGGCGAGCGGGTGATCGAGCGAGCGGACGAGAGGGCGGGCGAGCGGGCAGGTGGGCGGGCGAGCGAGAGGTTTCCGTGCGTTACCGTGGGGGTGGTGGAGAGAGAACTTCGTGAGCGGAACAGCCAACTAGATTCTAGCCCTGATCACCGCAGCCACTGGTACCAGCGCAACCCATAACTCAACTACCCCAAGTCACCAGCGCAACCCATAACCCCAACTACCCCAAATCACTAGCGCTACCCATAACCCCAACTACCCCAAGTCACCAGCGCAACCCATAACCCCAACTACCCAAATCACTAGCGCTACCCATAACCCAACTACCCCAAGTCACTAGCGCTACCCATAACCCAACTACCCCAAGTCACTAGCGCTACCCATAACCCAACTACCCCAAGTCACTAGCGCTACCATAACCCAACTACCCCAAGTCACCAGCGCTACCATAACCCCAACTACCCCAAGTCACTAGCGCTACCCATAACCCCAACTACCCCAAGTCACTAGCGCTACCCATAACCCAACTACCCCAAGTCACTAGCGCTACCCATAACCCAACTACCCCAAGTCACCAGCGCTACCCATAACCCTAACTACCCAAGTCACTAGCGCTACCCATAACCCAACTACCCAAGTCACCAGCGCTACCCATAACCCAACTACCCCAAGTCACTAGCGCTACCCATAACCCCAACTACCCCAAGTCACTAGCGCTACCCATAACCCTAACTACCAAGTCACTAGCGCTACCCATAACCCCAACTACCCCAAGTCACCAGTGCTACCCATAACCCAACTACCCCAAGTACCAGCGCTACCCATAACCCAACTACCCCAAGTCACTAGCGCTACCCATAACCCAACACCCCAAGTCACCCGCACCCATAACCCCAACTACCCAAGTCACCAGCGCTACCCATAACCCCAACTACCCCAAGTCACTAGCGCTACCCATAACCCAACTACCCCAAGTCACTAGCGCTACCCATAACCCAACTACCCCAAGTCACTAGCGCTACCCATAACCCAACTACCCCAAGTCACTAGCGCTACCCATAACCCAACTACCCCAAGTCACAGCGCTACCCATAACCCCAACTACCCCAAGTCACAGCGCTACCCATAACCCAACTACCCCAAGTCCCCAGCGCTACCCATAACCCAACTACCCCAAGTCACCAGCGCTACCCATAACCCAACTACCCCAAGTCACCAGCGCTACCCATAACCCAACTACCCCAAGTCACTAGCGCTACCCATAACCCAACTACCCCAAGTCACCAGCGCTACCCATAACCCAACTACCCAAGTCACCAGCGCTACCCATAACCCCCAACTACCCCAAGTCACTAGCGCTACCCATAACCCCAACTACCAAGTCCCCAGCGCTACCCATAACCCAACTACCCCAAGTCACCAGTGCTACCCATAACCCAACTACCCCAAGTCACTAGCGCTACCCATAACCCAACTACCCCAAGTCACTAGCGCTACCCATAACCCAACTACCCCAAGTCACCAGCGCTACCCATAACCCCAACTACCCCAAGTCACCAGCGCTACCCATAACCCCAACTACCCAAGTCACCAGCGCTACCCATAACCCAACTACCCCAAGTCACTAGCGCTACCCATAACCCCAACTACCCCAAGTCCCCAGCGCTACCATAACCCCAACTACCCCAAGTCACCAGCGCTACCCATAACCCCAACTACCCCAAGTCACCAGCGCTACCCATAACCCAACTACCCCAAGTCACTAGCGCTACCCATAACCCAACTACCCCAAGTCACCAGCGCTACCCATACCCCAACTACCCCAAGTCACCAGCGCTACCCATAACCCAACTACCCCAAGTCACCAGCGCTACCCATAACCCCATCTACCCCAAGTCACTAGCGCTACTCATAACCCTGGGAAACTACCCAACCAACCACGAGCACTCAGCCGAACCCCAGTCAAGTAGCCAAGCAGAGCCACTCAGCCACTAACACCAAGTCGCAAGTCACCGAGACCAACCCACACCCATGACCTCCACTGCTACAGCCCTAACGCCAACGCCACCCAGTCACTACCCACCCCCCCCACCATTGACACCAAAACCCACAAACAACCCAAACTCGCGAGCCCCACCCAGCCCGGCCCCACCCAGCCCGGCCCCACCCAGCCCGGCCCCACCCAGCCCGAGCACCACCTCCACCCACCGCCCGCTGGTCCCGGTGGCACAACGCAGCGCCGCGGGGAACTTTGCCGTATCGCCGGCCGCGGCAAAATCGGCGCTCGGCCCGGTCACGCAACGCGGCGGCGGTGACGGCGGTGACGACGACGACGACGCCGACGGTGACGATGACGCCGACGCTTTAACAAGGAAACGTAGCGGAACAAACCCCACGCCAACGACGCTCTCCGCTTGCCTCTCCACCTTTGCATAATAAGCTTACGGGGCGGGGAGGGGGTGGGGGTTAAGTGGGTCGGGGCCGTCACGCCGGGGGGGGGGGGGGGCTTTAGGTGACGGGAGAAGGGGGGGGGCGGTGTGGGGTATGCGCTGCACGCGGTGCTCAGGGACTTGGAGGCGGTTCTTGGGGTCCCGGCTGGCCGGCGAGTTGAGCGGCCTAGTCACCACAGCGTCGCGGCTCTTGAAATGTTTGTTTCATCAAATTCGAGCGCCAGGGTCAGAGGTCACCACGCAAGCAGATTAGTTCATTAGCTACCAGGGGGGGGGGGCGGGGTGGGTTCTAACCGAACGAGCAGCGTCCCCCAGTCGCGGCGATTGGCAGCACACGCCACCGTCAACGCGCGCCACCCTGTCAACGCGCGTCGTCCCGTTGACGTGCTCCACGGGAAAACGCCGAGAGGGAGTGACCCCTTGCGGGAGTGACCCCTTGCGGGAGTGACCCCTTGCGTGAGTGACCCCCCCCCCCGCGCGAGTGACCCCCCCCCTCCCCACGTGGCCACGCCCTCTTCCGGCCCGACGCTTCAGCAGCACTTGCTCGTGGTGACGGTGCAACGCAGCCGTGCCCGGTGGCGCCGACGGCGATGATGGCACTGGTGGTGGCGGTGATCGTGGTGGCAGCGGCGGTGACGATGATGGTGGTGCTAGCGGTGGTGGTGGTGACGGTGGCAGTGATGGTGGTGACGACGACGATGGTGGTGGTAGTGGTGGTGGTGACGGTGGCAGTGATGGTGGTGCTAGCGGTGATGGCGGTGGTGGTGATTACGATGATGGTGGTGCTAGCGTGGTGGTGGCGGTGATGGCGGTGACGACGATGGTGGCGGTGGCCGTGAAGGGGAGAGAGAAGGGCCGTGGGCGTGTGTGCTCTGCGGGGCGGCGTCGGGAGGTAGCATGAGAGGGGGGGGGCGATGGGGGCGATGAGGGCGATGGGGGAGGGGAGGGAGGCAGAGAGGGGGGGGCGATGGGGAGGGAGGGGGCGATGGTGGACTCAGTCGTCGTCCACGATGTGCTGTAGGAGGAAGTTTGCCGCCAGGTTCTCGTTCTTGTCGCAGGCAAAGTAGGCCTCCATCGCCAGGCGCCGCTCAAAGCCCAGGCCCATGAGCTGCTCACACACACAGCAGCACACAGCACACACACAGTGTCAGCACACACACACAGCAGCACACACACACACACACNGCACAGTGTTAGCAGCAGCACACACACACTGCTACACACACACACACAGCAGCACACACACACACAGCGCACACACACAGTAGCAGCACACACACACAGTGTCAGCAGCAGCACACACACACAGTAGCACACACACAGCACACACACACAGCGCACACACACAGTGTTAGCAGCAGCACACACCAGAGGTGGGACAAAGTCATTGTTATGCAAGTCCAAGTCGAGTCTGAAGTCATCAAATTCATGACTCGAGTCTGACTCGAGTCCAAGTCACATGACTCGAGTCCACACCTCTGGCACACACACACAGTAGCAACACACACAGCACACACACACAGCGCACACACACAGTGTTAGCAGCACACACACACACAGTGTCAGCAGCAGCACACAGACACAGTAGCACACACACACAGCACACACACACACACTGTTAGCAGCAGCACACACGCAGCAGCACACACACACTGCTACACACACACAGCAGCACAACAACCGCCATTCGCCACTAAGTGGCGGTGACGTCACCACGACGCTTGTGCCAGGCCAAGTGCACCTTGAGGCCACATGAAGTGTCGAATGCCCGCTGGCAGGAGGTCACGGGGCAGACCCAGCAGGTGCCACGGGTCGACTGACTGAGATGACCGAGATGACTGGCTGATGCACAACCTGTGCCCCCTACTGTACCAACTTGCTGTGCTTTAGCCACCGGGCACTCCGCTCGTGGTTGTGAGCGTCGCTCCTCCGTCCTCCGTTGTTGTTGGAGGGCGACTGCCTCCAACTGCCCAGTAGCGTCCTTCATAAGCCTCCTCCACAGAGGCCGATCTTGACACCGCTGGTACTAGTCATCGGCAAGTCCACTCAGCTCCACGTCCTCCGTACCACATCACTCCATCTCTTCTCTAGCCCGTGCCGGGCCCGTTTAGCCCCTATATCCGGCCGAACAAAAGCTGTTTAGGCATGCGGTGGCTGGGCATGCAGGCTACATGACCCAGCCAACGCAGCCTTGCCTGCCGGAGGAGCTCACCGATGGACTTTGACCAGATTTTTCAAGGATTTGTGAGCTCCTCACACAATCCAGCCTGGTTAAACCCAGGATGGATCGTAGGCAGGCCAGCCTAAATGTTTCCAACCGGCGAAGATGCTCACTAGGGGGGTCCACGTTTCGCAAGCGTAGAGAAGGGAAGGAAAGACTGTGGCGAGAAGACCTGAAGCTTCGTGCGGAGCGACAATCCAGGTAGCTTCTACACAGCGTTACGCAACCGATGAAAAGATAATGCCGCTCGACTGATTCGGAGTGAGACCTCTGCTGTTAAACCGGAGCCGGTCATAAGCACACTGCCCAAGTATGGAAAACTCTCCACTCTCTCCACTACTGCCCATCACCGATTGGGAGTTGTGGGGTGGAGTGTCCGATGGTACAAAATACCCAGGCAGGTGCTTAGTTTTGGTGGGGCTGATGGTAACGCCCCACCTCTTAGTGGCAAGCTCCAGGTTCATCAGCAGCGCCTCCAACTCCTCTTCTGAATGAGCAGCAATTACCAAATCATCGGCATACATAACGTGGTTTACCAATAGGGAGCCATCCCTTGACCGCACCCGGGCATCGATCAGCCTCCCATTATATCTGTACCAAATGGAAATTCCCCGGTACAGCCATTGAAGGCTTCACGAACAACGCGGTCAAAATAGATGTTAAATAATGTGGGAGCCAGAGGACATCCCTGTCGCACCCCAAGGTGTACAGGGAACGGCTCCGACTCCCGGCCACGTAGTTTTACCCGGGCCCGCGCATCAGCAGCAGCACACACGCACAAGCACAGCAGCAGTAGCAGCAGCAGCACACACACAAACACAGCAGCAGCAGCAGCACACATGCATAAGCACAGCAGCAGCAGCAGCACACATGCACAAACACAGCATCAGCAGCACACATGCATAAGCACAGCAGTAGCAGCAGCACACACACACAAACACAGCACCAGCAGCAGCACACATGCATAAGCACAGCAGCAGCAGCAGCACACATGCACAAACACAGCAGCAGCAGCAGCACACACACAAACACAGCACCAGCAGCACACATGCACAAACACAGCAGCAGCAGCAGCACACACACAAACACAGCACCAGCAGCAGCACACATGCACAAACACAGCAGCAGCAGCAGCAGAAGCAGCGCACGCTCGCGCGCTCCCACACGGCGGCATTACCCTCTCGATGGCGTCCATCTCGTCGGGCGTGACCTGGATGACCTGCGGCCGGTCTGCGCCCGGCTCGTCGGCGCCGGGCTCCTCGGCGCCCTCCTCGCCCGGCTCGTTGAGCATGTGGATGAACTCCTCCTGGTACTGGCTGATCTCCTGCTAGGCCGCAAGCAAAACGTGCAAAA